>VUYV01000563.1:112540-314532 GCA_008711295.1 Anarhynchus alexandrinus | reverse complement strand
GGGGTGACTGGCGCGGGGGGGGGAACCGGCGCCGCCGCGCAGTGGCGGGAGGGGGCGTGACCTGGCAGCGTTTCGGGGCGTGGCCTGGGCTGGGGGCGGGGCTGCGGGTGCTCGGGGCGGTGTTACGGGGTAGGGGCGTGGCTTTCTGTGCTGGGGGCGGGGCTTCAGGCGCTGCCCGCGGACCCTGTCGCCGCCGGGGGGTGGGAGGAGGGGGTGTGTGTGTGTGTTTGTTTGTTTGTTTGTTTTTGGGGGGCCGTGGGAGCTGTGGGGGGGCTGCTGACCCTTCCCGACATAGCCCTCCCCGGTCAGCACGGCGGAGGGCCGGGAGGAGTGCCCCCAGACACCGAACCAGCCTTTCTTGTAAGAGGAACGAGAGGAGAGCAAAGAGTTGAGACAGTTAACACCAACATTAACTGAGATGCTGTTTTTGCAATTGTGTACACGATTTTAGCATAAAGTGTAAATAACCCGAAGAGGCTGCAAAGTAGCCTGGGGTACTATAACTTTTGTAGTTTTGAAGCACGTTTATTCTGTAAGATTTGTTGAGTGCCCTGTATGAAGTTAGAATTTCACATCTATTAAATGTGAGCCTATGACAAATATGATACTCTCTACTGAGGACCGAATTGAGAGTAAAACTACTAGAAAGGTGAAAACCTCCGTGGTGGTGGTCCAAGCGATGTCAAGGTTGCCTTTGCGGAGCCTGGTTTGTGGGCTCGCGCCGGCTCTCATTCACCATATGATGGCGCATACGCGCTTCATTTCCAGGTACCGAACGCGAACTAAATACAAATTTCAGATAAAAATCATATTGGCATATTTTATTTGACTGTAATTGCTTCACTGCAGGCAGTTTCTGAAACGTGAGATTAAGAGTCCCACCCAAACACCTTGGCTATCTGCAGTTCAGTCAATGGGTTAAATTTTGGCCAATAATGCTTATTACTAGTGGGAGACAAGAGAAAAAGCTGGCACTGTCACGATAGTGTGAAGATGCGAAGGTGGAAATTTTAGCATGACAAATTGGAATGGCTGCCCACGAGAAAACTGCGTGAGACCAGAAAATGGATAAGTGTGAGATCAGCCATTTCAAACATCAGAAGCAAATTGTTACTGCCAAGGGCTGTCTTCCATAGGAAAAATGCTGACTTTGGCAGAACCTTTGTGTTTGCAGAACACCCTGTATGCAGCAAACCCTCTCAGGTGTGCAGCAGCTGTGAAGATCAGGAAGACCTCAGCAGTGCAGAAGAGTTTGAACCTGGGATGTGAACATCCACTGACACAGTTACTGTAAAGATCAGAGGTGCCTCTTTCCTGCGGGAAGCCAAAACTGCTGGGAGAGTGCTGGCTGTGTGTCTAGAGAGAATTAGTGGAAGGGATGTGGTGTTCGTTGTCCTTTGGTTTGCAGATTACTTGAGTAATTTCCCGACTCTGTCTGTCTGCACTGTAAGCTCTTGGGAAAGTAATTATTTTATTCCTCCTTTACGTAGTGCTTTTTTCAGTGGGACCCTGATCTTGCTGGCCACTAATCAGAGCTACTGCAAAACAAGTAGAATGCTGTCACTTGCTCCTCTCTCTCTTCTGAGGCAACTGCATACTAAAACCTGTTTATAGTGTCTTTATCCAGGGTTTTAGAACTTGATGCATCCCAAAAATGGGAGAGGGCATAGGGAACAGTGAAGAGAGATTCTCAGTTACCAATCCTGCTGCCTATCCAAATAAAATAAAACTAAATAAAAAAAATCCAAATAAAATTAAACAGCAGCCTAGGCCCACCTATATGCTGTTCATGCTTGTTGACCACCTCAGAGTTAGGAGGATGTTATTATGTCAGTGTGCTTTCTGCATGTGCTGATTTTATTACATTTTTTCCCTTTTTTTTTGACGGCTGGCTCCTTATTATGCTTTAGAGACTGTCAGATGAAAGGAACGGGACATCCATGGTATTCATAATATTCATAGCTTCTGTCAAATGATACTGTCTGAGAGTGAAAGACTTATGGTTCTGCAGAGTGACAGCTGTGGCTTGTATATGTTTGAAGCAGCCCTCTGTGCTTGAAAGGCAGTTTCACCCAGATATGTAGCAGTCTTATTCTCTGATTGACAACCATTTTTTTTTTCCCTTTCTTTTTAGTGTACCAGGGCTGTCGTCATTGCTTCCATCTTTGCCTTTTTCCAGTCAAGCAGAGAGGAAAGCACAGTATCTAGAAAAACACAGTTTCCTAGATATTCTAGTAAAAACTCTAGAAAAAGCTGACTTTCACAGTAATGTATTCCTCAAAAACAGTTGCCTGTTCCAGAATGTGTTCCTTCAATAAGATGTCTAATATAATGGAATGTTTTCCTTAGACATGTGTCAGATGCTCCTGTACTTTAAAAAACAAAACAGAAGAGCCAGGAGTGATACTTTTCATATCACTTTGTCCATGCTACAGAAGCTGAAATTGGATGGAGCAAAGATCAATAATGTATCCACTTAATACACTAACGTATAAATGAAATGAATCATAAGAAATGAAACGACTTCTCCTGACAATCGTGAGATAAATGCTGTTCCATAATACCTCAGTCTTGTCAATTTGAATTTATATTATAGTCAAACAGTTGCTGACATGTGAACTGTATTGTGTAAATCTCCCAGGAAGCGGGTACTCGCTATTATTTGCAATGTATGTTATTTATTCCCTGGGCTCAGCCTTTATGACTAATTTTCATTTAGTGCGGGCAAAAGAGTTTTTCTCCCCTGGCCTTGCATGTTCTTCTGTTCCTTGCAAGGTCGTATGTTTTAGTCTGATGCAAGAGTGGCATGGAATAAGGAATGATCCTAAAGGTGGAGTGAGATCATGGGGAAGTGAAATTATTGCTTCGTTCTTGTCATTGCCTGGAGAAATGATGTTTTTCAGGTGTGGTGACAACTGATACTAGGGATGCGTTGTGTTTCTTTGTGTATTTTGAAGTTTGTGTATTCTATTCAACATGGAATAATTTGCTGGTTTTGCATCTCGTCGTCTAATGTTCTTCAAATTGCTGAAGATACCTTTTTGTTTTTGTTAATTCATGATTAGAATTTGGCCGCTTGTCGTAAGATTAAGTATCTTGACCTGGGCATTTATCTATTCAATTTTATTTTCTGGGGTTTGCTTCTATAAACATCAAAAATAAATCAGTTTGAGAGACAGGGAACTACTGGAGAGAGTCCAGCATACGGGAACTAAGATGATTGAGGGACTGGAGCATCTCCCGTATGAGGAGAGGCTGAGAGCGCTGGGACTCTTTAGCCTGGAGAAGAGAAGGCTGAGGGGAGACCTTCTGACTGCGTACAAGTATCTAAAGGGTGGGTTGAAGGAGGATGGAGCCAGACTCTTTTCAGTGGTTCCCAGTGACAGGACGAGGGGCAATGGGCACAAGTTGGAACACAGGAAGTTCCATTCAAATATACGGAAAAACTTCTTTCCAGTTGGGGTGGCAGAGCAGTGGCACAGGCTGCCCAGGGGGGTGGGGGAGTCCCCTTCTCTGGAGGTTTTCAAGCCCCGCCTGGATGCAGTGCTGAGTGCTGTGCTCTGGGCAGTCCTGCTTTGGCAGGGGAGTGGGACTGGGTGAGCTCTAGAGGTCCCTGTGCAACTGCTGAAGATTCCGTGATTCCTCTGTATCCTACTGCAAGCCAAATTTTACATTCAGCACTCATGATAGTATTATGCTTCTGTTCCATTAGGTTTTGTTCTTCTTAAGAGCTAAGTTTCTTCAGTTCATATTCAAATTACATCTGTAGTAAAAAGAAAACTATGTCACTTCTGAGAACAGATGTCTACATGTGTTATCAGAGAGAGGTGTGGATAAGCAAGATGCTCATATCAATCAGTCTTATGGTGGTTATCTGCCTGCAGTCATTACATGACTCCAGAGATGATACAGAATTCCTAAAGCAGCCTGAAGGTGCGTCTGTCACTCTGAATATACAGGGAATCTGGGGAGATTGCCTGATGTAGCTGTCGCCTTTGAAGCTTGCAAA
This sequence comes from Anarhynchus alexandrinus, assembly GCA_008711295.1. Classification (NCBI taxonomy): domain Eukaryota; kingdom Metazoa; phylum Chordata; class Aves; order Charadriiformes; family Charadriidae; genus Anarhynchus; species Anarhynchus alexandrinus. The sequence continues at coordinate 310,523 of VUYV01000563.1, read as the reverse complement.
TTCTGTCCTGTGTTATGTACCCCATAATATCCAGGCTTAGTTTGGTATACTTCACAGTTATTGCATGTGACTAGGACTCTCTAGAAATCTTGTAAAACTTTTGGAAAAGCATATTTTATATTTGTAGGGACTTAAATGGACCAACTCCATCTCCTGCTTAACTTCACTAGTGGCTATTGTTCTGGTATGTTTGTTTTGACATATTGTATAACTGTGTTTGGCATATCATACTTCCCACGCTCTTGTCCAGTGCCTTTGAGATTCAAACCTAAAATAGATGAGAAGCTACAGAGTCTGTCCTTTGATGTAAAAAATTTTCTATAGTGTTGACAACAAGTTAATCTCTAATGAAGGTTAAATGTTCTTCAATATACTTGAAGGAAGAAAAAAGAAAAGACGACAAGGCAGGAATGGGGAGAACTGAGAAGGTGAGTGCCATCCCCTTATAGATGTGCTTCAGGGTTCTCTCTGTAATCTAACCTTTTTTTTTCCCCCCTCATCTCTTGTTTTGTCCTCCTCTTCTGTCTCATATTTGAGAACATCACCTCTGTCAAACATGCTCAAAGCACTGAGTTTCTCTCCTGTGGACAATTGCTTCACGTGGCTGCTCCTTTCCTAATGAAATTTCTAAATGCATCGTTGTTCTGGTAATGCTAATCTGTTACTTCAGGTTGAAGCAAGGTCTGTTTCAATTATGGCATCTTTTTCTACTCTGTAATCCTTATTCAAACAAATGCTGAGCCCCACGCTTCCAACAATGAAAAATACACATCATTGCTCAGATTCTTGGGCTTCTATCCTTGCAGGCGGTCAAGGTGATCCTTTTTCATGAAGTATATTCATGTTGCCTGAATTGTGTAGTGCTGCAGGATCTCTGGGCATCATCTCAATTTTTTCCTTCCTTTCCCTTTCAGACTCTTCATTCCTTAGTCCCTCGTTTCTCTGTCCTGCGTTCCTCTTGTACCTATAGCTCTGTCGTTGATTCCTTGAACTTCCTCCTCACTTTGCTTTCTTTTGTATCATGTTCTTTAATATTACATGGAACAGCTGCCTAGTTAAAACAAATGCGCATTTCAGAGGAGATGCTTACCCCACCTGTTTGGGTTATAACCACCCTACATTTTGTTGTCTACATGCTACTTGGTACCAAATGTGGTGGGTTTTTTGTGGTTTTTGTTGTTTTTTTTTTTTTTTAACTGACATTTCTTAGGCAGGGACAAACTGTTTTCCTGCTGCTATGTCTAATGCTGTAACGCACAATGTAACTTTCATAGGACAACCGAAATGATGTGTTGTCTGGTGGAATAACAGGACAGATGGAAGCAAAATCATGAGTTCTACAGGTTTGGTAGATCTTGGAAATGGTCCTTTAGTGGTGACAGATACAGATCGAATAAGGTTTTATTAATTCATCATCAAATAATAAAAAGAGAGTTCCAGGAGGGATAGTTTTATCTTGTTTTTAAATGGTACAGTTAGTTTCCTTCTGATGTTGAACTCACTCTCGCTTTGTAAAACGGCTTTATTCCTGCGTCAAGTGAGTCCTGATTGTACTATCATTGTTTAATGTATTTCGTACTTCAGTGTTTGTCTCCCAGACAAGTTCCTCATCTTTTTTCCTTCTGGCTTATCTGCGGCATGATTCAAAATCCTCAAAGAGACAGCCTCAGCCAAGGTTGCTTTTGTGATCTTGATTTGTAAACTACACTCGCTTTCTGTGTTTTTTCGTACACCACTAAACTTAAAAAATGATAAACAGTTCTGCAAGCACTGACAATCCATGGACTTGTACCTCTCTCTCAGCATATTCAGAGGAAGAAATTGCATTCACAGAAAGAATGATAAAAATCAACTGTATCATATAGACTATGCACAGCATTTTTATGGTGTTTTAGCATTCATCAAAAGCTCTTAGCTCTGCAGTTGCTTTTGTCTTGTTCCCTGTTTGCATTCATACTAGAAATCACTGCTCTTAAAATGGATTTAGAAAGTGCTTTTCTAACACTGTCAGCAATTAAACAGAGAAAGTTAATTCCTCAGGAATTAAGTTACATAAATAAGTCCAATTAATTAGTAAAAGTAAGGCAGAGATTGGTACGAGTAAGAGGAACTGTAGAATGATGGAAATAAACATAGAAAACAATAATATTCACAAGGCAAATTCAATAGATGGCATAATAAACCAGTTTATCTTCATGTATAGAATACATCTGAATGTCCTTAATTTCTCTGAAGCACTGAGTATAAGTAACTGTTTACACCACCAGGCCACGTTTTTAGGGTAATTCTGGTTTATGCCCTGTCTGTTGTGTCATGGAACTGGGGGGAAAGGCAGAGGGAATAGTCTGTTGCCAGTGCTTGTAGGTGGATGATCTTGTGCTGCAATATTTCCTGTAATCGATTATCTGTGTTTGTGAGAGTGTCCTTGGGATCACAGGAGTTAAGAATCAAAATTCTAAGCCACATAGGAGTTTAGAGAAGTTCCTTGTTTCTTTGGTGTGTAGGAATTCTTTGGAGGGATTATCACACGATGTGAGACTGGTAGTTGGTTGGAAAGATTGATGCATGTTCTGGGATTCCCTGAAGTAGCTGGGGTCAGGATCTGAATTAATAGGATTTTGCTTTTGGGATGGCTGCATATTGCCTGTGCAGATACTTCAGGCTGAAACTTGCAGTCATTTTTTTAGAAAACTACTTGGGTTAGCATGCTTACCGTGTGCCTAACTTAACCAAATGCCAGCTTTGCTCTGACTACACCTACCATAGGCAGATGTAGGGATGATACAAATATTTTAAAATACTGTTTAGAAAACTAATCACCTCATTGAGTGTTCTTGGCATTTGCCCGTGCATTCTTAACATCTGTCATGTTCTACGGTATAGTATATTACCCGTGAGTCTTAGGTATTTATGATTATTTTAAAGTCAGTAGAAAACTAAACTGCCAGACTGAAGGAGCTTTGAAGTTTTCTCCACTTTATGCTGCAGGAAAACCATGATTCCGAAAGGGAAGCATGTGTCTGATCCCTGGCTATCTGTTTATGAAAGACTGTTGAGGTACTGTGCTGGATATTTGCTGTCGGACCTTAGACTTTTCAAGCTTGGTAGAACATCAGGATTTTTATTCTTTTTGCTCTCTTGATAGGTTGTGTTGCAGCTTCTGAGGCCACCGGGGCTGAGGCGTTAGGCACGCTTTGAGGGTTTCCTGCCAGTCGGCGTGCTGGAGCCTTCTTCAGCTGTCTGTTGCCTTGGTGGTTCTGACTTCTGTGACGTGAGTCTCTAGACGCTAAAGCATCTAGAGGTGGAAAAGTACTCTTGAGAAGATTCTGTAGCTAAGCTTCACTTTGGGGGGGGGAAGAGGAATACTATATATACAAGGCTGTGAGCCCGTAAGAGTGTAAGGAGCAAGCCTCAAGTGGCAGAGTGAGAGTGTCATGGATGAGGAGCCGTAAACGTCTCCTCTGAGACATCTGGGTTGTGGCCAACAGCGAGTGGAAGTAAATGTGAGCGCTGGAGGTGAGAGGAATATAATGTATGAGAGGTTTTTACATTGTTTCTTAAATGAGTTCCACTGTCAAATGCTTTCAGATATTTTTCTCTCTCAAAATGTAAACTAACATCAGTGTCAAAACAGAAATATTACCGTGCATTGATCTGTTTATGAGAAGGCATCTTATACTCTGTCTTCAACCTTATTTATTTAGATGTTGCTGGAGTTTTTTGAATTACCTACTTGAAACATTGTTTTTACTAAACTACTTCTGTAATCTAGCAGCGTCACATCAAGTGAAGTCTTTAATTCTGATAAAGCTACATCAAAATTTTGGACTTAGTTTCACACCATATGAAACAAAAGATTTTAACACCTCCCACCCCACTCCCCAAGTCCTACTTCTTGGCTTAGTGGCGCTCTGTTCTTTGCTTAGTTTAATATTAAATGATTACAGATTTTGATCTATTTTGGGTTGGCCTGCTCTTAGTAGATACAGGAAAGAGAAAGATTTATTCACGTAATATTCTGGCATGATTCTAGACATTTACAGGTATGCTTGGATATCACCGAGATGACCTGAAAGCCTGACCAGTTCTCCTAATTATTCTTTGGGTCTTGCCGGAGTGATGAGCATACTCTGTAGTTCTGGTACAGCATATAAAGTAAATCTTGCAGAAAGCAGCAGAAAGGCCTTGAATTCCATGGGGTGTTAAAGTCTGTATGGGCTTAACAACAGAGTTTAAAGCCTGGAACTGTGCTGTGGAGTGCTGGGCAGTTCAGAGGGAAACTGTCCAGCTGAGAGCTCCTGCTTTCTTAGCAAAAGCTATTTGTTGCATTGAAGCAGAAGTGGGAAAAGTCTTAACTTTACTGGCATATTCCTCAGATCCCCACGCATCTTTGGTTATTTCCCAATTTACAGAATACCTGCAGGAATGCAGTATTCCATAATAACCTGTTCTTTAAAAAACGTTTTGGGTAAGTGGTCACTTCAAAACTTTTTCTTCAGTTTTAAAGGATAGCTTTTGAGGCTGTGGAAGGTGTAAGCCGACTGATAGGATGTCCACCCCTGCTCTGAGGAACTGGTATGACTAGCCTTGGTGGAAGCAGTTCTGCTGTCCCAACTGCTCTTCCTTAAGGGAATCTTCCTATAGTTTAAGGCAGAAGCTGCTTTCCCCAAGCTGCAAGTAACAGTTTCAAGGCAGAGAACATGATGGTGTTAAATGTTCAGAAAGCTGAGGTCTAATCTACCCGTTTTCTCCCTGTATTCACAGCATTTCGTTCCGCCAGAAGAAATTGCAGAAAATGCAAATTCAAGCCTCTTGACTATCTGTATTTCCCATGTGAATGCATAGATGGAAAAGGGTGCTGAGATTTGTATCACAAACTAAATTTCAAGTTAAAAAATCAGTTGCCATTGGAAGAAGCTGCTTTGAAAATTTGATCTGATAACTCATGAAGATTTTTGGTTGCTAAATGCTTGGTTTTATGAGTTCCTGCAAAACTGGCAGTGCGCTTTCAATAAATAAAATTGTTACAATGATGGCTTACTTAATGTCTGTTGCTATGTGGAGAATCCAATATTACATGAAAGATTTTGAGATGTGAATGAAGTATAAGAGTATTTGAAAATTTCCAAAAGAAGAGAGAGGACAAACTCCATCATCTTGATTGAAATATTGTTTATAACTCATTTTGCAAACTCTTCCCCATCCACTCTGGAGAAATTTGAGACTTTTCCCCTCAAAAATACACCACTGACAAAACTGATGTTTGTTTTGTGGAACTTTAATGCCTCTCCTGACAAAGACCCTCTCAAAGTTTTGGCCTTTATCTCTATTGCGTTTGTCTGCCTTATGGGCTGACTTTCCTAGCGATGTCTCGTTTTAGGAAAAGTCACCCAAGAAGCTGCTGTTCTGATGAGCTTTATGAATTTTCTGAACAGTTTTCCCTCCTCCTTTTATGCTGATACTAACTTTACTGTATCTGGTAGTTTTAACTTAACACAGCTTGAGTAACATTTCTTTTCATCCCCCTGGACTGGTTTACGTTTCTTTCATTCATCGGGTAATTGTTTGCTCTACTGTGGGCATGGACGTGGTATCTGTCAGCTCCCAGACTAGACTGAACTGGAAGTGCTGAGTTTTCAGGTTTGAAGCTCTCTCGCTATTTCATAAGTTGTCCTGTGGTCCTCTCAGGAATAAATTTAAAAGATCCTGTAAGCTGCTTCATCTTCAGCGCTTGTTGAAGATATGAAGCGGTGGCCTTATGTCACTTCTCTGCCTAGGAGAGAATGGCGTCTGCAGTAGCTGGAACAACAGACTACAAAATATTAGTTGGAATGCATATGCTAACGTCCTGCTTTGCATTTGCTGTGGTATCTGAAGTCCCACGTACTGATGACTATTGATGACAGCGTGCCAGAGGCTGGATGTCAGTTCTTCTGTTCAGGGCATGCTTTGTAATTCACTTTCTGTCTAAATTCTTGAGGCCTGATCCTGTATTTGAGGTCTTTTGTATAAGACATGAGTAATAATCCTACAAGAATAATTAAAATATGCCTAAGCTGCAAAGGCTGAATTTCATAGCTGTTTGGGCTCCAATGTTTGCTTCTAATTATAAAGCATAAAATGAGAAGGCTCAAGTTTTAGACTCACAGAATTGGAGTTATTTAGCATTGAGTTCTCTCATCCCTGACTTCAGTGAAGCAGTGTGGTTCAGTGAACAGAAAACCAATCGTTTTTTTAAGGTAGTCTTTGAAACAGATTAACATGGGCTTTAGATGCACATAAAAGTTTCCTCCCTACCACCTTATTTTCTTTTCTAGCTTTTTTGTGAAGTTAAAATTAAATATCTGAGGTAGAACTTGCACAAAAATAGTAAATGGAGAAGAAAACATTCTTTTATTATACTTTACATCCAGATCACACTTCTCCACGTCATCTGAAGATGCAGCTGTTCTTTCAGATAGTTGATTCGTGTCACCCACCATTAAAATGTCCTTGCTATTTAAAAATGCTTCTCAGAATGTCTAAAAAGGTTGTCGAAACAATGGCTTGCTCACAGTGAGAGAAAGGCTCATGGTGCTTTATGATTGTGATTAGAATGACGTGATTAGAAAAATCTGTTTTTATCTGGTTTCAGATGAAGTCATATATTTTCTTGTATCGTGACAGTTTAAAACCAGATCTTCCTGATTTGGAGCCGGAGATGGTAAATTACTCTGTATTTGTGATTCCTGGGTTATACAACGTATTTACAAGTACATTCATGTTGATCTTGCCATTTCTACCAAACACTGCATTTCCTGCACCAAATGCATTGCTTCGCTTGTTGTAGGTACTCAGGGATATGCAGTCCAAACTTTCTAAGCCCCAGATCTTTGATTATTGGTAAAGAAAGCTGCCTTCTGTTGTGGCACTTGAGTACCTAGAGTGCCTGCTGGCCACACTTCAGATGAAGATACTTGCATGGGTTTTGGGGTTTGGCCTGTTTCAAAGCATAATTCACAATTAAGAGTGGAGAATTTCAAGTGGGGAGGCCACCTTTTCTGCAAGGCAAAAGCAAGACACCTGAATTGCACTGCTAGGTGGGTTCAGGGTGAAGGTGTCTATTTTGCTTTTTCTGTGGTCTGGTCAGTGTGAGGAGACTTATTAATCCTTCCTATATATTTGTAACTATGACCTGTGTTACTATGGAAGAAACAGAAAAAGCCCTCAGGGCTTGTGTGGTTTGTTGCAGCTTCAAGATGTTTAAAAATTGAGTACCACATTCTAAGCATTGCTGTGTCAAGGTCCTTTGAAAAGACCAAAGTGCCTAAATCCAATTAACATTTGATCTGGTGCACCTGTGCCACTTAAGCCTGAAGATTTTTTCCTACTTTGAAAGGACTAAGCCATTCATCCCTTTCCCATTATCCGTTCTGTGCGCAGATGTGCTCAGTGTGATTGTCATCGTATTCCTTAGAGATGGCTGCACGTCGGTGTGGCAAAGGGTTTATGACATTGATGTGAGTTTTACATGAGGACTTCTAACAGTCGAGTGCTCTTGCTACTCTTTGAATCCCAATGACTACCACTTTCATGTTTCACATGGAAGGAAGTTTGTTCCTACAAACACTACTAAATAGTCACTATTTATCTTTTCCCTTTCCCATCTTCTGCTTGCTGATAAATACATGATGTGCATGTAACTTGACTGTTTTTTGAGGCGGGCATCATGGTGATAAAATCCCCATCCCAGTGAAACTCATAGGAATTGGCTTAGGATTTCACATTTAACCCAGCTAATGTTTTTAATAATATCTATTACCTTTGGAATAAAATGCATCTCATCTAGGAAGACCTGTTGACATGCCAATCTATATGCACATTTTGCACAGGTTTTTTTTCACCTCATTCAAAACCATGATGGTCATAGTCTCATTATATTAAATGTCTAAATCGATCCTGTATTGGTCTAACTCATAATGCGCAACAGCAACAAAAAGTATCCCTGTTCATGTGAGCAATACTTTGAGACATGAGGCAGGTTGCTTCAGGCAGAAGGAATTTGCACTGTAGAGGAGTAAATGTGATATGGTCATGAAAACAATGGAGATGTTTCCCCTCCTTCAGAGAGTGCTTTCTATAAAATACAAAATAAACCAGCCTAAATTTAGTCAGTCAGGCTTCTCTCGCCATATCCTGGGGTGGCAGATTCCTGGTCTCCTGTGCTTCATGCCAGTCACAAGATTAAGGAAGGAATGAAGAATCGCAGGTGAAACATAAAATCAACATCTAGCAGGACAATTAGCAATCTATTCAGAGCTCATCACTGTACAAATTAAGATCCATTACATTTTCCTACTATATTTAATTTAAGGAGGGTAGCAGCTGCTCTGCCACTTCTTATAGGAGTCATAATAATACAACACTATGCAGTGGGGCTTTGTTTATTTTTATCAGCACAGAAGATGGCAGTATATTCAGCAAGTAGTATTCCAGCGAAAAAACTGCTTGTGTTAAGAGACTCTTCAATTATTCCCCCAGCTCCATATGACTTCCTCCCTTACATATCCACTTGTCTTCATTATTCAAAAACTCATTTTAACATTAAATTATAAAAAAACACTTTCCACAGGTAATGGAACTAAAGAGAAGTCAGGGACAAGTCAATAAACTATTATAAGAATCACAAACACAATAATGTCGCAAAAATGACATATGGCCTGCTCAGAGCTACAGTTGTATTGCTCTAGTTTACAAGGAGACTAATGAGTTAGCAGTTATCTTATTTTTTGTTTTAGAGAATGGTAACTTAACTCACTATTCAACTGGAAATGTTATTTGTTTTGTGTGGTTTGGCGTTGGTTTGGGGTTTTTTTTTGTGTGTTTTGTGTGTGGTGGTGGTTTGGTGTGTTTTTTGGTTTTGTCTTTGTTTTTTTTTTTTGAATCATCCGAAAGAGGGGTTCAGGCTAGTCAGATTAAGTCTAATGTGACTAGTCTTTGTTAATTTCAATTGCTAACAAAGAGACAAGTTCCTTCCAGTAATGATTTAAAGTGCTTAAACGGAGGGTTTGTTCTGAATTGACTCCTAAGGAAGGGCACTCTGTCTCTCCAGAAACAGAGCGATGTGAGCATTTGTAAATGAATAATTTTGAAACCGTAGGTTTCAGGGGTTCATGAAGCTTAGTGCTGAGAGTCCTGAATTTCACATCAAGAGCATCAGTGTTATCAGGGGAATAACACTAATAACAGTGTGACTGGGGGAATAATTGGGTTTTAGGGTTCTGATAATGTTTGCATTTGACTGAGGCTATTTGGATCAAATGGAAACTTTCCTTCAAAGTTTGAGCAAGTCAGAATGAAAAACAAATTACCATGTAAAGTTGATGTGTTTAATTAACATGAAGTTTAAGGATTTTGTTTTGATGCTAGCTGTTTCTCAATGTGTATTTTATATATAATTTATATATATTAAAATATTCTACATATGTGTATACCTTAAAAACTAAAGGTTAGGCTTTCAGAATGCTGGAATGTTCTTAAAAAGGTTTTTATAGTATGAAAAATTCCATGTAAACAACAAATTTGCAAAGTATTTTATGTACCAGTGAAGAAGCATGTGATTTGCTAAAAGCTTGGATAATTTTTTTCTTACATCATCTAATGTTTTGTTAGGTCTGTGTGTCTCGATCTCATAGTCTTTAGTGTATATATAGTGCCAAGAGAGCGTGGGTATATTTCTATACTGTGAAAGAAAGGCATATTCATCTGATATCAGCTTGTTTCATTTGTATACGTGATTGGTTATAAAATGCGTCAGGTGAGCCATTTCCATCTAACATGAAGGTTGCACAGGACGCGGCTGAGGCGTGACCACTTTCAGGAGAGTTGGATCCACCAGCGTAGAGTAATAGAGAAAGCCCATCTGACCGGCTGCTGCCTCACAAAGGTGCACTCCGAAATGTGCAGAAATTGTAAAGATGGGAGTTACAGTACTGCATTTGTGTGCCTTAAGACTTTGAGCCTGACCCAGCTCCGTGCCCTGCTGCAGGTATTGTTTCTGCTCGGAAAGGTTAAAATGCATTATTTGAATTCATTCACAGGAAAAGGACGCTGGCCGTGGGGACTGGCCAAGGTGGTGGGGCTGGGGCTGGGCTGTGGTTTGCATAGTGCAGAGAGAAGCGCAGACGAGGGCTGTCTTGGGCAGGTGGTATGAGGCTGAGAGTTTTGTTGCCTTCCCCTGTATTGTGTACTTCTGTTGAAGTAAAAACCCACAAAAGGAGGTGAATTATCAATTCAACATGGCATTGTTGAGGAGCAAGTTAGAGATCAGTTAGATAAACTGGATAACCACAAGTCCATGGGGCCTGATGGGATGCACCCTTGAGTACTGAGGGAGCTGGGGGAAGTCATTGCTGGGCTGCTCTCCATCATCTTTGAAAGGTCCTGGAGAACAGGTGAGGTGCCTGAGGACTGGAGAAAAGCCAATGTCACTCCAGTTGTCAAAAAGGGCAAGAAGGATGACCCGGGAAACTACAGGCCGGTCAGCCTCACCTCCATCCCTGGAAAGATGATGGAACAGCTCATTCTGGGCATCATCTCCAAGCACCTGGAAGAGAAGAAGGTTATCAGAAGTAGTCGACATGGATTTGCCAAGGGGAAGTCATGTCTGACAAATCTGATAGCCTTCTACAATGGTGTGACTGGATGGGTGGATGAGGGGAGGGCAGTGGATGTTGTCTACCTTGACTTCAGCAAGGCTTTCGACGCTGTCTCCCACATCATCCTCACAGGCAAGCTGAGGAAGTGTGGGCTAGATGAATGGACAGTGGGGTGGATTGAGAACTGGCTGACAGATAGAGCTCAGAGGGTTGTGGTTAGTGGTGCAGAGTCCAGTTGGAGGTCAGTAACGAGTGGTGTCCCTCAAGGGTCAGTGCTGGGTCCAGTCCTGTTCAATATATTCATCAATGGCCTGGATGAAGGGATAGAGTGTACCATCAGCAAGTTTGCTGATGACACAAAACTGGGAGGAGTGGCTGACACACCAGAAGGCTGCGCTGCCTTACAGCGTGACCTGGACAGGCTGAAGAGTTGGGCAGGGAGGAACCTAATGAAATTCAAGAAGGGCAAGTGTAGGGTACTGCATCTGTGGGGGAATAACCCCATGCACCAGTACAGGCTGGGGGCTGACCTCCTGGAGAGCAGCTCTGTGGAAAGGGACCTGGGAGTCCTGGTGGACAACAGGATGCCCACGAGGCAGCAATGTGCCCTGGTGGCCAAGAAGGCGAATGGCATCCCGGGGTGCTTCAAGAAGAGTGTGGCCAGCAGGTCGAGGGAGGTCATCCTCCCCCTCTGCTCTGCCCTGGTGAGGCCACCAGCAACTGCTGTAGGTGACCCTGCTCTGGCGGGGGGGGTGGACTAAATGATCTCCAGAGGTCCCTTCCAACCCTGACCATTCTGTGATTCTGTAACATGAGTTGATATTTAGAGTCAAAATAAAAAGAAAAGCTCTGGCATAGACCAAGTCTGTATATCCAGAANGGGCCTTCTCTCCTGTGCGGGTGGCAGAGCACTGGCACAGGCTGCCCAGAGAGGTGGGGGAGTCTCCCCCTCTGGAGCCATTCCAAACCCGCCTGGACGCCGTCCTGTGCCACTGCTGGAGGTGCCCCTGCTCTGGCAGGGGGGTTGCACTAAATGATCTCCAAAGGTCCCTTCCAACCCTGACTGTTCTGTGATTGTTAAAGATGCAGCTTACTATGAGGCCTAAAATCTATTTCTTCACAGGCCAGAGCTGAAGTCCACCCAGAGAGGCAGGTTTGTTGGCTTACGTGCTTTGCAGTCCCTGTTCCCTCAGTCTCTCACTTTAGGGATGTGGCTGGTTAATACAGTCCCTTCTCATCTGCCTGCTCATAATTCTTTCCCGTGGAAGGCTGAGCAGCCATGTGTGAAGTAGGGTCTGAGTGCTGAGGGACTCCAGGGTCCTGCCCTGGTGTTGTGGTCAGAAGGAAATGAATGGTGGGCCTGAAGATCCCAGTACATGAGAAAATTTGTTATTCAATATGCAGCAACTCTATCGTTGTGGATGGGACTATGTTTTGGATGAAATTAAGATAGATAATCGAACATTGACACAGGTAAAATACTGTGGTGTCTATAATCAAGGAAAGAAATTGCTTCAATATTAAATGACAAAATGGACACCTAACTAGAACACAATAAGAATTAAATGTTCTTAACGTGATCAAAACTCAAGTATTGGACATGTTTCCGCTTGCCTCTTTTCTGTTAAGCAAGTAGCTGTTTGATCATTTGTTTAACTGTAGCTTTTTAAATGTAAGATAGACTGTAACAGACCATCTGACCCCTGGAGTAGCTTCAATCTCCTCTTGAAAATAAGTCTTTTCTGTTTCATACCGTTGTCTTGACCATAAATAGCACTTGTATTCAGACCGGATTGTAGCAAATCACGCTATCAAGTGAGTCTCTTCTGTCCTTGAAATTAAAATGTCAGAGCAGTCCAAGCCTCTTCTACTTGAATTACAAATGGTAGTTTGTTTCTTGAGTCTCTTCTTTCTCTTTGGAAGTCCTTGGATTTGTAAATTTGGCTTTATGTTGTGGGACTGCATCTCCTGAAAATTGTCATCAGACTTTAAGCATAGCCTGAAATTTCTCCAGGTGTTTACAAAATGGTATGTGACTAGGACAGAGCAACCTTGCCTTTGTAACACCATGGAAAAAAAACCAAAACCAAACACCATAAGTTTTGAATTAGTATAATTCTATTTGCATGTATAATACAGTTCTCTTTACACCATATTATGATCATACTTGCTTGAGCAGAAAAGGACTTCATGTATGGATCCTGCAAGTCTTATGGGTTCCTTCTAAAATTTTTGACCTTTCCAAAAATAAGAATATTATGTATAAAATTTATTTGATGTGATTTAAATGTTTATCTTAAACATGATTTTCCCCTTAAATATTTTTGAAATAATTCAGGGGTCTGCATGTTATTCCTTGTTAATTTTGATTGTAAGAAAATTGAATCATTAAAAACGCTGGGCTTTGCACTGTGCTGTTTAAAGTTAATGGGAGGTTTGTAGTTTATAGCAATGGGCTTGCAGGATCAGTGCTCACCCAAGTACTTTTAAATAAGGTCCTAATTACAAATAGAAACATATTGACTATGTGTAGAAACCTTCATCTCTGCTGGAGTAGAACATCGGTGCCTATTCATTTTGCTAGATAACCGTCCTCCCACCCTGTCGTCTTATGTCCGTGTAATAACAGCATTGCAGAGAAGGCTTGCATTTCTGGCCAGTGAAATTAGTCAGGGAGTTCCAATCTTTTTAAAACAATGAAATAAAGGACAAATATTAATAAAGAAGCCGCTGTTAAAACACTTGGGTGGTGGGAGAGAGGGGACTATCTTCAGGCATTCTTTGTGCCATTCTCTGGAGGCTGCTTGTCTGTACGATGCTGTGTCTACTTTCCAGGGGCTGTGAAGAAAATACCTCTTTCTGAGAGTTTGCGGTCTAATGCCCTAAACCTGCATTNGTGTCTACTTTCCAGGAGCTGTGAAGAAAATACCTCTTTCCGAGGCAGTCAGGGAGCAGAAGACTACAGGCTTTTTCCTGTTACTTTGGTACCTGTCTGTGTGGATGTCTGTATAGGTCAACCTTCCCACACTGATGACAGTATAAGACGGGGAGGTGGGAAACAGGAGAAATATTGGTGCTTTTAAATGTGATGCTTTTTTTAACACCGCAAGTAGCATTGTGACTTTTTCTGTCACAGTTCCTTCCTGCGGACAGAGGGTTGATGATCTGGCCTTGCAGTTCCCCCTGATGGTGGGGTGATTCAAATTTAGGTAAATGGATACAAAAGTTGTGACAAATTTCACATCATTGTGTGAAGACGTGGGACCTGAGCCTATACTTAATGGCATGTGGTTACACAGTGACTATGTCTTTGAAATACTGATGCTCCGAGAAGGACCTACCTGTTTTAGGTGACCGCATTAAAGTTCTGTGGTTTTGATCAGCTTTACCAAGCAGGTGACTTTTGCTGGTGCTCAGAGTGATTACTGAGGAGAGGCTGCATTGGGTGGTTTAAACCAGAAATCTGTTATGTGACTTCTTGTCAGGGACTTGCAGCGAAAGTGGCTACTGATTGCATTTTGGTTTTGTCGATAAGTAGTTCCAGAAGTTAACAGTTAGTCAGATCTGCAGTTTATTTCCAATTACAAGAAATAAGAGCTGTGGTCACAGTGGAAAGAAATAGTTAAAAAGGTTAAGCAAAGCTCTTAAAACAAGAGTGGAAATTGGCTGACATACCAGTGAGAGTTGTGTTTGGTTCTTCACCTTGGATTTATTAGTATTTTTCTGACTTGTAGGTGAATGAGAATAACAGACATTTCAAAAAAAAAAAATTATGTTATACACCATTGGTATATTTGACTTAGCTGGTTGGGAGGAAATTTTAACTTAAAAAAAAGCAGAAGTTGGTGAAAGATCTTTCTGACATAATGTAATTCTGGACTGTTCGATAACATTACTTATTCATGCAAGTAAGTCCCACTCAGCTGAAGCATCTTGCAGTGAATTTGGGTAACAGAGCTGTGTTTTTTATAAAAATGAGTTCATTTGGTGACATTTAAAATGCTATTCCTGTTATGACTGAGGATTTCAGTGATGACACCATGACAGCAGCGATTCCCTGGGTATTATTGAGTAATGCTGTTAACACAAACGTTGACTGAGTCTTTGAATATGATGTGAAAGATACATGGTGAGACTGTGTACACCCATTGCTTGATTTATAGTTTATATCCCACATGTTGGTAACTTTGGCCTTGGAAGGGAAAGTCTGTCAGGCAAGGAGTGGGAAAGATGCTGAGGGTTTTGGTCTGAGACTAAAGCATCTGACTTAATTGTTCTTCTAACTTTATTCTATCAACTATGAGTAGAGACAGTGTTATTCTTGGGGCAAATATGTTATCCTTGCACAAGTTTTATAGAGGGTCTCTGTAGACATTTAATCGTATCCCTGTCAATTTTTCTTGAATTTTACTAAATTATTCACTTCACTGAACTGCCGTGGCAGTAAGTCTCATGAATTTATTTTACAGGACATAAAAACACAGCCCCTTTTTAATCTCTAATATATATTGTAATTTTGTTTCACTAATTGAGTTTGTACAATACCCTGGCTGGCCACCGTTTACACAGTGAGGGTCAAGAGGTTTTCCAGTATTTTCTATCTGTATGTTGTGTGTAGAGTCACTGTTTGGCATCACTATGGAGCTTAATGAATTTGAAGCAGACACATCTTTTCAGAAGGAAGTTTTGTTTGGTTTTTTTCCCCCCCTTGGTAAGCTGCAATTTTACATTGTTATGTGATTGTTTTTTTAGGGGGGTTTGTTTGTTTGTTTTAACGGGTTTACAGTTAGTTTCTAAAATATCTGTATTCCATAAATCTTCATAGGTAATCTGTGCATGTTACTGAAATACATTCAGATATAATACACATTAATCATACAGTAAAAATTCTGTCCTAGCACAATTTTGGTGTCTATTTTGCAAGCTTACAGAGCTGAAGCACCAGGGTGTCTACTTGATATGTGCATGAGGGGTGATACGATTAGACTAGAAAAACCTGTAACACGGTTAGGGAACAGTCTTGGTTTCAAAGGCCTAAATCTCAGCACTTGAATGTAACTGAATTCTAATATTTCTGTAGATTTATTAAGGTCTGTGTCAGTGTGCGTGAAGGTAGATATGTGCCAAACCATACATTTGCTTTAAAACATTGTTTTTGAGGAAATGGTCTGTAACCGGAGTTAAGTTGAACAGCAGTGTCATATCTCTAATTGTTTTGCTTTTTAAATTGCTCAGTTTTTACCATTCTCACCACTTATTTAGGATAACATTTGTTGCAAGTGGGGAAAAAAAACCCAAAATATTTTATATGTAGATTTGGGAACCTAAGGGCCCAACTGATTAAATTACATTCTAGTCAAGTGAACTTAGACATTTAAGGGGGTGAATTTGGATGTCATTTTAGAAGCTTTAACTCTTGAACGAGGTGGTTATTTTGGTGAGGAAAAAAAAAAGCGGGCATACTTCAGTATTGATTACAGGTTATCCCTTATTTATCTGTTCATTAATAGCAGTCACTTTGAGTGATACAGGACACACTGAAAGACAGTTCTCAAGAGTCTCTGTGCAAGCAGGCTGGTTTTGGAAGCTTCACTATATATCATCACTCTGACATTGTACATATCGGGAGCGACAAGTCCAGCAATATTGTTTAGACAAATAATGTTATTTGACAGTAAACTTCTCTCTTAAGAACTCCCCTTTCCTAACAAAGCTTTCAGTGTTCATTTGCCTAAGAATTATGAGGGTTCTGAGGGTCATAATTGGCATAAAAAGCCTATGACGTTAGAAGGATGTGTCTATGAACACCAAGCGTTCCATCTGCCACTCGCCCGCGTTTGGCTTGTGACATACCCAATACTACCAATGATGTCCATCATTAGCGATACATATATCAAGTGATGCATGTTCTGCTCTACGTTTGGAGTCCAGCTCTGGTGGAAATGCATGTGGAAACACCAAAAGCATGGCAGAGGTGCATTGATTTGGCACCGCTTGTCAGTCAGTTCTGTTGATGGGCCCCTGTAGTCAGCATTTAGGGCTTGCAGGCGGGCTGTATAGATTTCTTTTTTCTGCTCATTCCTCATGTACAAACCTCTATTGTGGCTACTAAGTGATTCTGCACATATGCATTGATTTGTTCTGCAGGTGGACACATACACGTGCTGCCGTTCCGTATATCTCTGCCAGTTCATGTCTGCGCCTGTTGGTTGTAGTGCTGTGTACGTGCCTGTAAAGGGAGTGGGCAAGAAAAGCAACTGAGGTCTTTGGATACATACGTGGGGAGCGTGTGGTTAGGAAAGGAAAGGTAAGAAGACAGCAGAATAGGCCATGGCATGCTTACCCTCAACCCATCAGCTGTTGCTTGTCAAACATAAGCAGAGTTACCCGGGGGCCCACGAGGAGCGGCTGGACCAGCCAGGCTGCGTCCCTGCCAAAGTGAAATGCTCGCTGCAGCACACTTAAAACTTTTATCTGTGATAGCCTGAAACATGAAATGGTTTCACAGTATAATTATTTCACTGATAGAACATCTTAATACATAAGTTCTTATCAAAATTTCTCTTTTCTGGTCGTCTTCATTTTACTTCTAATCCATGTGTGTCACACTAGATAGATGTCCTCCTTAGAAGTTACCTCTATCAAATATTCGTGGTTACTCATGCTTGCTCTTCACTGTTAGCAAAAATCTGTGTGTTTAACTCTTAATCTTTCTCATAAATCAAGTTCTCAGTCTTATAATTTGTGTTAGTCATCACAGCCTGGTGGGGAATATTACCAGAGCCGCACACAGTGTTTCAAGTGGGATCACAGCTAATAGACGTAATGATTATTGCTTTTCTGCAGTGTGGTTTCATCTCCTGTGATCACCAGGAAGACATTTTAGGAAGAAGTTTTTCACTTTGAGGGTGGTGAGGCACTGGAACAGGTTGCCCAGAGAGGTTGTTGAGGCCACATCCCTGGAGGTGTTCAAGGCCAGGCTGGACGTGGCCTTGGGCAATCTGGTCTATTGGGAGGTGTCCCTGCCTATGGCAGGGGGGTTGGAACTCGATGATCTTCAAGGTCCTTTCCAACCTAAACCATTCTATGATTCTATGATTGTAAACCACCAGTAGCACACCTTTATCTCAGGTGTTTCTTCCTTCTTTGTCTAGTTGGATTCTTTGGTTTTGTTTCTATTAAGCTTAAGTTTAATTACTTGCATCTTAGCAGGAAATAAAATTTTTGTCTTTGAGCTGCATCTGTGCGTAAATGATTTTATTAATAGTGATCCCCAACCTACAGCTCTGAGGTGAGATATTGACTGCGAGATCTTAAGGTGTTCCTTACAGCAACAAAGAACTATCACCTTTGTTGTTCAAAATGGCATTAAATACCCTCAAATCATAGTATTCTGTATCTAGTTTCAAAAGGAAATGCTATTGCTATTGGCTGGGAAAGTTTTCCTGTAGGTTTCGCAGTTTATGAGTGAAAATGCTATATGTTGGTTTTATTGTAGTAGTGAACTGGTGTGGTTTATACTTAGAAGAAAATCACATAGGCTTTCAGTGCACTACCTTTAACTCTGTGTTTCTTCTCTTTGTTTTAAATGGGTCACTTTCCTCCTTAAAAGCTTACTATTAAAACATTTGTAAACTTGGATTCTGTAATGGCCCTATTTTTATCAATGTGTATTTGAAAATGTGAAGACATAAGCAATCTGGTTTTTGCTATTTCTCGGTTAGTTGTATGCCAAAGATGACAGCCACTTCACTAGTAATTTTACTGTGCTCCAGGTGCTTGGAACTGTTGTGGCTGTGATAACTTTACATGGCATTATGCTGATACAACTGTCCTTGTATCATTCCCACTTTTGGATTGGTAGAAATACTGGTATTTGCCCATATATATCTTAGAAGCAGTCATTCCTGCTTGAGTTACATTCCAGGGCAAGTGAAGAATGACTCCATTTGAAATGCGTTGTCAATTTGCTTAGTACGTATTTTGCGGCTGATCGTTTGTGCTTTTAACCGTGACTTTGCAACGGATAGGAGAACTCCAGGCCATATTCACAGCAGCTCCATCAGTCATGAAATGAGTCAGTGAAGATACATCCTCTTCTTTGCACACTGCTGCTCACTTTTAATGCTCAAGAAATATTATATAATTTTAAATATTTAAGTTTTCTTTGATAGCACTTTGCAGTGCACAAAAACCTGTGTTGGTAGTAATTTTTACCTTTCTGTAGGTGTTTTGATGTGTTTGTCACTAATCCTTGTTTTTTAACAAGGGCAAGAAGTGAAACTAAAACATTAGGGGCAGAGAGCGAATCTTTGAGACAACTTGTTTCTGGCTTGAACAGGTCAAAATCTCTACAGAAAAGTAGGGAGCAGAGGATGCTTATTTGGTCAAGGAAGAGGTGGATAATCTGAATTACTGTTGGAATAAAACGCATGTCTTTCTGCAGACCTTGCTTTCAGGAAGGAAAGCTATTCTTTTTCAGAAATCTCATAAATTACGTGCATATTAGCAAAGCTAGCATACCCCTAAGAAAAGATGACATACTCAAAGAAAAGCCGTAGTGCTGCTATGTCATTAATAGTGCTCCAGAAATTGTTGAGGTATCGCAGTACAATTGTTTAGTGTTGGGAAGAATTTTGTAGCTTGTGTTGAGAGAATTATTTAATGGAACAAGGAAGCTGCATTTTTGTTTGCTACTCAAGCTTTACGCGTACCATATAGTGAGAAATTTAATGAGAAAGTACTTTCTAGAGTAAACCGCTTCATAATGACAAGAACGGTGTATAGAAATATGCCAGCGTTGGTATCCAGACCATATCAAATAGACACGGTGCCTTTGGGAACTTTTTTTTTCTCATATAGTACGCAGTCTTTTTCTGAGCTCCACACTATTGACTCTGAAAGATGCGGTTCGCAGCTCTGTCTTCAGTAGCTTAAACAGAAGGGCTCGGGGCTGACCTTTGAGAGTGATTGCCTTTCTCTTGACATCTTATGAGTGGGATTGTTGAAGATAGATTACTTTCAATAAAAAAAGAGAAGAGATGACAGGCAGGGGATTCTCAGTGTTACGGTGTTCCGTGCCTGCCTCCCTTGGTGTAAAACTTTGACCTTTCAGACATGCTGCTAAAGCATGGGGGGGTGTTTTGTTATTGTTTTTCAGATAGCCAAGCCTCAGCTCACAAATTTTTTCCTCAGCAGGAGTAAGCACAAAGGTGTCTCTGTATGTGGTGGTTCAGTCAGTTCCTTTGAATGCGATGTTAAAAGTTCTCAATTCTGGTTCTTGGCTTCACTGCAGCTCACATCTACAATTGTAAAGAAATTCCTGATCAGCTGTATGCCCAACTAGACCGGTGCAAGTGGCATCTATCAAAGTTTGGGCACTGAATCTCTGGCAAATCTTTATCTTCAAAGTGCACAAATGATGGAGACAAAAGCTGGATATTTGTCTTCGTGGCCTGTTGCTGTGTTATAGCACGCCTTGGCTGCAGATCATGTGCATGCTTGAGATTTTGTGTATTGAGGTGTCAGTTTTTTGACATGGGGATGGTATCTTCTTAGCTTCCAAAGTGATTGCATTGTTTTGGTTTGGAAAAACCAAAACAAAACCCCAAAACCCCACAAACTTTTACCCATTCAGACAAGATTGCAGACTTCAACCTGAGCAGTTAAAAAATGTGCAAATTTATAAGAAATTGAAGGGTAAAGGAAGTTCTTAAACACTGTCTTCATAAGTCTGTTCTGTACGTGAAAACAAGCTTCAAGCAATAATCAAGGGCACGATTACCTTGGGAGCTGGCAGAGCTTTACCAGAAGCTCATGGCTTGGCAATACGAATGCGTATTGCCGGCACTTTTCTCTTATGAGATGCTCACACAAATGCTGATAAGCAGTCGCGATTAGGAGACAGGATGGAAGAAATCTTGTGTAATGGTGTATAGGTATGGCTGGGATCTAAACTTTGTCTCTGTTTACTCATTAAAAAAAAGAAAATTGTGAAGGGAATAGCTTACTCTGTAAATATCCAAGGAGCTGGAGCAATCCACTTGCTGACAGTTGCTGAATTTGAAAGTTACCACCTGTTAACAGCACAACAATGCTTAAATATTGCATCTGTTTTTCTTGTAAGACATTAAGCCTCTGTAGGAAAATCTTGGCTCTTCAGTAGCACGTGGTGAAGATGAGTAGGGGTTCATCTGGCTGTCTAAATGTGGAAAAACGTGCTGGCCTGCTCATTCTTCTTAATCTAGCCTTAGTGCTAAAAGAAATTTGCTTTACTTTATGAAGCTTGCTGATGGCAGAAGAAAAAAAAATTAGGCCCAGATGGCATGATGCTAAACAGAGCTGAGTACAAAGTGTGCACGTAAAAAGAGACCAATCAGTTTTTGCTGATTCTTTATAAGTGTGAGGAGAAAGAAAAATATTTGCTTTCCAATTCATCTTCCTTAAAGAGACCCAAACTGTGTTATAGCGGAGCAGAAACCTGCGTGACAAAAGCGTCTCACTGCTTTTAGCAGGACAGTTCTGTCGTTAGTTCTCAGATTTCCCGCCTCCATCGTGTTTTAAAACTGGCTGTTATCTGGAGGCTTAATTTCATAGGTAAATAAAGATCAACTGTCTAAAAATGGGAAGAAAGATTAGTTGATCAAAAATACAGTAATTGCTCTTGATTTGTTAAAATCTTCAAGCAAGCAAAAAGTTTTTATGTATGTTTGAGTAGGTTGCTACTAATTCAGCTAGAAAGGGACAATTATGTCCAAATTTGTAGCCACATTTCTAGGCAGGCTACTAATAGAAGATTTATTTTTGAATAAAAACTGTCAATGCCCATAAAATTAAACTTGTAAAAGATTCAAGGAAGAAAAACTTTAATGTTATTTATTTCTCACCTTTAAAGTGGAAATACCAGGTGCTTTTTCTGTTTTCATCAATAATAATTTCCTTCAGCCAAACTGGGAACAAAAACCCAGGCAAGCTAACATGTCTTCTGTTGAGCTAAGCTTGATTTCTTTTGTACCATTTACACTTATTCCAAGATAACTCCAGGTTAGAGTCTGGCTTCTATGCATATTAAGGATATAAAATAATAATCAAGCCTACCTTCTTGTTCAGTTACAGGCTTGTCATGTAGCTTTTACTCTGCAGGCTTCTACGTGCAATGTAGAAGCTGTGCTATGCGTCACTGCTCTCACGCTTTGGTGTGAGTTTGTTACATGTCCGTAGCAAGAGCTACAATTGTTTGGTTTTTTTTAATTTGCATAAGAAAGGTGAAATTTCAGACATACACTTTGATTCTTCTGCAGTAAAATTACATCCTTGAGTAACAGGCTTTTTGCTGTATAAACTTTCAGTTATGCTGCTGATTAAAATTGCCCTGAAATATTTTCTATATCAGGTCACTGCTTGTAAAGGTCATGGCTTCTTAATAAGACATGTTTTTTCTTTACCAGACATGAAAAAACCCCACTTTTGCACTGCTTTATCAGAATCTTCTTAATGTGCCTCTTTTTTGCTCTTTTTATCACTCTGGTGTGATATGGATCTTTCCGGTGATACATATATAACACAATTACGTACACACATGTGCTATTTCTTCACAGAGTACCTGGTATCAAGGTGGTTGTGGTCTGAGGCTCCCCTGCCCCCACCAAAGAAGGTACTGAATCACAATCAGTGTTAAACATTTGTTTTAAAGGATGAGAGGAGGAAGAAGCCTCTACACAAATGAAGATGACAAAAGATCTTTCATACATCCTATATATCAGCTTTTTGGCTTTATTTAGTGTTTTATAATGTATCTGAAACTTGGGGAAGTAAACAGAAGCAAAAGGGTGAACTTCATAGGATGTCTGTTAACTGGAAGGGTTCAAAGAACTCCATCCATTTGCTTGTCTAAAATCCAGCTGCAGCTCTTATATTCACCAGGTGGCATCGTCACAGCATTCTGTGGGTGGCAACCTTTTTAAAAGCACAAGGATAAAACCATGGGAATAGGATTTATCCCATGTCTCCCTTGTCAACAGCCACAGATAGTATCACTGCTCTCTAAGCTTCCTCCAGGCAATAAAGGTCTATGCTAATTCTCACCCAGTAGAAAACTTTACAATACCACTGGTTTAGTAATTCTCCTCTTGACTTTGTTACTCAGAATGGATCCCAAAGAAACAAAAAGAGAACAAAAGGAATAAGCTGAATGTCACACTCCAGTGCTCTTTTAAATAAGAAGCAAAGAGCCAAAAAAGTCTAGTTTTGTCTGGCATAGCATTTGCATCTGGAAAATTTGTTTAGGCCTGGAAACAGATAGTGCAATAACCCCTTTTATCATCACTGATTGCTTATTAAGAAGAGTCCAAGCAGGGATATAAGAATTGCTTCCTAAAGCTTTTAAAGTCATGACAGCTGACTTTCACATGAGCAAGTGTTAATTCAGTTTGCTGTACCATTTAGCATCCTTAAGTGTTCTGGTACTTTTCCAACAAAATTTTTTTTTGGAGTTAATAAGTTTTGCCTACTCCCTGCTCTCCCCTTCCAAAAAAGGAAAAAATTAATAGTGTTTAGAGAAGGGCATGTACAATGTTACCTAGGTTCATTTTGAAACCTGCTCACTCTGCTGGAGGATGGAATATGGCTCTAAGGAAATATTCTGTATAATACAGTGGAGAAAAATAGATATTGTTGTGACCTTTCAGTTGAGCTTTTCTGTTCTGAACCACATTATTTTGCTAAATACAAGGGAACTGGAGTCAGCCTGTGACCTTTTGTTATGCAGCTTTGAGAAATGGTAAAAGTCATTCTGATGCTCAGAAGATACTGTTCATTTAAAAAAAAAAAAAAAAACACAACAAAAAAAACCCCAAACCTTGAAAAGATTCAGAATTGTAGTCTATTCCAGAACAATGTAACCATTTTCAATATTGGTGTAAACTAAAGTTGCTTCAACAGAGACAGTAACATCTGGCGTTAATTGCAATCCGTGTTGTCCTCAGCCCTTTTTGATCCCAGTGTGGTGCTCAATACCTCTGAGGAATGGATTTTCACCTTGTCAGTCCTCTCAAGTAAGGAAGCTGTAGCAGAGAACGGATTAAATGATTTATCCTTCATTTTCTACGACTTCTGTGAATTTGCTTTTGTGACCCTGTATCTTTGCTGTCATAGGACAGTTCACTTTCCACTGGGGTCTCATTCAGAGCTTGCTAATTGAGAGATGCAATGTCCAGAGGAAGCAGAGGTGTGCTTTATTTTAAATATTGATGTTGCAATTTAGTCTTCTTCCTTAATCCCTTTTAGCACTGAGTGGCAGAGTGGGAAAGGATACTGATTTGTTCCTGTCACTGAAAGACGTCTTTCTCTGGTCTTTGCAGTGCGGGGTTACCACTGAATGGTGACGACCTCTTCTGGGGTGCCAGATCCTGCAAATGTGGCGCCTCTTCAGGACCTCCCCTTCTCCGGACTGGAGTGCTGGGGGCTTGTGTGCCACTCTTTAGAGCTCTGCGGAACTCTTCTTAGTTACTATGTGTTGGGATAGATTCAGAGCACTAAAAAATATTCTGTCTAGAAGGTACCTGTGATTTAGGATTAACTCTGAAGTGTTCCTTTTATTTGTTTCAGCTAGCAGCCTGCCAAACGAAGCTGCTGTCTCCCAGCAGGCTGTCTCCCATGGCTCTCCAGAGCTGAAATGCCATCTCCTGGACAATCTTGGTCCTTAGGTGTGTCTTTCTAAAATTAATACTGAAGATTCTTCATGCAGATATTCCCCTTATCTCCTTTACCAGAGAGGGTTTCACCCTTGTGCTTCTGACACTTTGGTTCTGATCACTGACCTGGTTATGAGCATCTCTCTTCTGGTCTGTTCCTTTGGCAGGTGAAGTTGCACTGTAATAAACAGATAAAAGTGATGCTTAGAGAATGTGCTCCCCAAGGAGGTGGACCTCAGCTAGCCCTATGTCTTGTTGGTGTAAACCCACAATATATTCACCCTGTCCCAGGGCCTTCTTTTCTGGCAAGAAAGGCTTTTTGGATATCATTGAGTTTAAATGTGTTCTTCCAGGTCGCATACAGATTTAGAATTAGTTGTACAAAGCTGTTAATGAGAACAGGGAATCCAGTCATTACTAGCTCTTTAAAACTACACCCTATGAAAAACAAATGTTTTTGATGATAGTGTTAGAAGTGGAGCTCTGGAGTTATATTAGTGATTGATGTTCTGAGTGGTACATTTCAAGTTTGATTCAGACCATGAGAGATGGATTGCTTTATTTTGATCGATGTGGGTGTGCTCTGTAGAAGGAAAGGACTTCAGAAACACTCCTTATCTTTTTAAAGCACAGTCTACAGACTGGAGCCTCCTGGGTAGACACACGGTACTGGGAATTTTGGATCTGGATTCAGTTTTCTGCTTGGGCCTGCTGCTACGTTTCCAGCAGATGGGCTCTGAGAGTTTGTAGATGATGAAGATAAATAATGTGCATCGATTGTGTCACTGACAACTGATACTGTTCTGTTTTAAAGCCTCAGTTCCCTCCATTTACCACTGTAGTTCTCTCATCTCTCTATGCCTTCCTCTTCTGCCCTGGGCTCTCAGGAGGAGTGAAGTGCTGCAAAACATTAGCCAGATACCAGAGGCCCAGCTGAGTTGTTAATTGAGGACCAGGTAGATTGAGGGATTGCAAAAAAAACAGTCCTAGACTATTGAGTCTCCCAATACAGAAATGACTGGGCGAAATCAGAAACAGCTTGGTCAGCCAGCCAGTTCTCCCAGCTAGGGTATACACAACACTCAAGTATTGCTTGCTGTATAAAGCTGTATCCTGAAAATGCCTGAGAGATGGTAGGGCAAGGCAGCCCCATAGCAATTGTAAAAAGATTGTGTTTTCAGTTAACAACGTGGCTTTACATTGCTTTTGTTCACTTTTAGGGAAGGGAAGTGGACAGGAAAAGAGCCGCACGAGGAAAGCTGGGAGACCCTTGACTGTATGGGACAGTGTAGTATTAAGAGGCAGGGGGAGGAGTAGTCTCTAATGATTAACACTTAATACAGATGTATTAAGGCAGTGGAAATAAGGATAATGTAAGGGAGAGTAGTAGTGAAGTGGCAATGGTGCATGGTGGCTAGACAATAAAGGAAAGTATAAGGGGGTAAAACAAGGATGCAAACATAAGTCTGTTAGTCAGAGCTTTTTAGTTTGCTGGGTAGGGGATCAATACCTTACTAGAGAAATGCATCTGAAACTTGTGGATGTGGGAATACTTTCTAAGCAAGGAAACTGAGAAGCCTTTCTGTTGAGATCCACCATCTGGGTGATGAAGGAAGTAGGATATTTGGCGTGCCGTGGAGCATAACTCCCTATTCGTATTGATTAAGAGATGGCTGGTAGCAATAGTGATGTGTTGCACTTATACTGATACAAAACCTACCAGGTCTTAAACTGTCTGAGCTTTTAGTTCATCAGTTAGTGGAGCTGTTTCACTCTGTACTCATTTACCAGTTCATTCAATTGAAACATTTTATGAGGACATGAAGTACCTGTCCACTGATCTGCTTGAATCCAGCTGATGTCTGATGTGAAGAGGAGGCCTGATTTCTTTTACTTGCCATTGCTAGCTCTAAATGTGGCATTAAAAAATTGCATATAATGTCCGTAGCCCTGAAACACAAGTGAAAGGCCAGAAAGCTATTTTCCACTCATCCCTTTTTGTCTGTCTGCTCGCTTGTTTTCTTGATAACCTTCTTTCCTGTGATGACAGGAAAAAAAAATGTTTACATTGTCACAGTGTCTTGCTTTGGTATTGTGTAAGATGTATTATAGGAAGGATTACATGAGGCCCTGAATAATGAATGTCTCTTTGCCTAGCTGGATTCTTGTCCATAATTTGGAATTTTTGTGCATTTTTTTGTGAAACCACTGGAGGAACAATGCAGTCCTATTTCAACACATGAGGAGATACATAAATTCTTGTCTGGTGACAGAAGAATATTTACTATAATAATACTACAGCAATTTGTTTTTATAGTTGAAGTATAAATTCAAGAGTTGCAGCTTGTATTTCACATAATTAATAATGCCTCATTATTTTTTTCCTTTTGTTTTAATTTTGTTTAACACCCAACAGCAAACTGAACTCTAAATTGTTTGATGAAATGAAACAAGTGAGGCAAGGAGAAGTCCTTCATTCACTGAAGGTTAAAGCACTGGGAAAACACAGACAATACGTGTTCCACTACATATAAGAACAAAACTTATCTTTGGAATATTTCTTGGAAGGATGGATCATGGCTTAGTTCTAAGGTTTCCAGTCCTGTTTGAAAAACTTAGAGAAATTTTTTTTTTCACTTCCCATGATTAGGTGAAGCTGGAGCTAATCTGACCACTGAAAGTGGATATTGGATAAGCAATGACATTGGTTTTTAGCTTCCTGCCAGTCAGTGTTCTGGAAATCTAAATTGTTGTTAGTCTTCTGGATATACAGACTTGGTCTATGTCAGAGCTTTTCTTTTTATTTTGACTCTAAATATCAACTCATGTTACAGAATCACAGAATGGTCAGGGTTGGAAGGGACCTCTGGAGATCATTTAGTCCACCCCCCCCGCCAGAGCAGGGTCACCTACAGCAGTTGCTGGTGGCCTCACCAGGGCAGAGCAGAGGGGGAGGATGACCTCCCTCGACCTGCTGGCCACACTCTTCTTGAAGCACCCCGGGATGCCATTCGCCTTCTTGGCCACCAGGGCACATTGCTGCCTCGTGGGCATCCTGTTGTCCACCAGGACTCCCAGGTCCCTTTCCACAGAGCTGCTCTCCAGGAGGTCAGCCCCCAGCCTGTACTGGTGCATGGGGTTATTCCCCCACAGATGCAGTACCCTACACTTGCCCTTCTTGAATTTCATTAGGTTCCTCCCTGCCCAACTCTCCAGCCTGTCCAGGTCACGCTGTAAGGCAGCGCAGCCTTCTGGTGTGTCAGCCACTCCTCCCAGTTTTGTGTCATCCGCAAACTTGCTGATGGTACACTCTATCCCTTCATCCAGGCCATTGATGAATATATTGAACAGGACTGGACCCAGTACTGACCCCTGAGGGACACCACTCGTTACTGACCTCCAACTGGACTCTGCACCACTAACCACAACCCTCTGAGCTCTATCTGTCAGCCAGTTCTCAATCCACCCCACTGTCCATTCATCTAGCCCACACTTCCTCAGCTTGCCTGTGAGGATGATGTGGGAGACAGCGTCGAAAGCCTTGCTGAAGTCAAGGTAGACAACATCCACTGCCATTGGATGCCAGTGTTCATTGGTATTTTTGCCTTGATTCTTTTTTTTTAATTCCTTGTCGTGACACCCTTTGGTTCTTTCAAGACCATTCTCCTTGTTTGTGATCTGGCAGGAGGGTTGTTAAGTTTATCCTAGTGTTTACTGATGACAGTTAAATCTGTATCATTAAAAGATAAAAGGAAACAAATTCCTTTTCCAGCTTACTTCCCTAAACAAGAATTTTCTGCCTATTTGCTGCTCTGATTTGTTTGCTTGATCCAGCTGGCAGCATTGGGAGACATGTTGAAATCTTTCACATACTTTTTCTTGAATGATCATGCTGCAGCTTCCCCATTTATCTAGTGTTGTGGCTTGGAGACACACCTATTCTCATAGACTGCAGTAATGAAGATTAGGCAGACTCTGTTCAAAGGTGTTAAGTTTTGGGTTTTGTTTCTAAAGTAAATAACTACCTGGCAATGAAAGGGTTTGCCTGTTTTATCAGAGCAGGCAGTTAATCACTCATGGAGTACAGGGGCTGCTTTTGCTGTTTGTTTGCTCCTGTGCTACTGCCCGTTGTTTGGGTTGTTTCAGCATATTGCATCATCTTGTCCAGACCTCATGCAGAAATGTTAGCAATTCATCTTCGCATTTTCCCTGTGTCAGCTGAGGTTGCAAACCAAACTAACATCATTTTTCAAAATGCCACTTCAGGTGGCAAAGAACTGAATCCTGTAGTCCTTACTCAGCCAGAAGAAAGAAAAAAAAAATCTTGTGTTTGCTGATTTAACAGTACAGAATCAGACTCAACTGTCTATGGTATTACCATATTCCAAAGTTTGCTACTGATTTTGGTTACTATTTTCTGCCAATATTAAGAATAAACTGTATTACACTGTAGACTGTTTTTTACGTGCTTGTAACATCTGAATGGTAATTTGAGATGTGAAATTTTATAGGCTTAGGTACAGATTTTAATTCCACAATTAACTTGGAAATGTTACAAGCAGTAACACTTTGGACTTATATTACTGGTAATAAATCCAGTCTTGAGTACTTTTCCCTGTCTGGGGATTGTATGGGATTTTCTTTGACCTGCAGTCCCAAGGTAACCAGAACTACAGGCCTGTCAGTCTGACCTCGGTGCCGAGGAAGGTTATGGAGCAGATCATGCTGAGTGCCATTATGCGGCATGTACAGGACAATCAGGCGATCAGGCCCAGTCAGTATGGGTTTATGAAAGGCAGGTCCTGCTTGACAAACCTGATCTCCCTATATGACGAGGTGACCCGCTTAGTGGATGAGGGAATGGCTGTGGATATTGTTTACCTGGACTTTAATAAAGCTTTTGATACCATTTCCCACAGCATTCTTCCAGAGAAACTGGCTGCTCATGGCTTGGATGGGCGTACTCTTCACTGGGTAAAAAAAAATGGCTGGATGGCCAGGCCCAAAGCATGGCGGTGAACAGAGTTAACTCCAGTTGGGGGCTGGTCACAAGTTGTGCTCCCCAGGACTTGCTACTGGGGCTGGTTCTCTTTAATATCTTTATCAATGACCTGGACAAGAGGATCAAGTGCACCCTTAGTAAGTTTGCAGACGACACCAAGTTGGGCTGGAGTGTTGATCTGCTGGAGGGCAGGAAAGCTCTACAGAGGGATCTGGACAGTCTGGATCGATGGGCCGAGGCCAATGGTATGAGGTTCAACAAGGCCAAGTGGTGGGTCCTGCACTTGGGTCACACCAACCCCATGCAGTTCTACAGGCTTGGGGAAGAGTGGCTGGAGAGCTGCCCGGCGGAGAAGGACCTGAGGGTGTTGGTCAACAGCCGGCTGAATATGAGCCAGCAGTGTGCCCAGGTGGCCAAGAAGGCCAACAGCATCCTGGCCTGTCAGCCATAGTGTGGCCAGCAGGAGTAGGGCAGTGATGGTCCCCCTGTCCTTGGCACTGGTGAGGCCCCACCTCGAGTGCTGTGTTCAGTTTTGGGCCCCTCATGACAAGACAGACGTTGAGGTGCTGCAGTGTGTCCAGAGAAGGGCAACGGAGCTGTGAGGGGTCTGGAGCACACGTCTGGTGAGGAGTGGCTGAGGGACCTGGGGGTGTTCAGCCTGGAGAAAAGGAGGCTGAGGGGAGACCTTCTTGCTCTCTACAGCTCCCTGAAAGGAGGGGGTAGCGAGGGGGGGCCGGTCTCTGCTCCCAAGGAACAGGCGATGGGACAAGAGGAAACGGCCTCAAGTTGCACCAGGGGATGTTTAGGATGGAGATTAGGAGAAATGTTTTCACTGAAAGGGTTGTCAGGCTGCCCAGAGGAGTGGTGGAGTTGCCATCCCTGGAGGTATTTAAAAGGCAGGTAGATGTGGCACTTAGTGAGGGACATGGTTTAGTGGTGGGCTTGGCAGTGCTGGGTTAACAGTTGGACTTGATGATCTTAAAGGTCTCTTCCTGCCAAAATGATTCTATGATTCTATGGTGGTTGTGTTTCTGCTGTAAGTCATGTCTGCAGGTCTGATTCAATTCAGGCCTTGCACTACTTAAATCTATAGTTCAGACTGAAGCCTGAGGTTCCTTGAAGTAGGATTCTTGAACTCCGAATGTGTTTTGGCCAGATCCCCTACGATAGAGTAGTTTAAGATCGTATCATTCACATTTGATATGTGACCCTGTGGTTTGATTGAGGGTCAAAACTGGCTATGTAAGATCTGAAGTAGAAACTTGCACTGGATTTTCTGCATTCTAGATGAGTGCATTAAACACCAATCCGAGACATGTTAGAGAACATATTTTCTCACCTACTGTTAGCTTTCCTTTGTTTTAAAAAATATTTAGAGCAGGGTCTTGAGCTGTTTTTAGGGACTTGCTGGCTATGAAACTGGTGTGACAGAGTCCCCTTGGCCACTGTGTATAGATCAGAGGCCATACTTTATTCTGTCTCGTTTTGTAACATACTTTCCTTTGGTCTCTGTTTAGTTGTGGGACAAGTCGATGACTTACTATATTCACAAGATATTATAATTATTCCCCCTAACACAACAGTTGCAATAGATGAAAAGCCTTTCCTGATTTTTTTGATTGCTTTGGGGAAAAAAAAAAAGGCAAAATCAAAGGGAAGGCCTTCTACCTTTGCACTGAAAGTACAATGTTACATGAAACAAGGCCTTTTTGGCAGGAAAGCAATTCAGGGGTGGTAAGTCTTTGCCTAGTAGGGCCTGCTGTTTTAAGGGAGTCAAACAAAGCAACGTTGCTTTTCCACAGGCACCAGATGCGGTATTCTGAAGGCATGTAAAACACTTAAAATTAACAGTTTCATTTACTTTGTACTTTAGGTGTACTTTTTAAGGTGTATTAATTTCTCATTAAAGAAGTGAACAGAAAGGAAGAGAAGGCAGAAAACTGAAAATGTTGCGTGAACTGAAAACGTTACGTATGGAGCCCACAGAGTGGAATGTCTCTTAGTAGATGGTCCCAGTCAGTTGCAAATAGTGAGCAGTGGAAAAACACCTTATGACTGAAATTATACGCACATATGATATCCAGTCTGTCGTATTTAATATAATTTTGAGGACAAAATTATTTGGCTTAGTAACACTGATCTTAAATCTATACCTAAGGTGCAAAAAAAGGAGTAAGTTTTCTACAAAACCTTTGTGATGTATCGCTAAGTGATGTGCTGTAACTAGAGGAAGTTTAAAAGCATACCGTTTCTCTTTTCTACTACTGTCTGTACAGAAACTGAAGCAGAGCAATTTTTTTCATTTGTAAAGAAGAACCAAAAGTCCTAATGCTTCAGAGTAGTCTAATCAATTAATAAATTGGCATGAAGCAGCATCTGACTCCTTCTGGCCAAGATTGCGTGTCTGATAACAGTGTAATTGCTTGGGCCATAAAAGCGTGTAACATCAAGGTATATTTAGGGAAGTGTATTTTTCTCCAACAGGCGTCTTACTGGAAAACTCAAGAGCGGGACTGATGCCAAATATCTGAAGTTACATTCATCAAAGTGAGTGTGTGTTCTCAAAGTTTACAATAGTAACTTAGTAATTTAGTTATATTTTGGAAATCGTTTAGGTGGTGCCTATGTGAAGGTTAGTGTGGGTAACAGTAGATTTTAGTTTTTCTGAAGTGTGGAGTAGGTAGAGCTCTTCTGCTGCACTAAAACAAACATTCTAGTAGTCTAAAAGTCCCTGTAGTCAATAGATATTCTCTTCCCATTCAGGGACAAGGGGTGGTTAGCCATCCTTTTGTAAGTTTTACTGTCATGTATGCTATGATTCTTTCTGTAGCACATCTGGGGAAAGCAGTGTGGAATAATTACTAGAATGATCAATAATACAGCATTGGTCACACATTAAGGAAAGGTATAAAATCAAAAGGCTCCTAGGGTAGAATACAGCCTCAGCTGGTATGCGAAGAATCCGCTACATCTGCAATTCCCTGTACAATATTGATTGCAAAGCAACACGGGGAGTGGAGTGGGGTGGAGACTCCAAGGCCAAACCCTGTGATAATCCAGCAAACGTGGGAATGAGATGGCACCATAGAACTCTAAGAAGAAAAACAGTGCGGAGGATGGAGCGGAGTGGAGACACCGCGGCCAAACTCAGTGATAAAATGGGAACTCGAGGGCCAAATGGAACCCTTGAAGGTCTTATGGACTGATAAGCTGCCTAGTTGTTACCCTGAGCCAACGATCTGTCATTTTTTGATGAAATGCTGTCCTTTGGGTGAACTTTACTCATTATAATGTCATTATAATACCAAAACACACCTCCATCCCAGAGGCTACCTGCCTCCAAGGTGCGACCACTCCTCCTTGAGTCTGCGCCCTGACTTTTTTCTAAACTATACCTTTAAGTGAGAGGCGAGAAAATTTTACAGCAATCATAATGAAAGTATTTATGACTAGAGTCACTCAAACTCCACCTTGAAGATAAAAAATAGTATAAAAATAGCCCAAGAAAAGGGGGATGTTAGGGAAGACACCATTGTGAACAAGTCGAGGAGGACTCCATCAAAGACTGCCTTGACTGCTGGGATCCGTTGGCGGGCTGAGCCTCTCTTCCCCCCCCATAAGGACGCTCGTGGGGAAGATTCAAACACTTGGCTATACCAAGTGCTTCCCTGGGAAACTTAGAAATCTCTCTAGAGTTGTTTTAGAACTTAGTGTATTTGTAATTGAGCTATATTACTAACATCTTTAGTATTCGCACATGCTTTGCAGACAGTCAATATCACTGGCAATCCAAAATAACTTGTGCCTCTGTTGCTTAAATAAAATGTACGGTGTAGACAGCGAGTCGTTTGGGTTTCTCATTGAACGCGACCAAAGAGTGGCTGTGCTAGTTCATGAGCACAACTGGGCTGAAGGTGCAGTCTGCTATTAGTGTATTCAGAACATAACAGTTTAATATATATTAACGCGCCTGGGCTGATAGTGGCGAATTGGGCGTCACTCAGAATTTAAACCTAGCCGCACCCAGCCTCCCACCTCAGTGAGGAGTGTGAGAACACAAGGGGGTTTATTTTCTGCCAAAACTACTTTGCCCCTTAACACAACAAGCAGTCATTGGAGGATCATAAGTGATGACACCGGTCTTGTGTTGGTGGCATTATGAAATTGTGATGGCTAGAATAATTTGATATCTGTTGCTGACCTTTTCCAAAGATATTGAATGTGCATGAGTTCAGCTATTGGAATAATTCCTTGATTAATACCATGTAGGTATGAAAATTGTTTGGTGAATCAGGGCCTCAGGGAGATGTTTAGAAACTGATCAGCAGGTGTGCATCAGCCTCAAGTAATTCAGTTTGGAAGTTCAGTTTAGATCATTATTTGTTGTCAGAAAAATGGAAGATTAGCTAGAAGCAAGGCATGTCTCCACATGTGGAGTGCTGTTCTGGCTCGCTTGTGTCCACTTACCTCCATTATTTCAGTATTTCAATTCCCTCTTGTACTTCAGTGCTTCTGTCTCAGATCCTGCCACTTCTCCGAAGCAGAGACTTTGCTCCAGTAACCAGAACAGTGTTTAAGGAAACTTGATGTTTTATGACAATTAAGTAGTAAAAATTTATAAAAATGACCCAGAGTCATTTACACTTATTTACACTGTTGGACACAGGAGTGTCTTACTGTGTTCACCTGCGTTTTGTTCTTTCTTTAGTGTAGGGTTACGTGTATGGTAAATTAAAGGATAAGGATTATTTATGTCTGGTGGTATTAATTAAAGTTACAGACAAAGCTATTACTTTCTGCCTTTCCTTTCTGCCTTCGGAATAGTGGAATTTTCTGATTTCCTACTCATCCCCTCCATGGGATGGAAATATTATCTGTGCTGGCCTTATGAATCCAAGCAATGTGGCTCCCAGCTACTACAAGTGAAATTTGTCTTGGCTTTCTACCAGTTCCAAGTTTCTTGGGATTTCATTTCATAGTGAAGAGAAGAATAGATGAAAGGGTAATGGTAATCTGTCATGCTTTAGGGTAGCTGCTGCTTACAGGTATGCTCAGAAAAGTTTCAGCGGTTTGAATCGCAGTAGCTGTTTCCTTTGGTGCCATATAATGATGTGAGCTCTTCGCCTGAAGATATTGTCCTAGGTACCCCTCTGACATGAGGTCATATTCAAGGATCTGATTTTTCCCTTCAAAGCATCTAGTGGCAACATGTCCAAGGCAGCACTCCTTTGCTGTGGTATCCAACTGACATAAAATTCTGCAATAGATCATGACAAAAAACATCAAATCTCTTAAAAGGACAGTTGATGTGTTTTAGTACTGACATGGTTTTGGACAGCTGCAGATTCACTGCCTTCAGGATCTAGTATAAAACTCACCGCTTTCTAAAATTATTTTTCCAGTGTCAGCGTGTAATAAAAAGAAATTCTAAATGTGTGCTCTTCCTGTCTTACCAATAAGAAAAAAGCAGTAGCAACATGTCAACAGCACTGATAATGTGTGGAGGTGCCCTAATGATGAACCTGACATCATACCTGAATAGGCAAACTAAAATGCACAGAAATCATCCCAGGATATAAAGCAAGCCAGGAGCTATTTCGCATCTTCCAAAAGAAGGTGCAGAAAAATAATTCTGTATCTTCAGTAAATGTTGCAAGACAGTACTTCAGGAGTTCATGTTTTAAAAAAATGCAAACTCAAGAATTTGCTAAACTTTAAGACTAAACCTGTAATCTTTCACACGTACATTTACTGTGATTTGCAGATTCCATGCTTTGTACAGCCAAAGTGCTCTGTGTTGCAAATTGTACTGCTGTTCTCCCAGTCCTTTTTGGGGCACAAAACTTGGTGCTATCTCTGGGTGCAAACAGATATGCTGGGAAACACGATGCAGCTTTGAGCTTTTCTTGCATAGCATTTGGATTAGGAGAGCGCTCATGGAGATCAAGTGCTGATGTTCAAATGTAAGCTCAAAGTGGAATATTGTTGCAGTGAAAAAAATGCTAAATAGAACTTTCCCTGAAAATTAGAAGTATCGATCCCACATATAGGTCAGCAATGAAATCAAACTGACAAGCAAGTGGTTCCGTAAAAATTTTTTTTAAATTGTGCTGTGGTCTTTACAGGAGTTAAAATGTGTAATATAGGGTCATATATGTTAAAAGTAGCTATGGAACAGCCTCTGCCTCAGTGCATGCGAGGGTGAAGTAAGCATTTGAGAAGGTTAAAGTCATTCTGTGGTGAATACATGACTTTCCTCTGCCTTAAACATAGTATCTGAAAACTTAGAAATCTTTGTTGTGCTTGATTGACTTTCTTTTTCTTTCTGCTCTTTTTCTGATGTGTTATGGATAGTTTTTCCTAGATATCATCTGCATTCCTTTCTCTTTAATTACTAGTTTTTTTCTTTTTGTGTATCTGACACTAAATGACTATAGCACCTCTTATGTTCCACAGCCTCCTTATTTTTAATTTAATTGTAAAAGACACAAAGTGCTACAAAAGCACAAATGTGTGAAATATGGGTGGGCAACAAAATAGGACAGTCAGCTTCCAAAAATAAAAATGAAGGAATGTTATCAGCAAACAAATAGCAAGCCCCAACACATCTCTGCTGACCTCTACAAAGCTTCTGTATTTTTTACACTTTGCTCAATATTTATCAGTTTCATCAGCCTTGAAATGGGGACTACTATAGCTTTGAAAAATGGATTTAGGTTATTTAGTTTCACTCTACTCTCTATAAGCAGCAATGTGTCTTCTGCTGAAAGGCACCAGTGATAACCCCAGAGCAGTCTGAGGAATATCAAGAAGGATTACAGAGGCCTGGGAGCGGCGGCAGGGGACTCTGGAGCACAGGTAGTTTTTTTCATCAGTCCTCCTGGTCAAAGGGAAGGGGTTTGAAAGGATTGGTTGACTCTAGTGAGTCAACAAATTGTTGTAGGACTGGTGCCACAGCCAGGGGTTCACCTACGTAGACCATGGGACTCACTTTGAGAAACCAGGTCTGCTGGGAGCTGATGGGGT
This sequence comes from Anarhynchus alexandrinus, assembly GCA_008711295.1. Taxonomy (NCBI): domain Eukaryota; kingdom Metazoa; phylum Chordata; class Aves; order Charadriiformes; family Charadriidae; genus Anarhynchus; species Anarhynchus alexandrinus. Next base: position 274,167 of record VUYV01000563.1, on the reverse strand, counting down.
TCATCTGTTCGAGAAGTGGAAGAGCATCTTCAATCTAAGGCTTGCCAAGCTCATGAAGAGGACTTTAAAGTTGGCGGGGGAGTGGAACCTCAATCTGTCCCACTCCTACCAGTTTGATGCCAGTGCCAGCAATAGATGCCCAGAGCCTTGAGAAGGATCCCATGTCAGCAGGAGAGCATGTGGAGTGCAGCACAAAGGAATTCCAGCCAGTAAATCAGCTTCATCAGGGGGCCAACTTAAATGCCTCTATGCAAACACACGTGGCACGGGGAACACACAAGAGGAGTTAGATGTGCATACGCCTGCAGGGCTATGATCTTATTGGCATCACGGAGATGTGGTGGGATGGCTCCTCTGACTGGAGTGTTGGAGTGGAAGGATACAGGCTCTATGAAGGACACGCAGGGGAGATGAGGAGGGGGTGTCGCCCTTTATGTCAAGGTGTCTTTCCTGTGGTGAGGGCTCCAGACCTGGACACAGTAATCCAGGTGGGGTCTCACAAGAGCAGAGTAGAGGGGCAGAATCACCTCCCTCAACCTGCTGGCCATGCTTCTTTTGATGCAGCCCAGGATATGCATGGACCGTAACACAGGGACTGGGGAACCAAGTCCAGAGGAGGGCCACGAGGATGATCCGAGGGCTGGAGCACCTTTCCTATGAGTTCAGGCTGAGAGAATTGGGGTTGTTCAGCCTGGAGAAGAGAAAGCTCTGGGGAGACCTTTTTGCAGCCTTTCCGTACTTAAAGGGGCCTACAGGAAAGATGGGGAGGGGTTCTTTATCAGGGAGTGTAGTGATAGGGTGAGGGTGAATGATTTTAAACTGCAAGAGGGGAGATATAGATTAGATATTAGGAAGAAATTCTTTACTCTGAGGGTGGTGAGACACTGGCCCGGGTTTCCTAGAGAAGCTGTGGCTGCCCCATCCCTGGAGGTGTTCAAGGCCACTTCGGACAGGACTTTGAGCAACCTGGTCTGGTGGAAGGTGTCCCCGCACATGGCAGCAAGGTTGGTACTAGATGATCTTCAAGGTCCCCTCCAACCCAAACCATTCTATGAAATGCTATTTTGTAACTTCAAGGAGGCTTCTTTTAAATTATGACCTATACCCTCTCCCTCCCATGAAAACATTTGGAAGGGGGTGGTTTTCTAGAAGACCAATGCTCTCCAAAATGTAAGTGTCAAGCCTTGCCTTCTTTAGAGGAACATGGAGTCAAAGTCGCAACTGCTTTGGTCTTGCAGCAGTAAGGTTGGTATAATCTAGACCTTGTTTGGTAGAAATTAAAAGTTGGATCAAAGCAATTGGCTCAGGCATAAATAATCTATTCTTTCCTCCAGACAGGATCAAGAGCAAAAACATGTATAACTATATCGAGTATGAGTAGTAGGTTTCCATCCGAATCAAGTTGAGTTACATTTAAACATCTCTGGAGCACACAACATTATCCACAGTTACCTGACCTATTGTGGCATGTCAACATTGCAGGAAAAGTATCAGCGGTGAAAGCTGATGAGAAACAAGCTCATGTTGTGCTCATAACAGGACACTCTTACAGTATTCTTGTGTGTGAGAAAGGATCTGTTGAGGGGTTTGTGGCATGGACATGGCATAGGAGTGTCGTGTGTTCTCAGCAGTATGGATGAGCACTATAAAAACCAAAACAAAACCAAAAAACCCCGAACTGGTATGAGAACTGATAGAGGCTATGACATCTCTAGTGAAATACTTGTCAGGAGTGGTCTACAACAGCCATTTAGACAAGCCCACTAAGGACTTGTCAGCTATTCAGCTTACCCTGCGCTGTCTCATTTATCAGTTTAGAGCCTCTTAGTGTTAATTCATTGAATGTGTGTTATTTAAGGAATACTAGTCATCCCAGTGTTTTAGTCTCTTAGTAATTGTCAGTTAAACAAATTTAACCAACTTGACTAGCCTTGATGAACAGGCTTTGTGCAAGAAAATTCATCATGTTTGGGAGATAACTTGGATCCGTGTCACAGGTGAGATTCAGGGCCCACCCAGACTTTCTCCTATGGTCACTCTGCAGTGGTAAATCTCAGCCTTTTCCCTTACTTCTTTTGCGTCCCTGCTCTGTGCTGGTTTCTTTATTGTTAATGCAGCCTACCCGTGTTTCACATGAAGTAGTCTGTGTAGTTAATTTCTTTTGTTTGCCCTCTTGCTGTAGGTTTTTGTGTTTTGTTTTGTTTTTTTTGTTTTTTTTTTTGTGCTTTTTTTTTTTTGTGGGAGGTTTTTTTTTTGTGTGTGTGTGTAGGTCTCCCATTGCTGTGAGTTTCACATTTTTGTCACAGTCGTGTGACTGTGTTGTAATTATGCACGTGTACATGACTACACTGACCTCAGTGCAGCTCCTTATTTGCAATTAAGTGCATTAAGGTCCAGACTTTTTAATATTTTAGTTCTTCTGGGAAAACAGTGTTTGCATTATACGGAGGCACACCGTCATATGAACAACACCGTAATAAATGTATTTACTGCTAATAAAGAGAAATCTATTTTTAAATAGGAACTGAGGTCTTGATCCGATTTTTGACAGTTATCAGCCACACTTGCAAACTTGCAAGGCACAGGATTGTGTCTGAATTGAGCTGACATGGGATAAATTTTTAAGTTTGCATTCTTGTTGGAATCCCAACTTTATCTACAGAAGTAAACGATCTGGAAAGTTAAGAAATAAAAAAGGGTAATTGCCGTGTAGTTAAAAATGCGACACTGAATATATTCTGTATGTATATGATATTGTCTGTAAATATGACCAATCCCATTTATCATGCAAATTAAACACGTCTAAATCTGCAGGATTCAAGGCTGGGGTTTTTTGACAGGAAACTGCACAGACATTTTTTACTTTGTTCCATCTTACTACTCTTTTCTTTCTCTACTTAGTTCTGTACTGACAACATACAACCCACTGTTCTGATAAAGCACCTGTAGCTTAAATATTTAGAGTTTGTCTTTGGTCTGGGAGTCTACCTACCCTTTCAGTCTGTTTTTATATTACAAAATATTGAAGTTTTGCATGACATTTATCATCCTCCAGCTGAGGGAAGGAAATTGATTACTGGCAATAAATGGATACAGCCGTACTGCTATCACTGAAATAACATTTGCTTATGTGGGGGGAGCTTTGGTCCATTATTTTAGACTTTTCTACATCAGTAGGATTAAATTNCCCCCCCCCCCCCCTACATAATGTTAAATATTCTCAGCAATTGAAAATCAGTAACATTTCATAAATAAGCATATCATATAAACTCAAATATGTATTCCTTCAGACTTTTAAATCCTGCTCTCAGCATAAAGACAGATTGTTGGTGTAGTAAATTAAAGCTGCCTTACTGCAGCTATTTTGTCCAATGTTCTATCGCAGATCCATATTAATATTTTATCCCCTTTCATATTATTACATGAGGCAGGCTTTATTTAAATGGATTTGATGGGCCTCTTGGTTGGCTTGACAACCAGCTGGAAAAATTAATGTTCTGCATTTAATCTCGGCTCAAGGCGCTAAATTATTTTGGGGGTCGAAGCTGTCATGCATATCATGTTAAATTATTGAATGAAATAACTATTAGCCTGACATCTATTTATAGATCTTTTAAAATTGTTGTTTACTTCATGCATCTTCAGCTAATCTTGAAAGGAACATCTCTTAAGTTTTCCTCATCCAGCACAGTCCGACTGTATCTTTTACAGATACAGTGCTGGAGGTTATTTAACCAGCAACAGAAAAGGAGATGATGGAGTCAGCAATCCTTAAAGCTATGGAAATAAAATAGCTTTCACGCTGATGAATTGCATGGTGTACACAGCCTGTGTAACATATGCGGTCTTAACTACTTCAGTCCAAATATATTTAACCTTCAAGTTCATAACTGCTAAACATGTAACTTAGAAACCCAGATTTAAAGCTTCAGGACAGTGACTTGTTACCTTAAGAGTGCCATATGCTTTAGCAAAAACATAATGCAGGATAGACTGTGCTACAAAATGTTGCTGGCAGTTGTTTAAAGAATGCTACAATAGGAATTGTAACATTAAAGCTTGAGATAATATAATTTTTCTCGCTGATGTCGGTACAGGTTTTCATAGCTTTGCATCTCCCCTGCTGTCTTAACCTGCCATGCTAAATAAAGTCAGGAAGTGTCATAATGTATACGCTCTAGAACACTGTTGTGCTTGCAGGCCTGTTTGTGTAGCGAGGGCTCCGAGGTCTCTAGAGGTGGGTGTGTGTATCACTGGCTTCGGAACTGCCTCTTCTCTCTCCGGGCACAAGAATCAGTTTCTCACCTCTACTTTATTCTCATCTTTCGAGTGTGAAAATGAGAGGTACTTTATCTGTATCGCTTAATATCAATCCCTATAAGATGCTCTGTGAGGTCAAACTTCTGTAACTCTTTCCCTTGAAGCAGCAGCGGTTGTGACCAGTGGATGGTAAGGAAGGGCTAACATCTGGAAGACTTTTGTCTTCCTTCAGCGAGTAGTGATGGACCAAAAATACTTCTGTGCTATCAAACAGTGTGTGCTTATCACAGATAAAGGTGGAGACCATTGTACTTATTGTGTAGGAGTTGGCACAGTTTTTGTTTAGATGGATAAAACAGAAAGTCATCCTATGGTATGTCTTGTAGGATCCTTTGATTCAATATTAGAACAGTTGATGTAATAAACTGACTCCTTTTAGGCACTGGTACAACCAGAGTAACCGCATTACAGTTTTGTGACAGCATTGCCTTGTCGTTCTCACAAAACAAAATGAAATGCATTCTTGTACAAAACCCCATGTCAAAATGTTTTTTTTAGATTTGTGTTACTTTGAACCAAGGCAGGATGAACAAATACCTCTTTTACATAAGTGTAATTTAAGTGCCTCTGCTGTTTACTGTTTTGACTGCAGTAGAATGTTTTCTTAGCGAGAGTTAAAATTTCCTTTGGTGTTTTTTTTTTTTTAATGTACTCTCTAAACTCCAGCCCACATCCCTCTCACACTAACTCTTCAACTGCTGCAAGTTCATTGTTGTAACACAGTACTTGAAACTTCCCTGCAGCAGACTCTATTGAATAGTTTGAATTACGAATAGAAATGGATTGATGAAATAATTGCCTTGGCATCAGTACGCTGTAGTAGTAGTCTGTAGCAAAGCTGGGGATAAAGCCTTAGGCAGCTCAGCTCTGTGTGCCGTGACCACGGTCCTTCTTGACTCTAGGGAAAGGAGTTGTGTCCCTTCACTTCAAGAGCCAGACTGTCTTTTCTAAAAGATTTTCAGTTGCTTGATAACAATTTCTTCTCTTTGAGATTGGAAAGGGGGATGGGGAGAAGCTGGTTCTTTCTTTTCTCTTGACCTCCCTCCTATTTTTTCTTTCTTTTTTTTTTTTTAACCTGATAGTTATAAGTGGAAAAAATAACCCTTATGGTGACATTAATCCTCTATGGACTTGTTCCCACTTTTCACTAAAAGATATTAGAAAAGGAGAGGAAAGATAGAGGGCAGGATTTTCTGATACAGGATTAAATCCATAGTCCATTTAGCATCCCTAGTATTATGTCTCTGGTGACCATTGCTAGGTACTTCACAGGGTTGGTTTTTTTTTTTTGTAAAAAACCAACCAAACAAACCAAAAAGCCTGTGATGATTGTTTTGGAATAGCCCCATAGCTTCTCCTTTTTGTAGTTTTGCAATTTTTGTACAGTCTTTTTCTCATTCCTGCATTCTAAAGGCATGTCCTTAGATTTCAGTCACAGAAATAAAGGAGACACGATTTTCTCTGGTTTTCCATGAGTTTTTGTCATTTCCACTTAACTTGAACTTTAACCTCAATGCCTTTTTAAATGAAGTGGGTTTTGTTTTTTTTCACCAAAGGTACTCGGTACCCTTGAACTTGACTGTTGGTGTTCTAACACTAGGGCTCCGCCCCGCCCCGGTAAAGGTTTGTTTGCAGTATATCCAGGTCTCCATACTGGATGGGCAAACAGACAAAATTCTCACCAGACTCCTGCATTTGGTGTCCCTATGCATATGGGCTTGGTACTGTGCGTTGGGTATGTTCCAGCATTATCTCGTTTTTGACACGTGCCACTCGCCCTCCTCTCTGCGTCCCACACCAGTAGGGAAATGGAGTGTCTAATTGCTCAGGCTTCTGGGACTAGTGCTGGTCCTTTCCTTACAATGTCTTAGTTACTGAAGCGTGCTGTTTTCCAGAGCTTTTGCTTACTGTTTTGTGTACTTCTTAGTGGACTAGACAAAATTGAAGATAAGTTTTTCTGTTTTTTTTTTTTTTAAATATATATATTCTGAACAAGTACCGCTATTAGAGGACACGTGCAGATCCAGCCAAATAGTAGGAGCCTGTGTATGCTTTGTTTGCTTCTTCACAGTTTAATTATTTTATTTGGTCTGAATTACCTAGAATATTTATTCCCTAAAAGATTTTTTTTCTTATGTGTGGTTTCTCCTCCAAGTCAGGTAGCCTTTCCTGCTAAAATTGCTGGGTATTTAACTGTAAATAGAAGAACATTGAGTCTTAGTTACCTGCTGGGCTGTATTACTACTGCTCATTTTACTAAATTGCTTCTTATTTGTATCCTATTATATTACTTTTTGTCATATTGCTACTCTTTAAATTCCTGATCCAAAATGGAGATATAAAGGCAGTCCACTAACTCTGTGAGTAAAGTAAGATTTGTAGTTTTAAAAGTGCAGGAAATTCAGTCTTGAACCAAAATTATAAATAGTCCATAGACTCCCTTATTCATCACAGCTTGCGTTTTGCTGTGCACTGTGAAATGCTGATAAAGAAAAAAAGTATGGCTGTATAGCAGAGTAGAATAGTTTTCTGGATGCAGTATATAAGTCATAGCTTTCTGTGCTGTGTTTCTGTCACCTTCTCTTCCAGTGAATTAACACAACATGCCACTGTTAAACACTTAAAGTATGTCTTAATAAGCAAATAGGAGTCTGTCCTTCAATCTTGTGAGCTCAATTGAATGAACTTAATATAATTAAATAGTCTTCTCTTTACTTTGGTCAGCTAACGTGGCTTTAGGTTTTCTAGCCTGTCCTAAACAGTGTTTTTCAATCATATCGCACCCATCCAGTTGAGTGAACATGACGAAAGAAACACATTCAGGTTTTTTGCTCATTGAGACCCAGTGTTAGAGAAATTAGTTGGGAAAGGGCCTGAGGATGCTAAGTTCAACCTTATTTACTTTAAAGTCAATGGTAGCTTTGCTATTAACTTCCACAGGATCACAAACATAGTATAAGAACATGATTTCTCAAGCTATTTCACTAATTAAAAATTGATTTTTGGCTTTGTGTGGATTAAAGCTGCTAGATACCAAGTTGTAGGTGGTTTTATGTTTCCATCCTGTAAGCCCAGTTGCCAGATAGCTCGTACAGGAACTGAGCTGGAAATAGTGGTAAATCTAAATCTACTTTAAAAACAACAAAAAATACTGCCAACAACTGTGTACAACAACTTTGTACGCAAATGTCTGGTACCTGCAGAATTTCACTGAATTTATAAGGCACTTAATAAGAATGCCAGAATCAATGTTAGCTACTCTTTTTTTTTTTTTTTCCGAGGCAAGATCTCAGTTCTGACTGTATATCAATTTCTTTTTTATGCTAAAATTTTGTAGCTTATTAAGTTCTTTTTGGACTGCCAGTTTTCACTGTCCCTGATGATTTATATTAGTTATTGCTGAAGGGAAGCAGCAAACGCTTTCTGGGTTTACTTGTCTGTTCCTCCTCACATGGAAAAACCTTCCAGTTGACAATAGTCTACTTTCCAGAAACACTGATGCAAGATGTCTCTCCCTGCATCTGTCCAGCAGCATTTGGAGTCTGAGTAGATTCATTCTGATTCTGAGCTGCTCCAGTAAAAATTTCTAAATAAGGAACTTTTTTCATGACCTATTTTCACTTTGAACAATGTGTTGAGGTTCATAGCTGAACTCGGAGGAAGGTCTATCTGGACCATAAACTTAAATTGCCATTTTACTGTTGAACAATTCTAGTTGTTTCTTTAGTAGATTCTCAGGAATGAATTATCTTCATAATATTTTTTTTTTAATTTTTTTATTTCGTTTTGGCCAGGCAAGTGCAAGCTGGCCAAGTATACAAGAAGCCTACAAATCTGCAGTAGGAGTGAAGCATGTTGAGTGTATGTGTATGACTTGCGTGCAGTGAATCTGGACCCTAAGACTGCTTAAAATAACATTAAATTAAGTTTTTCTACTGAGTTAAGTGGGAAATTCTCAGCTAAGGACTCACGCTTAAAGCTTCATCCAATTTGTCTACCATTTAACATCCCACTCTGTTTTCCTCATTGTGACTTACGCTGCAGTGAGGAGAATTTAAGTTGAACAACAGGATGAGCTGTGTTGTAAGCTGTGAAGCAAAGGGATAGACTGTCTGGGGAAGCTTTGGACCCTTAGGGGATGTAAGAGGTTTGACGTGCATCTCAGAATAGTTTGGGTATTCTTGATCCCGGTTTAGGTCAAGGATGTGGACTAGATGCCCCCTTTAAGGCCCTGCTAATGCTATTTTCTGATGGTTCTGGCTTAGCCAGGTTGTACCTTGTAGAGAGCACATCAGTGTGGGTGAGTGCAATATAACAAGGAAGAGAACTTGAACTCAATATAATGTACTTAAGCCATTACAGTGTATTTCTTTGTGTCATTCCAAGGTAGGAAATCCGTGTGGTTTTTAATTTTCTACTATTGTAAATATATAATGAGAGGTTGTACTTGCTCAGATTATAGCATTCAACTGGAAAACCAAAACAAATTGGGGGAAAAAAGGGACTGATGTCCCCTTATAACGCATAGAAATCTGATGCATAGTGGTATTTCGAGTTAATCAGTGAGCCTGAAGTCCAGGATATGAACCAGAATCATTAAGTTATTGACCATGATCAGCATTTGCTTATCTGTGTGTCCCCAGCGTAGCGGTAAAATGTGTGGGTATCCAGAAACTTGTCAAAGAGTCGTTTTGCTGTTGAAGACCACATGCTCTCCCTTTAAGTATATCGCGTTTAACACTGTTTTTAATGATTCTGTACTTAGTAACTGGGTTTCTTAGCTTAAATAATGAAATAGAAGTAGAATATGCAGGTTAACATCTATGACTTGTTCGTAGGTGAAAGCTGATGAGAATCCTTCTCATTTTGCAATTTTTCCTAGGAAAAGGGACAATGTTTTTCATATTTCCTAGAGCAGACAGCCTCTTTTCTATGCTGCTGTTCAATAGGATGAACTAAGCTCTCTGAGATCAGCAAAATAGGTGTTTGAAAGACAGAAGATTTTAAGAAGGATTAAAAGAAGTAACTAGCTATGCATTTTAATAGAATAGGTATTTTAATGGTGAAACATTCCTGTGTAAGCAATTTTATTGCTGAAAGTCCACAACCTTTTAATGCTTCTTTCATTATTTTCTATAATTTCACATCATATTTACAGCTAGCTAGAATTCAGAAATCCCGATGAATAATACCTGGTCTGCTTTCATTTCTTAGCAGTGATCCTCCTATGCAGTCTTTCCTTCTCCTGACCTACATTTGAAGTGCAGCTCTGTGCTGAAAAGCTGCAACCGTCTGTTGAAAAGCATTGTGTAAAATGGACTTACTGCTCAACATCCCCTTTTAGAGTGAAAAGTCAGCAAAGAAAATAACATTCCTGCTTTTTCCTGTGAGCAACTTGGAGGCAACAGTCTTGAAAAGAAATACAGAAAATTTGCAGCGCATATTGTTCAAAGAGTTGGTTGTTGAGCTCCAGTTAGAAAATTGAATTGTATAATTGCAGAAAGTGTGATGGTGGCCGTTGCCCGGGCCCCGGCAAAGTGGGGTGGGGGCGTTTGCTCTAGAAGAAAGCCTTTCGTCAGCTGGTGAAGATCTGCTCAGAGGCAAATCGGACCCATTCGTTCCTTCGTGCTGCATAAGCAGTGCTGGTGAGTCGCATTGGAATGGGGCCCGAGAGATGTATTGGATTTTTTACCTTTCCTGGCTGGCTGACTCTTCTTTGAAGGAAGCTTATTTGAAAGTGGTATTTATTTATGTACTGACTGGCTAGGAACATTCTGGATTGAAACACTCAAGTCACCTGTGTTCTTTAACCATTGTCAGGGTTGGAAGTAGGAATAGTGGTACATGGGAAAGAGAATGGAATAACAAACTTTGTAGTATCTTAATCAAGCATCATTGCAGGCAATTGGAGAGGGATCAAGGATAAAACCAATCTCTTAAGTCAGTGAAGTTACAGAAATTGATTTATTCAATAGTAGAATGACAAGCAATCCAGTTATCAAACTGTGGTAAAGAAAGGGGAATGATGCTGTGCTTTGTGGAAATAATTTTCTAAGAGCAACTTCAAAGAGAAAGAAGTTGGATAGACTTTGGAAATGTTTTGAAAGATTTGAGACTTATTCAAGTATGCCGTTTTTGAGGCTGGTGGAACCTCTGAATGAAACCATGTTATAAAGGAGCACCATGGTAAGAAAAGACTGCCAGAACATCCTGGCGGGGTGTGGAAAAAGCAGTGAGAATTTGCCTGCTGCAGAGTGAGATCAGGCTGTAAACTTGCAAGAAAAATAGGATAATGTAGTCCTTGAACCTAAGAAGGAGTTTATAATTTAATCAAAAGAAGCAGAAGATCTCACAAATCATGAAAGAAAATCCTGTCTTAATCCTTGTCCAGTTTTTGGAGAGATACTTGTGAGAAGTGAGAGGTGTGCTGAGGCCTGAAAGTAGGAGTGGAAAATACCTGAGGAGAAGCAAAACACATTTTGTGAAGCAGAGGGAAGTAACTGTAAAAAGTTTTCCATAGACCTTTCTATCTAGCAACTGCATTATCACCTTGAATACAAATGAAACTTATAAATTTGCCCAGTCATGCAAACACCGTAAGTAAAGTTGCAATAAAGGATACATGACCCAGTCACATTGGGCATAGACTGGTGTTTATGCCTCAGCTTGCACAGCAGGGGAACACGCTTACTGAATATGTCTGTGAACTGGGTGGGATTGCATCAGGAAACAAAGTTATCTGTTCTAGGCCGAAAATATGCCCCCCCCCAAATGCAGAAAGATGCACTATCATAGAATAGCGGGAACTGTTGTAGATAAAGTGTAGAGAAAAAAGCCAAACTAAGTGAAAGTATGGAAATACTGTAGGACAGGCCAGATTCTCAAAAAGGAGGTAAATGATGCCATTAAGCAGAGGGCGAAACTAATATTTAGCATGACTCAGTGTCTGACAAAGAATATTATTACATGTTAACATGCTTAAGGAAAGGTAAGGGCCTTGGTCTAAAACGGAAGTGTTTGTCCATACTATAAAATAATTACTCGGTGGTCCTTCATATGATTGTTATTTCCACAGTCCAGAAATAACATGTCAGAGTAACATCTAATTTGATCCATAAATTCTGCACTGAATACCAAATGTGATAAGTGCCCATAATAGATCTGTTTGATCCATGTGACTTGCCCTGCCAAAATGCAGGGCATCCAGGGACGGTTCTCGTGTGTGGTGCTCTCAGCTGAAACCCCACTTCTGAGAAAACACAGTATGAGGTTCTTGGTTGTATGGTCACTCTTGTTAAAGTAGAGGGAACCCCAACCAGATCATATGCTACAGTAAGGGTTGACACGACCTACTTAGCCGAGCCTGAGGCTACTAGATAGATTGGGACACGTTAGTGACTTTTCACAACTGGAGAGGAGTTACAGAGGAGTACCTGGAATTTCAGCAACCCAAAAGAGCGTTATCCGCGGGGGAACCAAGTAACGCCAGTATGAAGGGCTGAGTGAAACAACACAGACTAAAGCTGCCAAAGTACATTCATTCATGTGGACGATGCTATTGCTGACTGACAATTTTGATTTACATGTTGTTGTATCAAGACTTTTTCTTTCTTTCAAAGAAGAGAAAGATTAGAGCTAGATTAGAGTTAGAGCCTGATGGATGGAGATCCTTCCCTGCTTCTCATATGTTGCCTTTTTAAAAGTAATTTTGTTTTTTGTACCCAATAAGAAGATATAAAAATCATAGCTACAAGCTCATCCTGAGTATTTTCCTTGATTTTCCTTGATTTTCCTTGATTTCCTTGATTTCCTTGATTGCCTTCACCTAAAATACTGCAGGATGTTATTTGTAAGGCTAGTATCTAATATTACAGTGCTAGTTGGATACGTTCTTTTCTCATCTGTATTTTCGTATGTCTCAATGAAGTGCTTGTAAAATGTAAGATGTCAAATGTCACAAGTTTTCTTCCACACGTTATTTTTCCTTTTTTTTTTAAAAAAAAGATATTTTCTTTTGCTGCATCCGCTAGTTTTAAATCAGCTAACTGCTTCTGCTCCTATGGGCAAGCTAGATACAAGCAAATTATCAAGAGACAGATGTGAAAACTCTTTCCTCCTTGTGACTAGTCTTCTCTTCATAACTTCTCCAGTCTTCACCATTACATGGTGAAGTTCCCACTGACAGGAAAAAGGGAAATGTAAGCCCCATTTTCAAAAAGGGAAAAAAGGAAGACCCGGAGAACTACAGGCCAGTCAGTCTCACTTCTGTGCCCAGCAAGATCACGGAGCAGATCCTCCTGGAAACTCTGATAAGGCACATGGAGAATAAGGAGGTGATTGGTGACAGCCAACATGGCTTCACCAATGACAAGTCATGCCTCACAAATTTGGTGGCCTTCTATGACAGGGTTACAGTGTTGGTAGATAAGGGGAGAGCAACTGACATCATCTACTTGGACTTATGCAAAGTGTTTGACACTGTCCTGCACAACACCCTGATCTCTAAATTGGAGAGACATGGATCTGATGGATGGACCACTTAGCGGGTAAGGAATTGGCTGGATGGCTGCACTCAGAGAGTTGTGCTCAATGGCTTGATGTCCAAGTGGAAACCAGTCACGAGTGGCGTTCCTCAGGGGTCGGTATTGGGACCGGTGCTGTTCAACATCTTTGTTGGCACACATGGACAGTAGGACTGAGTGTAGCCTCAGCACGTTTGCTGATGACAGCAAGCTGTGTGACGCGGTCAACACGCTGGAGGGAAGGGATGCCATCCAGAGGGACCTGGACAGGCTGCAGAGGTGGTCCCATGCCAACCTCATGAAGTTCAACAAGGCCAAGGGCAAGGTCCTGCACGTGGGCTGGGCAATCCCAAGCACAAATACAGGCTGGATGGAGAATGGATTGAGAGCAGGCCTGAGGAGAAGGACTTGGGGGTGTTGGTTGGTGAGAAACTCAACATGAGCAATGTGCACTTGGAGCCCAGAAGGCCAACCGTATCCTGGGCTGCATCAGAAGCGTGGCCAGCAGGGCAAGGGAGAGGATTCTGCCCCTCTACTCTGCTCTTGTGAGACCCCACCTGGAATACTGCATCCAGCTCTGCAGTCTTCAGCACAAGAAGGTCGTGAACCTGTTGCAGTGGGTCCAGAGGAAGCCATGGAAATGATCAGAGGGCTGGAGCCCCTCTGCCATGAGGACAGGCTGAGAGAGTTGGAGCTGTTCAGCCTGGAGAAGAGAAGACTCCAGGGACACCTTAGAGTAGCTTTCCAGTATCTGAAGGGGGCCTACAAGAAGGCTGGAGAGGGACTTTTTACAAGGGCATATAGTGATAGGGTGTGGGGTAATGGCTTCAAACTGGAAGAGGGTAGATTTAGATTAGATATTGGGAAGAAATTCTTGACTGTGAGGGTGGTGAGACACTGGCACGGGTTGCCCGGAGAAGCTGTGGCTGCCCCATCCCTGGAGATGTTCAAGGCCAGGTTGGACGGGCCTTTGAGCAACCTGGCCTAGTGGAAGGTGTCCATGCCCAGGGCAGGGGGGCTTGGAACTAGATGATCTTTAAGGTCTCTTCCAGCCTAAACTGTTCTATGATTTGGATTCAGATTAATTTGGCTTGCTAGTTGCTCCACTTCAGGACAAACAGCAAGCTAATTCATAGGAGAGAAGTTTGAAGCTGTGTAGTTTGGGATATGTTTTTAGGTGCTCACTTCAAACATTTTGAAGTCTCCAGTTTGGAATCATGTCCTGGTGCATGATGAGAAGCCAAGCGATCTTGAATTTTACACCACTGTTTCCTTGATCCCCTGGCACAATAAAGTAATAGTGTAGTTCTGAATCAGGCTCACCAAAAGCTTTTTGTACAGTACTAGTATACACATATGCAGAATCCCGCAACTGCAGGTTCATGTAACTCAGCAGAAGTTTAATCTTCCACTTTATGGCTTTTCTGTGCCAAACTTTAGGTTCCTGATGAGGAGCATCTCATTATCAACTTTTTATTTTAAATCATCTACATTGAGACACATTAAAAACCTACATGGATATTTAGCGACTAAAGCTTTTCCTGTCTTTACTATTATAATTTCTGGACTTTTTTGAAAACAGAATCTGAACTTGTCAAAAGGAAGCCTGGCATTTTCCATCTCATTGTGGTGGCACAGCAGGAAAAACAGATTTTCCCACAAATTCTGAACTATGATAAAATGATTTTATAGAGTAAGCATCTTTAGGTTGCTAAATTGCTTAGTATGTTTTTACATGTTGAAAGCTGTTCTTTAAGCACATATGGAAAAAATTGTAGACAAGTTTTGTTGTTCTGGAAAGGTGATATTGTATTCAGCGAGAAGTCTATGAAGTAATGTCAATGGCATGTTCCCCCATTCAGTGGAGGAAAAGTATTAGAAGATGAATTTAATGAGTAGAAATCTCAAGGGCTCTGTTTAAATGTGTTTGAGCCTCTGGGTGTGTGATATTGCTGTGCAGCCATGGATGTAACAGAATGCCTCTCTTCAGGGAAAAGGAATGCAAGATGATGGTTCGCTCACTTTGGGACAATAGATGTGACAGATAATGGAGAATGTCCTCACCTGCTGATTGGCATCAACCCATAACTTATTTTCATTAGCAATGGTCCAGTCAGATCCTTTCATCGCACTTCTGATTCAGTAAAATCAGAAATGTCGAAGTCATTGTAAAAATATGTCTTATAAGAGCACACTACAGTTGATAGTGTTCAGTTTGAGCTGAAAATAAGAGGTGAATTTCATCTTGTAAGAAGTGTTTAAAAGTATGTTTTAAGAAAAATTATATGCAAATATGATTGTGGTCGGTAATTAGCTATAAATGCTTGTCTTCTGGGAAACTGAACTAGAGTAGCAACCAGAGCGCCAAAGGCTGTCCCCCTCTGACCTCCCCCAAAAGGTTATAAATGTTATAAAACATCAGTATTCTGAGATCCCAAGTGCTGGTATTTTTGGCTTTCGTGGAGATTAGTTGATTTAATTATATTTAATTTATTGATTGAAATCAATTTAGTTGATTTAATTATATTTAATTATAGTACTCAGATTCTCCTTCAGACTACTTTTGATTTATTAACAATTGTTGAAAATACTTGTCATACTCAAGACAAAATACCGTCCACAGAGATGAGTGGCAGTATTCCATGGACTTTAAACAAAATGATCTCTTATCTACTAGACCCTCCTCTAAGCAGTAATTATATCATATTAAAATAAGAAGTCAATGAGCCGAATTTTCAGTGAAAGGGTGAAATATTTCTTAAATTAGATCTTTGCTCATTAATATGTTAACAGCACAGTTGGCTTTAAAATAATGTTCAGTTTCCTCAGTTAAGGATTCAGAAGCCAGGAAATGGCAAATCTTGGTCTTGTGGATGTGTAACATCACAGTTCCTGATTGGATTAATGTATACTGTTTCTCAGATCATGCCATATGATATTTAGCCACCTAATTTATTCATTAGATTGTGTTTTCAAGCCTTTGTTCTTTGTATAATTTGAAATCCATGGTTACCTACAAAAATAATCTATATAACATACAGCATTCAAGTAATGTGAGAAGACAAATCTTTCTTACAGGGAAAAATATAGTTTATCTCTACATCTTTCATAAAATTTTATAATATCTCCCTGCAAATGAATCTTTTTCTTTCCCAAATACTTTGTATAATGATGGTACATGTGCTATGCTTTTCAGTCTTTCTATCTTGTTTAGAAAATGTGATTAAAGAAAATGATTGAGATTAAATTATGAAGATTCATGCTCGGATGTATGTAAAGTGGATTTGTTTTGATAGTTTTCTCTTTATTCCTGCAGTCCTGCACTAGTGTTTTTTGTGATCTCTGGCTTCTTAAAGGGGGCGGGGGTAAAGGTGGGAAAAATTGCTTTGCTAACAAATTTTAATTTTATGGTACTTCCATCAAGTGATACCTAATATTCCTGAAGCATGTGTCCCCTCTCTCCATAACCCCCTTCGAAGCAGAGTTAAGTAGTAGAGATAGGCACTAATGATCATATCATAGTAAATTGTATTGGACTGGGGAAAGGAGGAATGGCAAGAAGCAAAAAAGACATTGATTCCATTACATTTTATTCATAGTTTACAGTAATTTTGACTCCACAGTGATAATGGTAAGGGCTAAATATACTCTGTATAGAACGGATGACTGCTTTTGCCAGTTTTGTTACTGCATCGGTGCTGGTTCTTTGACGCTTGCAATTCTAGTTTATTTGGGGGTTTTTTTGGGGGGGTCTAACCTAGAGCCAGAACTCAGATTTTCTTACTCAGTAGCTTAGAAAATTTAAGAATATGCCTGGTTTGAAGCCACAGACACCTTATTTGGAAGAAGAATCACACCGCTGCTTTAGGTATGTTCATGCCTGTGATTAAAAGCTTTTTACATACGCATCCATCTCCTTTAGCTGTGCTGCTGCCTCTGTTTGAGAATAACGGTGCTATCAAAGTGACAAAAGGCTGGGTTGTACTCCTAAGGGAAGTCATTATAGCAGCTCAGAGCAGAAGGTAAAATTATCATTTGTTTGCTATTTTGTAATGTAGTACCAAATATTTATCGCGGTATTAGTAAAAAAGCCATAAACTTTATGTAGATTTTAGAATATAACAATAAATGAACTCATACTGCAATGAAAAGCTAGGTTTTCATGACACCCAAAAGAAATCTGTTTTAACAATGGTTTAGTCACAGTACAAAATATTCAGGATGCAGTATTCTGCGGTCTTGTTTTATACAAAAAATTTGGTAGTTTTATCCATGACTAGTTTTATCCATGACTAGTTTTATCCATGACTAGTTTTATCCATGACTAGTTTTATCCATGACTAGTTTTATCCATGACTAGTTTTATCCATGACTAGTTTTATCCATGACTAGTTTTATCCATGACTAGTTTTATCCATGACTAGTTTGGTAGTTTTATCTGAACTTTAACAAGTTTGGTTAGACTGTTGTCGGGCTAAGCTCTAACTGTTTGGGCTTACTGTATCAGAAGGGGGATGTTGCATGTGTGTCAAAGTTAGGTGATTTTTTTCATGGTTTGGAAAAAGGTGTCTGAAGGATGACCTCAAAATCTGTGTATTTACCTGAAGTATCAGTGTAAAGGAATATTTTGCTCATCTGCAGTTATTTGGGATAGTATGGGCTGTGGCAGTAACAAGTTTGATCTTTCATGCAAGTGAGGAAAGTGCACCATATGCATTTCACAAAAGACAGCTGTGGTTTTCCACCTCTTGTTCCTTGTTTTCTGTACTGCTCCTCGTGCAGTGTACACCCCTGCAGTAATTAATCCGGTCCTTGAATGTGCCCGCTGCAGGTAGTTAGATTTGTTCAGCTCGTAAATGACTTATTTTAAACAATGCAGAAGTGGGTTCTTCTGCCTTGCAACTCAGTGCATACAGTGATTATTCTTCTTTGAGCAGGTATAGCCACAGGAAAGGTGCAGACCTTGGCCAAGTCATGTATGCCGTTCATACGTGTGAAACGAAATGTTTGCTCAGCCCAGGGCAGGCAGTGGGACAGGCTGTCCGGTGCGTGATCGGACACATTTGCATCGCGCAGGCTTTGTGCCCAAGTGGTGCAGGAGAGCAGCCCACGGCTTGACCGTCCCCCATGGAACAGCATCGGGGTGATCAGCTCTGTCCCATAATGCATTTAGTCGCACTTCAGTGAGGGGAAGAGTTTGTATCTCCAGATTCAGTAAGAGGAAAGTTAATATAAAAGATAACGCTTCACATGGCCAGGTTTGCTCTAGCGGTGAATGGTTGTTCTGGTGAATGCAGGTCAAACACGGGAAACGGTTTTTCTGTGGAGAAGTCAAGGAGATGTATTCTCCGCTGTGCAGTTGTGTTGGTGCTGAAGAGCTCAAGTTAATATGACTTGGTGAAGGCTGCATCGGATTTGTTCTCTGTGCTACATTGCTCTGAAGTCTTACCTGCTGCTGGTAAAATTTTGAGGTGTAACATAACAGACCTTCAATGTGATTTCACTACAGAGACCGTTTAAAAACTCCAATCTGGGATTCTTCTACCACGTTCTACAGATCCTTGTGGCTCTGTTGATAACATACATGGCCCCTAAGGTGAGGCAAGGGGAAAAAAAAAGGCATAAATAAGAGCAAGCATGTAGGTCCATATGCAACAGTAAGATCCATATATTGACGTATGTTATTAATTGATAAATTCATGTTTGATGAAAGCTTCAGTAAACGTTCATGCCATCTATTCATGTGTGAGTCATGCTCATACACTGAAGCTGAAAAAAAAAAGAGGATTTAATTTCATTTTGCCTGGACAGGAGAATAATGCTCAACTCTGTAGACCGTTAATGACTTGGTTGATGCATTGATTAAATTTGGTGTATTATGCTAATACAGATTACAAAAAAATCAACAAAAATGCATTGAAATTCTCTATATTTTATCAAATGTAGTTACTTTCCGTGCTTTTTTACCTATTTCTGATATTATCTTATAGAACTTTGTTGAAAGAATCTGCTTTCAATAAAATTTGGAATTAAAAATACTTAGCATCACATATCAGTAACACATTCCAAAGTACGTTACACTTAATCAGTGTGTATGTATCCAGGAAGAAAAATCTTGGTTTTCAGATCACTGGGCTTAAGCAATTCTCTATAAATTTTGAATTAAAATCTTCTTGAGCCACGAAGCGTTTTTTCAAGTATGTTGTACTGGAGGCTGTATTTTTAGTAACTTTATCAATACAACTGATCCATATCGGGTAGGACAGAGTAAATGCTGTAAGCGTTAGTAGATTCCAGGTTGTACTCCCGGATGGGGGCAGCATTGCTTTAAAAAGAAAAACAAGAATCGGGCAGTCCTGGACTGGCAATTAAACTGTTCACTCTGAGGAAGTATATAGGCTCCCAAATCAGACTAATAAATCTGTGGGTTAATAACACGTCAGTCAGATCAGCATGCCCCATAATCACTGCTGTTGATCCATTTGTCTGTCTTTACACAGTAAATTGATTTCAACCAAGGATTCATCCGAGGAAACTTTCATAAAAACAAAAATTGAGGAAAAAGTAAGAAAAACAATCATGCTTTTTTCTTCTTTAGCCCTAGTGGATAATTTGTCCTTTAAACTGTGCTGATATTGTTAATCCTGTTGGGAAATTAATTCTTGGTGTTGCAACTTAAAATATTCTTCAAATGTCATTCTGTGTTTCCCCAGTATTTCCTATTGCCAGTGACAGATTATGTGAAGAACTGTGAGAAACAAGGCTGGTGCTGTAGAGAGTGAAGGTGACTGAGTTTACTGCCAAGAACCCTGCAAAAGCATCGGCTTCTGGGCTTTGTCTCTGGTGGTGCATTTTTGGGTTTTCCATAGCAAGAGGGGGATTCCTTCTCTTTCGGTCAGACAGGTGTTTATGCACACTCACTTACCTCCTCTGTCTCAGAGGACCACTGCAGCAGGTGGAAAATCATCTTTATTAATCCTGGAAAATGGGGAATACATTGAGCAAATGGCAGTTTGCTTGATAAAGGGGGGGGAAAAAAAAGGGCAATTAAATTATATTTAGAGTGTGTTACAGGTACAGCTTAGACCAATTTCAAATTCTGGCACTTACTTGCTTTGGAACTAGATCACCATCATTTTTCTTCAGTTCATAAAGTTTAGTTGCATTGTCAGTGTTTCCAGGGTCTAAAGATAAAAGCTGCACAGAAAAGGTAATGAATTTTTCAGAGCAATCAGAGGTAATTTTTTTTTTTTTGCAGCTGGTTTTTCTGTGGCTAGAGCAAAGGATAGAGTGAGAGAAGACATTCCATTGCCGCTCCTGCAGAAGTGCTAGATTAATTAGTCTTGAAAGCTGCTGCCAATTGCTTGTTTGTTTGTTAACTAGAACAATCCATTCCTGATTTGGTCTCAAAATCATAGAATTGCTTAGGTTGGAAAAGACCTTTAAGATTAAGTCCAACTGTTAACCCAGCACTGCCCAGCCCACCACTAACCCATGTCCCTCAGCACCACGTCTACCCATCTTTTAAATCCCTCCAGGGGTGGTGACTCCACTGCTTCCCTGGGCAGCCTGTGCCAACACTGGACAACTCTTTCAGTGAAGAAATTTCTCCTAATATCCAACCTAAACTTCCCCTGGTGTAACTTGAGGCCGTTCCCTCTTGTCCCATCGCCTGTTCCTTGGGAGCAGAGACCGACCCCCCCCCTCGCTGCCCCCTCCTGTCAGGGAGCTGTAGAGAGTGAGAAGGTCTCCCCTCAGCCTCCTTTTCTCCAGGCTGAACACCCCCAGGTCCCTCAGCTGCTCCTCACCAGATGTGTGCTCCAGACCCCTCACCAGCTCCTGTGCCCTCCTCTGGGCACGCTGCAGCACCTCAGTCCCTTTCTTGTCATGAGGGGCCCAAAACTGAACACAGCACTCGAGGTGTGCCTGTACTTCCCTGGTTCCTTCTTCCGTCCCTTCTTGTAGATGGGTGTTACATTTGCTAACTTCCAGTCAACTGAGACCTCCCTGTTTATCCAGGACTGCAGATAAATGATGGAAAGTGTCTTGGTGAGCACTTCTGCCAGGTCCCTCAGTACCCTCGGGTGGATCCCATCTGGTCCCATAGACTTGTGTGTGTCTAAGTGGTGTAGCAGGTTGCTAACCATTTCCTCCTGGATTATGGGGGTTTCATTCTGCTCCCTGTCTACTAGCACAGGGGGCTGGGTACCCAGAGAACAACTGGTCTTACCGTTAAAGGCTGAGGCTAAGACGGCTTTAAGTACCTCAGCCTTTTCCTCATCCTTTGTCACTATGTGTCCGCCCGCATCCAGTCAAGGATGGAGATTCTCCTTAGCCCTCCTTTTGTTGCTAATGTATTTATAGAAGCATTTTTTTGTTGTCTTTTATGGCAGTAGCTGGATTAAGTTCTGGTTGGACTTTGGCCCTTCTAATTTTCTCCCTGCATAACCTCACAGCCTCCTTGTAGCCTCCAGAGTTGCTTTCCCCTTCTTCCAAAGGTCATAAACTCTGTTTTTTCCTGAGTGCCAGCCAAAGCTTTCTGTTCAGCCAGGCCAGTTGTCTTCCACGCCAGCTTGTCTTTCAGCATGTGGGGATGGCCTGCTCCTGTGCCTTTAAGGTTTCCTTGAAGAATGTCTATCCTTCCTGGACTCCTTTGCCCTTTGGGACTGGCTCCCAAGGGACTCTGTCAACCAGTCTCCTAAACAGGCCAAATTCCGCCCTCTGGAAGTCCAAGGTAGCAGTTCTGCTGACCCCCCACCTTTTCCAAGAATAGAAAACTCGATCATTTTGTGGTCGCTATGCCCAAGACAGCCTCCAAACGTCACATCACCCACAAGTCCTTCTGTGTTCACAAACAACAGGTCCAGCGGGGCCCGTTCCTTGGTTGGCTCACTCACCAGCTGTGTCAGGAAGATGTCTTTCACACACTCCAGGAACCCCCTAGACTGTCTGCTCTCTGCTGTATTGTATTTCCAGCAGACATCTAGGAAGTTGAAGTCCCTCACAAGAACAAGGGCTAGCAGTTGTGAGACTTCTCCCCACTGCTTTTTTAATATTTCATCTGCCTCCTTAATCCTGGTTGGGTGGTCTATAGCAGACTCCCACCATGGTATTTGCCTTGTTGGCCTTTCCCCTGGTTCTTACCCATAAACACTGAACTCTGTTGTCACCATCATTTAGCTCTAGACCATCAAAAAACTCTAGACAATCAAAACAGTCCCTAACATACAGGGCTACCCCACCGACTCTCCTTCCTTGCCTAACCCTTCTGAAGAGTTTGTAGCCATCCATTGCAGCACTCCTGTTGTGCAAGTCATCCCACCATGTTTCCGTGATGGCAACTATATCATAGTTTTCCTGCTGCACAATGGCTTCCAGCTCCTCCTGTGTGTTGCCCGTGTTGCATGCATTGGTGTAGATGCGCTTCCGTTGGGCTATTGATCCTGCCACCCTCACCAGCCCTAATTCCTATGGGACCCTTCTCAGGTGCTTCTGTGGTTTCTAACACGGAGGTGTTAGGCTTCTTACAAGATGGAGATGTGACAATCAGAAGATTTGCATCTTTGTTTTTATTACCAAGAATGGTAAACAAAGCCTTGTGAGAATAAATTGTGACACTTGCTACAGAAAATTTCTTCTTTCAAGCAGGTTAGCTGTCAGCTATAAAATCCCCTTCTGGGACAGAAACAAGCTGGAGAGGTATACCTGTAAACCTTTGCACTCGTGTGCATAAAGGCTTTGTGGAAATGTATATAACCCAGGCATAGATATATTTAAGAATGAAAAATAAGTCTCACTGGATTTACAAAAACCTGCAGAATTGTGTTTTATCATGGATGGAGTTGTGATTATGACCAGCAGGAAGATGGCACGTTTCTCCTAAGAGGCACCTACATTCATAATTTGTGTTACCACTTTTGTATGCAAAGAATCCCAACAAAGTGCTCATGGCGGCACCTTTCAGGTTTGTTATGGGCAGAGACAAGGTCAACCAGAGCAAACGTCCTTCTCCTTTCCCCCAAATTTTAGTGTTAATAAATTACAAAGGTGTGTCCTCATGTCAAACGCTACCCGAGAAAACTCATGTGCTTCATGTTATTTGCACCATGTTTTGATTGGCCGACTCTGAATATTGCACAGGTTGAGAAATGCCACCGCGTGCTTTAGGCCAGCTCACGTGATGAAAGCTCGTGTGTCTGCGGTAAGGCGAAGGGGGCTGAGGTCTAGATAAGACTGAAAAAGGCTGAAATCTTTCTGGATGACTGAACAAATTAACTGCTGGATACACAGGATTGCCTGCAGCAGGTGTAAAATTACATTAAGTTCAACCTTTGTGCGAGAATTGCAAGGAGAGTAGTTTTGCGTTGCAATTAGGAGGAGAATAAATCAAAATACTTCCTAGGGAGAGAAAAGCTGGAGGCGAGTTGTCTAGGGAGCATGTCCATTTTGGTTACTTCATGTCTGTGTCTGCATTGCAGTGAGAGGTGTAATTACACCATGCAAAGGCGTACCTGAGTGGTCTTTATCCAGCTCAGCTGAACACGGATGCCTTAAGGCCATGGTAATATTGACTTTGGAAAGGGAGGGAATGTCCAAAGAGATAAGTGACTGACTTCTTAGGGAAAATAAGACAAAAATTGTGAGAATAGGGTATTAAAATGCAAATTAATAGCTTTCAAAATGATACGACTGACATTAAACTTGAGAGCCATCACGCTAGATGGGTGTCTCGTGTACACATGTTATCCCAAATATGGCTTAATTAATAATTGCATTGTTCGTGTGACTGCTGTTAGAAATGTTCTCAGATTCTCAGAAATTACTCATAGAGTAAAAGATGAGTCTGAAGTGATAGTATTTCTTATTTTTCCTAATTACGGTAGACAGGCTGAGGTTGTAGGACCAGTTTAAAAACCTAATACTTTTTTTTTTTTGATGTGCTGTCCTTAAATGCAAACAAACAAAACAAAAAACCCAAACTGCTTGATTTTGCATTGGCTTCAGGAATATGCTTAAGAAAGAAAAAAACTGCTGCATGTATTTCAAGAGGTTGTGTGGCTATGCAGATCTGTAAAAAATGGAGGACCTAGCAGAGCACTAAATATTATTGTAGATCAGAACAATATTTTCTTGTTCTTTTCCCTTTTCATGGTAGATCTTTTAATTGAAAAAAGTAAGCTATTAAACAGACGTGGTTGTTTTGATTACTCAAAATATTCCCAATGTTTTATGCATGCAGGTTGATTGCAAATGTATCATGAGTATTTTATTTCTCAATTAATATTAGTCCATTAACTAAAATGTTTTTCTACTTCGATGTATTTTTTTTAGTAGTAAACTAATTCTGGTTCTGTGCAGCTGCATTTCAATTTCTGTGTTGAAATACTGTTTGCAGAATAAACATGCTTTGTCAGATTTATGCTGGTGAAACTCCGTTGATATTGGCCATATCTGACTGTTAAAGTCAACCAAGTCTTACTGCACATGATTGGCTCCACAGTGATCAGTGATGAAAACTTATGTTCTTCATGGTTTCAGGATGTGAATAATATTCACTGATGTGTATAGCAGATAGACGGAAAACCAAATCTTATTTTCAAAAAGAAAATCTGTGCAGAATATAATATTTTAAATCATGCTTGCTGTGTTTCATACTTAAGGAAACTTATTTTTTTTTCTTTTTTTTCCTCGAAAATCTGTAATACCAAAGCATAACGAATTGTTCAGTTAAGACCAAGACATGTTATGAAGAAATCTATATGCAAGGAAGAGATAAATACCTTCATATCTTTAATTTATGATACGCTTAGCGGTAGTGACATATATAACTCGTGGTCAGGGAATAGCAGAAGAGGCTTAACTTCTGTCATAAAGCCTTTTGTACTCAAATACAATGGGCCAGACGTATGGGAGTGGGGGCAGTATGTGGCATTTAGACCTTTTATTTCATCTTTAAGAAAGAAGTAGAGTTTATGTCTTTATTGTATTTTTTTAAGCTACCAGCCGATTTCCTCTTTTCATGATGTGCACAAGACACAGAGTACTGGTCCTTTCAAATGATCTCATATTTTTGGTAACAAAGTGAAACTAAATGTGTCAGAGATACAGCATGATGGTACCATGGCATTGTGAAAACTATCAGAAAGTGAATTCAAAATAGAAAACAGCAGGGAACTCCTGGTGGAACCTTTTTCGTCGCTATGGGCTTAATAGTGTTGATATTAATCAGGGATTTTGGTGACTGATCTGTATTCTTGCTCCCAGTCAGCCAGCAAAAGGTGTTAAGATATGGGAAATCTGGATGCAGGTGAGTGACCAAACACTGATTGCTCTTCTGGGCTAGGTATCTCCTTAACTTTGTGTGAAAGGTTTTGAAAAACATCTGTTTTGTTCTCATATAGAACAAAGTAAATGTCTCAGCCTTGAAACCTTTTCATGCAAATGGTGTGTTTATTTTCTGACCTGCCCAGTCATTTGAGCCTTGTGATGACTTTCAGACTCTCTCCAGGACAGCATCTCCTCTCCTAAGGGCACTGAAGCTAGACCATATTTTATTGTTTCTTGTATCTTTCTCTTTCAGCAATGCAGGCCCGAGTCCTGGATTGTTTCTACAGCTCTTTGCAGCCTTTTCTCACTCGTTTACTGGTATGGAGAGCTGCTCAGTAAACTAGATGTGACAGTTGGTTTATGTCTGGGGGGGGAAAAAGTAGAAATGCCTACCCCCATCACCATTAAACTGGCTTCAAACTGGAAGAGGGCAGGTTTAGATTGAACATGAGGAAGAAGTTTTTCACTGTGAGGGTGGTGAGACACTGGCACAGGTTGCCCAGAGAGGCTGTTGAGGCCCCATCCCTGGAGGTGTTCCAGGCCAGGCTGGAGGTGGCCTTGGGCAGCCTGGTGTGGTGGGAGGTGTCCCTGCCTATGGCAGGGGGGTTGGAACTCGATGATCTTCAAGGTCCTTTCCAACCTAAACTATTCTATGATTCTATGATTACTCCCAATTACAGACTGTATAAAGTGCTTAGTCTGACAAACTCTCTTCATATCCCCTAGGTGGCAGGCAGTAAAAGTGTCAAAAATTAGACTCTTTGTTATCAGAATTTTAGGAAAAAAAATATTAAATGAAACAAGTATTTAATAGTAGTTGGTTTTATCACACTGATGCAAATATCCTGGGTCACTGTGGGTGAATTGTAATGTCAACAGTAAAAGCTATGCGGAAATCCTAACCTGAACAAAGCTCACCTCAACGAGGGTTTTCTTCTCAAGGCAAAACTCAGTCAAGTCTTTCCAGGAGGATTTGCTCAGGTCTAAAGCTCTTTCACTC
Source organism: Anarhynchus alexandrinus (assembly GCA_008711295.1). Classification (NCBI taxonomy): domain Eukaryota; kingdom Metazoa; phylum Chordata; class Aves; order Charadriiformes; family Charadriidae; genus Anarhynchus; species Anarhynchus alexandrinus. The sequence goes on along the minus strand of VUYV01000563.1, from coordinate 247,998 downwards.
TGCCTTGATAGTGTACACGGTAACATTGATGCTACCTACCTGTGCTCTGTGTTTTTCACTGGTTGGTATCCATTAAGTCTGCTGACTGGAAAGAAGAGGAAGACCAGTTAACTTTTCACTGTGGGACAATCTCAAAAGTGGGTTCTGGGAGACTATTTGTTGGCTTCAGAAGCCATGAATTTAAACCAAACTTATTAACGCTTCCTAATGATATGTTCCACTTAAGCTCTAAAGCATTTTGAACTCTCAGTTTCTAAGAAAAGCTTTGTCTTTGGTCAAATACAAAAAAGTACATCTCAATTGCTAGCATGATGACTGATTTTTTTTTTTTTTTTTAACCACAATTTTGCTATTCTGATCTTAACTTTCCACCTTCTTCAAATTATAGCAAAGGCTTTGCAAGACTGGGGAGACTGGAGTGAAGGTTATATTAGAAGTATCTCTTTTTTTCCTGTTTTCCCCTCTTTTTTTTCCTTGGAAAAAACCCCAAAACATTACCATTCTGTGGTTTAACTTGATTTAAGAGTGAAGTAGAGAGCAAATTTCCTCCTCTCAAAGCTTCTGAACTATGTCCTTAGAAACCGCTCCGCTAAGCTACCCAGTTTCTTAGTTTCTTACCCAGTTTCTACCTGGTTTCTTAGTTTCTCACCCAGTTTCTTACTCAGTGAACATTTCCATGCCACAAAAACCAATCTTGAACATTTCTTACAGCTAACATTTCTTACAGCAATAAATACCAGATGTGGAGTAGGGAATTTCTCTTGCCTTTGATGGTCCTTGCTGTACACATGCAGACGTTTAACTCGGTGGCAGTCTGTGTAATGCATCATTAAATAGTTCTGGGGTCTCACTGGATTTTTATGTTTCATAAAGTATCTAATTAAGTCAATGTTTGTTTGTTTTTTTAATGTAAATCTACACCTCTTTCTATACATATAAGAAAAAATGGAAGAGAAAAAGGTGTGAAGTTCAGAAATGACATGATTTGCTAGCAAATAAAGCAGCTGTTTAAAACTACAGGATGATAGTTTCATAAATGAATGTCATGGTAGGAACATCATTATCTGAGGACCTTCAAAATTTTATTTTCTTATTTCATTTTTATTGGTGAAGATAAAAATGAGGTGAATATCTTCTACATAAAAAATTGTGCTGCTCTGAGTCCATCTCTTTATATAAGGAGATTTAACTAAACTTGTGTCTTCAGTTTTTGAAGGAGGCTCAGGGGTATGGCCTTTTATAGGCTTATCATGGAGCATGTACTGCTGTGTAGGACCACATGAAGAAAGAAGTTTATATGACGCCTTGAAAATGTAGGGAAAAAAGTATTACTAAAAGTTGCTGTAACGTTTTCCAGGGTAAATTTGTGCAAGGATGGTGACTGTGTGGAATTCGACCCATCGACAGGGCTGCTCTAAGTCTGAACAAACGTACTGCTGTGTTTCACGTAGTGTTGAGTACACCAGACGTACAGCACCCAGGAGAAGCAAAGAGTCAAACAAAGGCTCTCCTCATCCTTTCTCTCCCACTCTGTTGATCCTTAAGGTGGTCGTGACAGCTATGCAGGCAGCTCTTTGGTGGGCCTGGTATGGACAGTCCTCTGTGCCTCACATGTTGCATTCTCATCTTACTGGTTATCCTCTTCTAGATGAAAACAAATATTTCTTTTCCATAAATTACAGACTTGACGTGTTTTAAGGAGCACTTAAAAGCTTTATGCTGTGTTCTGTTGTATTTCCTTACTCGTCACTTTTCATGTGTTCTTTCTTTTACTCTCTTAAGTGCAGGAATGAGCCGAGTGACTCTGGCGGGTGAAAGGTGTTGTCAGTGCAGATCAGATTTGTCCTGGTGATGGTGTGTGTGGCTGAGCAGAGAACACATTAGTACGTGTGTAAGGATGAGAGCGTCAAAGATTTCATACGTGTTACTGTTCAGAATCTGTCTGCTTGCATCTCACGTTCTTAGGTTGTCTTTTCTGACCCTGTGCCAGAGTCTTATTTGATGTCTCTTGTAATAGCTAATGAAAAGTCACAAACCACTTTGCTTACTGGATGAATGATTTAGAAGGTAAAAAGCTCATGTCTCCATGCTTACGGTGTTTAAAGTTACTGTGACCTAACTTTGTCACATAAGAGCAAGGGACAAGCAGAAAGAGCAACTTAAAAAGAACCCCACCCAACCCCCCACTGTTTAAAAATTTGTGAACTCTTGTGTGTCAGATTTTTCACCCTCAGACTCTTTGGCGTCTGTATGTATGCCAAGCGTGCATCCAGGTACGCTGGAAAGGTGAAGGCAGCTCATGTTCCAAACTAGGTGTCCCTTTCCATGCTGATTCATATTTAGAACAAACCTGCTTTTTTTTTCCTCTATCATTGTGGGAATGTTCTTACAGCTGTTTGGAGACCCAGGTGAAAGTGTGAAGCTGTGGGCTGCAGTGAGCGCGCACACGTAACACAGCGTGCCTACTCTGCCCTAGCAATAAACCCCAAACCAAATAAAGAAGGCACCCATGATGTTTTTTCCCATAAGCCGAAATAATTGATTGTGACTTCCCTGATAGTTCTCAAGGGCTCCAAAGCCCTATCACAATCTGTTGGTTAAAAAGAATTACGCTTTATAGAATTCCACTAAGAGAGGTCTGTTGTTGTGAGAATGTAATCCTGTGTTGTTATACATATTATACAGTACTGGAAGTTTTGTGTGCAATTGATCATATGCAATTGATGTAATATTGTGCTGCTACTCCATGCAGCTAGGGGCAGCTGGAGTTCCTTCAGTAAGCTTTGTGTGAGTGAAGTAGGTGATTTTAACAGGATCTGCTGGATGAGTCATTGTTAAGAGATTAGGAGCAAAAAATAAAAAAAAATGAAGGGAGAAGTCTCTAGGAAAACAATTGTTGTTTGTTAGATAAAAGAATTATAGTAACAATGTTATCTGTAAACTTGGCGTCTGCCTAATTATTCATAATGTTACACTCAAAGAGGAAAATGGAAGGGGAGGTAAAGCAGGCTATTACGGTAAATGTTGGGAGTTAACGGAGGAATTGTTCTGTTTCCATCTTTGCTGTAGACTTTCCATGTATTGAAAGCTTGCTACTGCTCCACACAGCCACGGAGTCCAGCTCTATGAATGAGGCTGCTAGTTCTTGACCTGAAAATGAATGTACAAGGCCTTCATGGATATTCATTAAAAAATAAAGTCAGATCTTAAAGTAGGAGAGTCATAGCTGTTTATTGCGTTACACCACCACAAAGTAAATGGATTAATAATGTAAACAATGAAAGACTGGATAGGAAGTTTTGTTCTGGAGAAATGTTAGAAACAATAAGAAAATTCAATCTTTCTTCAGCAATCAGTTCTGGAAGCAGCCTCTTGTGCCCCAGTTTTGCAAGGTGCTGAGAACCTGATATAACGTTCTATGTTGGATGTGCTACAGTATCTGCAGCCTTAGGGCTGAGCTGAAGAATGAATCGTAGAATCATAGAATGGTTTAGGTTGGAAAGGACCTTGAAGATCATCCAGTTCCAACCCCCCTGCCATAGGCAGGGACACCTCCCACCAGACCAGGCTGCCCAAGGTCAACTGAGATTACAGTTTTCTTGCTTTTGACAATTTGTACCAGATTTAGCCTCTCCTGAAATGTACTCTGCATTTGCTTTTTACGTGTATGCAAAGTGGACATCCTATATGTTTACAGTTGACTTTTATGAATGATAGTTATATCTTCCATACTATTGCAATCATAGCCCAATCCATTTTTGTTAGAAAACATAGATAAATGATACTCTAGGAGCAGGGAAATCACATTTAGAACTTGAATAAGCTGCCATCCCGCTGAAGTGTCAAATGTAACTCATTTGTGCAAAAACTTAGTCCTAGAATTTGATCATGGTTCTAAATTGATTAAACTTTTTTACCTATTAAATTTCCTATATATTTCTCTGTGCTAAGAGGCAGTAGCTAAAGACGGTGTTAAAATGCTAATGCGAATCTGACATAAGATTATTATTTTTTTAAACTTCTCATCATTCTGCTCATGTGTTTTATGGTCAATATTACTGCAGCTGCCTCTTCTCATTGCATGCAGGTCTTAAAGAAAAACACAGTTCTGAGGGAATTCACCCTTGGGACACAGTCTACTAAATCAGAGCCTGGAGAAATTAGAAATGGAAAGTGAAAACGCAAAAAAACCCCAGTGTAGGTGAAGACTGGATAATTGCAGTCTACATGAGGAAGTGAGTACTTGCAGACTTGGTTACTGACAGTGTCACAAAAAGACAAAATGCAACCTGATGGCCCAATTTCCGGAAAAAGCAGCTCTTTACTGAGTGCACACAGTTGCATATGCTAAACCAGTTGTACAGCCAGACGTTTGCCTGCACACGGCCATTGAGATACTTACCCTAATACCTAAAATGATTTCATCATCACAGCAGAGGTCTACAGTGTGATTTTAGGGAAATGAAATGGAAAAATTTCGTGATCAGAACACATCACATTTGAATTTTTTTTTAAATGACCAGCAAATTATGACAATAGCACTTTTGCCTTTTCTTCCTTATCCTAATTCTAGAAGTAAGAGGTATCTGCATATATACAATTGTATCCCAGATATTTTGAGTTCCTTTCTCGCTTCTTTTTCTCCTTCCGTGTACAGGCTGTATATAAGGAAAATTGTATTGCAATGAGCATGACTATTGCAATGAAGACAGTCTTTAGTGATGGAGTTGAGAACAAATGTGGTAAACGTTTGTCTTTCCCTCTGAATTAAATTCTCTTGCAGTTTTTAAAGTTGTAATTTTGTGTAGTTTTTTTCTTTCTTTTTTTTTTTTAAACCTTCTGGGAGCTGTAGATGTGAATGAAAGATAAAGTTGTTAAAACTAGTGTAATATATGACTCCAGGAATCAGGGGAGTAACTAGTTTTAACACTGTAAAATGATAAAATGATTACAGTTACTTCTGTGTGCTGGTTACTTTCCTTTCAAACTTTGGGCTTGCTGTTGGATCTGGATAAGAGCAACACAAGTCTTGAGTTACAGTCCCCTTACTGAGGTTGGAACATGATAAACGAACATTATGCTACTGCAAATATTTGGGCTAAACTATGCACTTGCATTTAGCGTTCCTGCCAACAGGACTGACTGAGCATGTTTTAAGCAAGTTACTGCCTCTCCACTGCAGCTTTACCTTTGCATTAAAATGAAGCTGACTATTGTAATGGTCTGGTGATGGTTTTCACAAACTGGTTTGGGGCCAGGGGATATCAGGTGGTCAGAGGTCTGCATTGTGGAGGAGGCCATTCTCAGCGGGTAGCAATGGGTAGCAGCCGACATTGGTAGCGCGCTCAAAGCAGGTCGATGTGCTCACTGGGGTGGCCCTGGGAGCTTTAGATTTTTCTGTCAGCACTAATCCTAACCACCGCTGAGCCATGCACAGGTAACCCAACAGTCATTACCCGGATGGAAAATTTTCCCACAGTGGAGTTATCTTGAGAAATTTTTCATTTTGGCAATGTTTGGGCTTCTGTGATGCTCAGACTGAGGTGAGGGCAACCAAAGAGAAGTGCGCTGCAGCAAGAGCTTTGCTGTGTTTGGGCAGCGGCCGCGAGGTTTGTCGAGCAAGGCTCCCAGTGCTTACGGTGGAGAGAAAGCTTTGAGTCTCGGGAGAAGTGAGGCTGAACAGAGACTGTCATTCTTTCCAAACTACTCATTTTTTTGAGAGAAAATGATAAAGAGAAACCAGAGGAGTCAAACACAGTTTCTGTTCTAGAGAAATAGGGTTGGGTTTATCTCTTGTTTCATCATAACCATGTTGAATTCTGCTGGTTTTGTCTTAAGTTAGGTTTATAAAATATTCATTCTCAATACTGTATGGAAAACAGGGGTAGGAATGGCTTTTGGTAGAGAAGTGGGTATGTTCAGAAGTCTGTTTCTGATATGCACTTTCTGTCCCATTCTTGGGTTTTCTGTACTTGTGATTTTGCAAAATTCTGAATATATTGTTCTTGGTTCAGATGGGACTTCCTTTTTTTTTTTTCTTTTTCATGCTGTGGCCATGTGATCTCAGCTGGAGCCTGAGATGTGGATGTGACTGACAGCATCCCTTAAGCAAGGGACAGTGAGGGAGAAAGAACTGATGACCTTCACATTATTGTCTGATAATTAAAGCTGTGATCTAATTAAACCTTGTTGCCATCACATGGTTCTGAGGAAACCATTTCTTAGTGGAGTTCCCTTGCTTAATCAAAATTGCAAGAATTGCTAGAACTTACTTGAATGCTTTTAAAACTCCTTCGCTGTAGTATCGCTATATGACATCATCTTCATTACCTCTAGTGTTACTATTTTTATGTATTTGTCATCCTAAATTTACACTGGAATTACATATTCATTTTGGAAATGCAAAGCCATTTAAGTCCTCCAAAATTTGCTGTGCTTAGGAAGAGAGGTTTTTAATGCCTAAAATAAGATGGAAGCAGGGAGAATTTAGGGGACACACTGTTCGAGAAACTGGCGTAGAACGACTGATCTTACTACTGTGATTGAACTGAATCTTCTCTTACTTTACGTCTTCTTTTACAGCTGTCAGGGTTCAAAATGATGCTTTCCTTACTGAGTCCAGTCTTCTCTTCCTCCTCTATTTTCAGTGTTTTCTCAAGGATTTAAAGAGGCGGAGAAGGGATTAATCTTTAATGACACCCTTTATTCAGAAGGCAGCACTCTGTTTTCTGACTTAGGATGCCTTGCAAGAACCCTTCTTAGCTAAATTCTGAAGTGCCAGCTTTAGATTTAGTGTTGGTAGTCAGGAAAATGACGGAAAGTAAATCAACACCGTGATACTCCGTTTGGAAGAATTCAACGCTATGGATTCCAAAACAGCAGGAGGAGAGTTTCAGGGTATCTGGTATTTAGGGGGGATTGCAAGAAGGAAGAGGAAAGGGAGTAAAATGATGTGAAAATGACAACTGCACATTTTCAAGTGATAGAAATAGCATTTCTTTATTGTAGGAAAACTAGCAGGAGAGCATGAAAGGTGTGACGTCTTCCCATGACTAAGCTGTTTCTAAGCGTATTCTTTTCTGTACTAAAATGTAGTCTCAGCCAGGCAGAGGCTGTGCCTTATTTTGATTTTATAAATCACTATATTCAATTATTTAACAGCAAAAAAATACAGAAAATACCCCTGAAGGGTGCTGATGTTGTTACTTTTAGTAATTTAAAGTCTAAAGAGAGGTTCATTGCATTTTGTCCTGTATATAATCATAGAATCATGGAATGGTTTGGTTTGGAAAGGACCTTAAAGATCATCCAGTTCCAACCCCCCTGTCCTGGGCAGGGACACCTCCCACCAGCCCAGGTTGCCCCAAGCCCTGTCCAACCTGGCCTTGAACACCTCCAGGGATGGGGCAGCCACAGCTTCTCGGGGCAACCTGCGCCAGGGGCTCACCACCCTCAGAGTGAAAAATTTCTTCCCAATATCTAATCTAAATCTCCCTTCTTCCAGTTTGAAGCCATTCCCTCTCATCCTATCACTACACGCCCTGATAAAGAATCCCTCCCCATCAAAGTATATGTGATGATTATCATCACTTAATGGTACCTTTCTACCTCCCTGCTAAAGAGAGGAAGAACAGAAGAGTTTAGGTAGCTGTGTGTAAACTGTATAAAGTAAAATCAACTCTATAGAATGAAGATTTGAGTGATACATTCAAACTCTGAAGGAGGTTGATCCTACAGCCTTTTTTTCAGTCCAGTAGTGCCAGAAGGACCTAAAAGACACTAATCATTATGACTTGCATTGAGCAGAATGTTTAAACATATACTTTGTTTTAATCCTGGGTTTTACTTCCATAGTGTTTTAGGGATTGCTGTAGTACAGAAAATAAAACTGCAAGCACCAAGTGCAGCCTGAACCTGTCCTCTGTGGAGCAGGTGAAGCTGAAGGAGCTCGATTGACTCTGTTGTACTGCCTGACTAGATCGGCTGCCTCCAGGTAAGCGTGAGAGCCCAGGCTAAACAGGTTGTACTGTCTGTCTTGATGCCTCTCTTGTAGACTGATGTGAGTACACCGACAAAACAGGTTTAGTGTTACCATTTCCGCTAACGGGCTGTGCACGGCTGGATCTTCCCTTGGACTAAACCTTGTGGGACTGAGTTGCTGATGATGAAGTTACAAAAGCATAGGAAAAAAAATAGTTGCCGGCAAGAATATACCTTATAAGGACTGTGCAATGCCAATCACTTAAATACAGTCCCAGATATTTCAGTGATTGCATCCTGACTTGCAAGAATAAACTTCTACTCTATTTATTCTGCTAAGGAAAAAAAGTAGACTTCCCTATGCGGTAGACTGACTGAATACACTGCCTGATGTATTTTATTTGACCATCCCCACGTTTTTGATAAGATGAAGCAATTTTAAACTTGTGTGACATTCTTATATATTCAGATGCTTGTGATGTCTCCTTAGTGACTTGAGGTATACACCTTTTTAAAATTTAAAGTAGTTCTTAAAAGGAAGCATTTAATCATTGTTTACATATCTTTAGAACTAGATGAAGTGTTGGGTATCTGCCACAATGGGAGATTTTAAAAAATGTTAGATATTCAATGTATTTATGCCTTTGAAATATTTCTCTAAATAAATTTTAGTTCTTGTGGCTGCAGCATGTGACTAATCTTTCTTTGCTTCTTGCCTCTGTTGGGGGAGATCTGCTGTAATCAATAAACTTTAAAAAAAGAAAAAATAAAAACCCTCTTAAAGGATTTTAAGAATCTGAACACATGGGGGGAATGTGCTGTTTTCCTCTGACTTTTATGGTTAACTAAGGTCTAACTTGTGGAGAAAACTTTTGGCTTTATATGCTTAATTTTATATCTGTATTCTAGAAAAGTAGTGTGATTGTCTTGTCTTCCATCGCTCCTTAGCAGTACTAAGGCATTTCTAAAGGACTACCTTGGCCTGTTGAGTCTATTCCACACCTGCTGGTTTGCTATCAAGACCAAAGTAATACTGAAAGTATTCTTTTAGGACTGGGAGTATAATGCCTCTTACAACTGCCAATATGATAGCAACTTACACAAGGAGAACAGGACAAATCTGAATAGCGTCAGGAATGGTGTTTAAATATTTCTGCCACAGCCTTTTTCTTCTGAAATGGCAGCAGAAGATAACTTATAATTCATCAACATTCATTGCTAGAGGCAATAACATGCTCTTGCCTTCCTGATCTTAGCATTTTGATTTTCATTGCAACCCTAGTGCATATCTACCTCTGGGAACAAAGAATTATTTGCATGGGTGTAGGGTCGCACATGAGCTGACTTCCCTACATCATCTGCTGCAAATGGGGTTCCTCTTTTAGCAGTCATATTTTCTTATGAGGCTGACAATAAAAAGTCGAATTACTGCTAATCATGCCAGGAGTTTTAATAAATAAGAAGTTATTTATAGTTTCACACTGAGAGTCAGCTTTCTTAGTGATATAAATCAGCATGGTGTTTTTTAGCTGAGAATGTGTGTCCTCGTGACAAAATCATTGACTCAAATCCACCCTTAAAAGAATTGTGTTCCCATGGCAGTCAAGCGGGGCAGAAGGCCCCAAGTGTTGATATGTTACTTGGCACTGGGTTTGCAATGTTGCTGTACTCCATTGTATGGCTATCAAAAAGAAACTTCTCTGACATTTAGGGTGTGTAGGAATAGTTTTAAAAACAAACCAAGCCATTGTCAGCAGACCTGGGAGGACGGTGAGGGAAAGGGAAGAAATATTTCAAGGCTGAGCATCTAAAATTAGGTGCCTAATTTACCAAAAGTGAAAATTTGTAGTGTAATTGGCTTGGCTTCTGGAGTTACTGAGTACCCATCTGAGTGCACTCAGCAAGCCCACGTGGGTGCTGGAATTGGCTCTCTGCCTAGCGTTAGAAATACAGATGTCTTTGCATTGGTTTGGTTGGAGGAATAGTGCCATGTTTGCCAAGAATGTTTCAGCTAACAGACAAGAACTGTTTATTTCTTTTCAAACCTGGCTCCAGTAAGCTAAAAAACCTGTAGTACTTTGGATCTAGTAGTGGCAATCCATAATGAGATGATGGGATGTTGTTAGTGATGCTAATGCGTTATTGAGACTTGGGACCTGAGGGAGCCCAAGGAGTGCTGAAAGTACCTCTTTTCAAAGCCGTACCACTCTGGTATAGTAGAGGAGAGGCAAGTTAGATGGGGAAATTCCTTCCTGTCATCTTATATGTTAATATATGAGCAGGAACACCACCCAGTCATGGGAAGGAAAGCTATTTCAGACAGCCAGTTGCTTCAGTGTCCTTCACCCTGCTGTAGTCAATCTCTTACACTTGCGGAGAAAAGGTTATCCTCGCAACAGTCCTCTAATAGAATTTATTTCCTGGGGAGGAGAGAGGTCAGAAAATAACCTCATTCTTCTATAGGGACTTTATAAAGCATTTATTATAATTATTGTCTTAACAACCTAGAAGGTCTTGACCATTTTGAGTAAAACGAACAACCCGTTATCCAAAGGGACCCACCAGTATCAGCACAGAGACTGGAACAGAGATTTCTTGCCCAAGCAGGCCAAAGGCTGCCCCAGAAAAGCCGGATCCAAGCATAACGCTTAGTGGGGAAAAAAAAAATAATGAAAGAATTAATTCTTCTTTTCAAATGGTAAATCCACCATCTGAGGTAAGCTGTCTCAGCGTTTATTCATATTCACTGTTTGTTGGGAAAGTTTCCACTTTTTGCAGTCTAACTCAGTTTAACTGCAGTTTGCAATTATTAGGTTTTGTGCCCTTGTCAGCAAATGCTAAAGACGTCATCTACCCCCAGTAACAGATGTTTTTCTCCACATAATTCCACATGAAGTGGTAGCCACCTTACAGCCTTCTCTTGGACAGTGGAAAATGGACCCGAGTTAAAAAAGCTTTTCTTGGGAAGCTTTCTGCTGTGTGCTAAAAATTATGACTTATGGGCCCATATTTCTGTTATCCTGGACAAACATTTATTTGCCTAACACTTAGCCATCCAACTTTGCAAATGCTGATATGAAACAGGTCCTCTTTTGTGCATTTCGTATAATTTCTACAAAGGATTTTGCCCTTACTTGAGCATGATATGATTTGGGGTATTTTACATTTGTAAAAAGTAAACCAAATTCTCCATATCATTATTTTCATTAATGAGAATGATCTACTATGCTTTTAAAATGCCTAATCTTTAAAAAAATCTTGAAAGCAATTCAAGCCTAACTCAGTGTCCTTATTAGTTATTTTTCATGATCTTGTCAGTGTGGTACTTGTACTCTGTATATATGGGTGCTAAAAAAAATTGAGAGGTTTGGTTAAAAGAGGCACTAGAAAACATTTCAGTTATTTAATGAAACCTCACAGAAGAGATTTTAACAATCTAGCAATTTAATCTGTGGCGTGAGCTCCTACTTGGGAGTAACTGGTAACAGGAGAACCTGTATTACTGCGAATGCAACTCGCAGTCTTTATTTGGAAACTACAGTCAATGTTCTAAAAGTGTGATATTAAAATACTGTTCCCCACTTCTCTTAAGAGCCAGAGATTTGTCCTTTCAAATATAATGACTGAGACAAACTCAACGTTAGATGCATGCAGTCAACCTAAAATGTACTCAACTTAAAAACAAAGTCAAGCCATGTCAGAGATGGTATCTGCTCTTGTTTTGACAGCGCATTTTCTCTTTTCTCCATTCTTGTGAGAAAAGAGACAGTGAGTAATGTCCAGCTTCTGTAAGGAACAAGATATCTGGTTAAATCTAAGCAGATGAATAGTCTCAGTGAAATCAGTGGGACTACTTGGTAGCTGAAAATAAATAGAGTTTAGTTCTAAGTGATTTACTTTTTCGTCTATTAAATGTGGTGTCTATGTCTTGATATTTCTTATGCTTAAATCAGAGTAATTTTTCTTAGATAAGTGTCTAAGCAATCACTACAGGGAAACTAAATAAAATTTGGAATTAAATTCTATAACAACATCTTATTATGGGATATTTCAAATGTTCCTAGTGAGATTTTGGAACCTCATTTGCTTGACCTTTGAGGTTATTACAGCTATAATTGCTGTACGGGTCTAGAGTTATCTGTCTAGTACATCCAGATGCTTTTGATAATGTGTCTTAACTGTTGGAAAGAACTTCAGATGGTGAGTTGTGTGCATATCATTATACTTTTTCTAGGATCTTTACTTGAAAGGAAAAGTATGAGCCTTTTGATTATAGGAGGTGTTTTGGTCTCCTTACTAGGCAATATATTCAAGAAAGCATCTTAAATAAAGAAGTATACTTGCAGAATCGGCAATAATGTCTGCTAATAACTCCTAAGACTTGATTCTTGCTGCTGTGAATGTGCCACCTCTGCTGCTGTGAATATAGTTCAGTGTTTTTCCTAATTGCTTTACTTTTTTTCTCTCTAATGTCTTTTTCTAAATATCAGTGCAGAAGTCAACCACAGTAATATTCTTAGATTTGTTTCTTTACCTTGGCAGGAGATTATTTAGCACTTTACTGAGTGTAATAGTGCTACAGAGTCTAGCGCTGATGGGCTCATCATCATGATGTGCCTCCAAATGGCCATTGGTTTACAACAGGTTCTGTATTATCTATTGCAATCATTGAAGAATGGATTCAGCCACCAAACTGCCACTTAGAAAAATCTCTGAATTTACTTTTCTTCGAATGACTGAATTATATGAGGTCATATTTATTTCCATAATTTTTGTTTCTGACTTGTGATTATGAGATCTGCTTGCGTACCAGACCCACCTGCTGCCTCCCTGGGGCCAGGGTTAAGGACGTACAGAGAAAACTCTCTCCCCTAGGTTGACCCTCAGACTACTACCCATTAATGATTTTTCAGGTAGGCAGTGATGAAATTGCAACAAGAAGCCTGAGGCAATGAAGAGAGAGTTCAGGGCCCTGGGATGGCTGGTTACGGGATTGGGAGCACAAGTAGTGTTTGCTTCTATCCCACCAGTTGCAAGGACTGGTGAGGGGATAAACAGGAAAAGCCAGCAGATCAATGCCTGGCTCCCAGATTGGTGTCATTGGTAGGACTTTGGGTTCTTTGACCACAGGCTGCTTTACAAGACACCAGACCTGCTGGCAACAGACGGGGAACGCCTACCACAAAGTGGGAAAAGGATCCTGGGGCAAGAGGTATTGGGGCTCACTGAAGGTCTTTAAACTAGACTCGAAGTGGGGGATGGGGATGGAACCAGGTTTGCTAGCGAGGAGCCTGGGAGTGGCATGCCGTGGGACAGTGTGGTGGTAAGGTCCTACAGTCGGCTGTCTCAGTGGAGGTGGGAGATGGTGATCCATGTGGCAGCAAAGACACAAAAGTTGATAGGCTGGTAACTATGGAAGCATCTGAGACTGGTCTGGTGGGAATTAGGGCTTCTCCTTCCAAGAAGGCATCAGGATCATTAGCCCGGCTGAAGTGCATCTATACCGATGCATGCAGCATCGGCAACAAGCAGGAGGAACTGGAGGCCATTGTGCAGTGAGAAAACTATGATATAGTTTTCATCACGGAAACGTGGTGGGATGCCTCGCATGACTGGAGTGCTGCAACTGATGGCTACCAATTTTTCAGAAGGGACAGGCTGGAAGGAGAGGCGGTGGAGTAGCCCTCTATGTCAGGGGGAGATATGAATGTCTAATACTTAATGACAGTGATGATAAGGTAGAGTGTCTATGGGTAAAAATCAAGGGGAAGGCCAACAAGGCAGATATCACGGTGGGATTTTGTTACAGACCGCCCAATCAGGAAGATGAGGCTGATGAAATACTCTATAAGCAGATGGGAGAGGTTTCATGATTGCTACCTCTTGTTCTCATGGGGGACTTCAACTTTCCAGATGTGTGCTGGGAATATAATACAGCACAGAGGGAACAGTCCCGGAGGTTCTTGGAGTGTGTGGAAGATAACTTCCTGACACAGCTGGTGAAGGAGCCAACTAGAGAGGGTGCCCTCCTGGACCTGCTGCTTGTTAAGAGAGAAGGACTTGTAGGAGATTTAATGGTTGGAGGCCGTCTTGGGCACAGCAATCATGAAATAATAGAGTTTTTGATTCTCGGTGAAGTAAGGAGGCGGGATAGCAGAACTGCCACCTTGGACTTCTGTAGGGCAGACTTTGTCCTGTTCAGGAGACTGATTGGCAGAGTCCCTTGGGAGGCCATCCTGAAGGGCAAAGGAGTCCAGGAAGGATGGGCGCTCATGAAGAAGGAAGTCTTAAAGGTGCAGGAACAGGCCATCCCCACGTCCCGAAAGATGGGCTGGCAGGGTAGAAGACCAGCCTGGCTCAACAGAGAGTTTGCCTGGAACTCGGGAACAAAAGGAGAGCTTATGGCCTTTGGAAAATGGGGCAGGCCACTCAGGAGGACTACAAAGATGCAGTGAAGCTATGCAGGGAGAAAATTAGAAGGGCCAAAGCCCAACTAGAACTCAATCTGGCTATTGCTGTAAAAGATAATAAAAAATTCTTCTATAAACACATTAACAACAAAAGGAGGACTAGGGAGAATCTTCCTCCTTTATTGGATGCAGGGGGAAACACAGTGACTAAGGATGAGGAAAAGGCTGAGGTACTTAATGCCTTCTTTGCCTCCGTCTTTAATAGTAGGACTAGCTTGCTGGGTACCCAGCCCCTTGAGCTGGAAGACAGGGATGGGGAACAGAATGAGACCTCCAAAATACAAGAGGAAATGGTTAGTGACCTGCTGCACCATCTAGACATACACATGTCTATGGGGCCAGATGGGTTACACCCAAGCGTGCTGAAAGAGTTGGTGGATGTGCTCACCAGACCACTCTTCATAATTTATCGGCAGTCCTGGCTAACCAGGGAGGTCCCAGTGGGCTAGGGATTAGCAGATGTGACATCTACAAGAGAAGGGCCGGAAAGAGGATCCGGGGAACTACAGACTTGTCAGTCTGACCTTAGTGCTGGGGAAGCTTATGGAGCAGATCATCTCGAGTGCCATTATGTACTATTTACAGGACAACCAGACGATCAGGCCCAGTCAACATGGGTTCATGAAGGGCAGGTCCTGCTTAATGAACCTGATCTCCTTCTATGACAAGGTGACCTGCTTGGTGGACAAGGGAAAAGCTATGTGTGTTATTTACCTAGACTTCAGTAAAGCCTTTGATACTGTTCCCCACAGCATTCTCATGAAAAAACTGGCAACCCAAGGCTTGGACAGGCGTATGCTCTGCTGGATCAAACACTGGCTGGATGGCTGGGCCCAGAGAGTGGTGGTGAATGGAGTTAAATCCAGCAGGCGGCTGGTCACAAGTGCTGTTCCCCAGGGCTCAGTGTTGGGGCTACTCCTGTTTAATATCTTTATTAATAATCTTGACGAGGAGATTGAGAGCACCCTCAGTAAGTTTGCAGATGACACCAAGTTAGGTGGGAGTGTTGATCTGCTGGAGGGTAGGAGGGGTCTTCAGAGGGACCTGGATAGGCTGGCTCGATGGCCAATGGTGTGAACTTCAACAAGGCCAAGTGCTGAGTCCTGCAGTTGGGCCACACCAACCCCATGCAGCGCTACAGACTTGGGGAGGAGTGGCTGAAAAGCTGCACAGCAGAAAAAGACCTGGGAGTGTTGGTCGACAGCCAGCTGAACATGAGCCAGCAGTGTGCCCAGGTGGCCAAGAAGGCCAATGGCATCCTGGTCTGCATCAGAAATAGTGTAGCCAGCAGGGCTAGAAAAGTGATTGTCCAAATGTATTTGGCACTGGTGAGGCCACACCTTGAGTACTGTGTTCAATTTTGGGTGCTACAGTATAAGAAGGACACTGAGGTGCTGGAGCGTGTCCAGAGAAGAGCAACGAAGCTGGTGAGGGGTCTTGAGACTAAGTCTTATGAGAAGCGGCAGAGGGACTTGGGGTTGTTTAGTCTGAAGAAAAGGAGGCTGAGGGGAGACCTTACTGCTCTCTACAACTACCTGAAAGGAGGTTGTAGAGAGGTGGGCATTGGTCTCTTCTCACAAGTTACAACCAATAGGACAAGAGGAAATGGCATCAAGTTGCACCAGGGGAGGTTTAGGTTAGACATTAGGAAAAACTTCTACACTGAAAGGGTTATCAAAGACTGGAACAGGCTGCCCAGGGAAGTGGTTGAATCGCCATCCTTGGATGTATTTAAAAGCCATCTAGATATGGTGCTCAAGTATGTGGTTTAGAAATGGGCCCGGTAGAGTTAGTTAAGGGTTGGACTTGATGATCTTGAAGGTCTTTTCCAGCCATAACGATTCTATGATTCTATGATTTATTCTCTGCCTGCCTTTTTATTGAGGAAGTAGAATGAAGCCAAGTTGCCTAACAAAGAAACAAAGCAACCACAAGGGCATTAATGAAATAGAGAGATGCTAGCCAAAAGGCCTTTTGCCTGTCTAGGCTATTAAATTGAGGAAAACAGTGCATAAATAATCTTCTGCCACTATTGGCTGCCCTTTGACAGGTTAACTAAAGTGAATATGAAGTTATCAGCAAGCCCTTGCAAGCAAGGAGGAGCCTCGGGTGGGCTTGGCACTGAGTTTGTGTTCCTGCTGCATAAATGGCAGCTGCAGCCTCACAGACCTGGCTTTTAGGTATCTATGCACTCTTGGTTGATATACTGGGAGGAAATTCTCTTTGGACTTTTGTTCGCTTCTACTTAAACTTCCAGGGATAATGTGAAATGTAGTAATTTGTACTACATGGAGTACAAGGATAGATAAAGGAGTAGTTTGCCATTTGTAGCAGATTAAATCAGGCTTTTAGTTCAATCAAAGCAGCTTGCAGCCGAAAGTTATAATCGGATTTCCTGACATTGGGAGAAAAATTGAAGCTCGCCAAAAGGCCTTCTCAGGTTGATTTCATGAAATAGAATTTTCAGTTTTTCCCAGTTGCTGAATGGTTTCAGGTTTACAAAAAACATTTCCCCCTCCACCCCCATGTCTACCTCAAAATTTTATGTTGAAACTTAATGAAACCATTAGTATAATGCAATAGAACGATGGTGCTGCTATTCCATTAAAATCAATAAGGCATTTGGTCAACATGCAGTTAGAGTGGGGAAGGATGCTTTTGACAATTATGTCTTGAAAACTTAACAAAATGTTTTTGTAAAGTTATTTAGCTGAAAGTGTCTGGCAGCAGTCACATATTTAAAAATGCTGTATTCTGATTTTCGCTTTTTTTGCAAAAAACAGAAAAAAATTTTGTCTGCTCATACTTGCAGATTTCTTCCTTTATAATTTTGACCTTGGCTATTGAATGTATGCCTCTTTGCTTTCTCTTGGTTTTATAACATTGTGGTTTCTTAATTAATCTGAGTCCTATTTCTTCTGCTGCCACATTTCCATGGTCCATTCATGCCAACTGGCTTGCAAAGTTATCAAAACTCTTTTATTGGATGTCTTTCGTAGCAGAAATCGTGCCTGTCTGTTTCCTGTGTGACTATGTAATTTTATAAAAATATATTAATTCTGAACTCTTGCTCCTTGCACAGCAAGCTGATGGTTTGCAAGTGACAGATCTGCTGAATGGCTTTGCAAATAGAAAAAGAATTTCAAGTAACTGAATAATTGCTTCAGAGCACCTTTCGTGTCAATAGGAGTCTTTTCATAGAGTGCCGTAATCTTTGGATCCAGCCTATATAGCCCATTAAATGCATTTAAAACATTGTAAGGGCATAATTAAGTCTTGCAGTATCCCTGTACTCCTTGACAATATCTCCCTTTAAAGTCATAACATCCTATTATCTGAAGTAGGTTCAGGTACTAGACGATCTTGATGTGCTATTTAAAATGCTTTTTGTCCTATGGGAACAGTGGTCCAATCATGTCAAAACCTTTTATTATTAGCAGCTACAAGTGCTTTCTAAAACTATCTCAGATTCAGTGATCTAAAAGATGAATCTGTCATCTTAAAAAGAGTCGGCATCTCCCTGCCGACTGACCTTTTATATCTCTCCCAACCAAGAATTGCTGGGATGATAGGAGGAGGAGTGAGTATTCAGAAGGAAACGACTAGTTTTTCCTGTTTTTACTCTGGCTGATGTCAAATATGATGTAGTCAATGTTACTTATTATGCTATGGCTGTACTGCAGTTCCAGAGGTGACAAAACCAGAGGGATAATGTTGTGAAACTAGTTAGGATTGAGTCTAGTTATACTGAGCAGGAGCGGGTGGGATAGGATGGTGTGGTAGTTCACTTTGGTGATTGCATTGCTTTGGCTGAAAATTGTGAACTTTTCTTTTGATGGTTTTGTGCTGCAACAGGGGAAAGGAAACCTCTTTAAGATTAGAAAATGCAAAATTGTGCAAAGACTGAAAGTTCTTTGAGCCTAATGTGGTTAGATCACCTTTTAAATAAGACTAAATTCTCGACTTTTTTTTCTTATACAGCTGAGTAGGCTCTTTTACAGGATACCAAGCAACTGTTTGGAGGTTGTCCTTTACTTATGAGAACTTTTCTCTAGTTCTACAAAATATTTTCGTAGGGCCACAGGGGAATCCTTCTCTTTCTTACCGACATAATCCAATGCCTGAGGACTGGAGGAAAGCCAATGTCACTCCAGTCTTCAAAAAGGGCAAGAAGGATGACCCGGGAAACTACAGGCCAGACAGCCTCACCTCCATCCCCGGAAAGATGATGGAACAGCTCATTCTGGGCATCATCTCCAAGCATCTAGAAGAAAAGAAGGTTATCAGAAGTAGTCAACATGGATTCGCCAAGGGGAAGTCATGTCTGACAAATCTGATAGCCTTCTACAATGGTGTGACTGGATGGGTGGATGAGGGGAGGGCAGTGGATGTTGTCTACCTTGATGTCAGCAAGGCTTTCGACACTGTCTCCCACATCATCCTCACAGGCAAGCTGAGGAAGTGTGGGTTAGATGAATGGACAGTGGGGTGGATTGAGAACTGGCTGACAGATAGAGCTCAGAGGGTTGTGGTTAGTGGTGCAGAGTCCAGTTGGAGGTCAGTAACGAGTGGTGTCCCTCAAGGGTCAGTGCTGGGTCCAGTCCTGTTCAATATATTCATCAATGGCCTGGATGAAGGGATAGAGTGTACCATCAGCAAGTTTGCTGATGACACAAAACTGGGAGGAGTGGCTGACACGCCAGAAGGCTGTGCCACCTTACAGCGTGACCTGGACAGGCTGGAGAGTTGGGCAGAGAGGAACCTAATGAAATTCAAGAAGGGCAAGTGTAGGGTACTGCATCTGTGGGGGAATAACCCCATGCATGAGTACAGGTTGGGGGCTGACCTCCTGGAGAGCAGCTCTGTGGAAAGGGACCTGGGAGTCCTGGTGGACAACAGGATGCCCACGAGGCAGCAATGTGCCCTGGTGGCCAAGAAGGTGAATGGCATCCTGGGGTGCCTCAAGAAGAGTGTGGCCAGCAGGTCGAGGGAGGTCATCCTTCCCCTCTACTCTGCCCTGGTGAGGCCACATCTGGAGCATTGTGTCCAGTTCTGAGCTCCCTGGGTCAAGAAGTACAAGGAACTCCTGGATAGGGTCCAGCAAAGGGCTACTAAGATGCTCAGGGGATTGGAGCATCTTTCTTATGAGGAAAGGCTGAGGCACTTGTGTCTTTTTAGTCAAGAGAAAAGAAGACTGAGAGGGGATCTTATTAATGCTTATAAATCCTTCAAGGGAGGGTGCCAGGGGGATGGGAACAGTCTTTGTTCAGTGGTGCCCAGTGACAGGACAAGAGGGAACGGGCACAAACTTGAGCACAGGAAGTTCCATCTCAGCCTGAGGAGGGCCTTCTCTCCTGTGCGGGTGGCAGAGCACTGGCAGAGGCTGCCCAGAGAGGTGGGGGAGTCTCCCCCTCTGGAGCCATTCCAAACCCGCCTGGACGCCGTCCTGTGCCACTGCTGGAGGTGCCCCTGCTCTGGCAGGGGGTGGCACTGGGGGAGCTCCAGAGGGCCCTTCCATCCCTCACCAGTCTGGGATTCTGTGAAGTAATTTCTGCTGGGCTCTATGCAGTTCCTTTGAACTTTTCAAGAACGCAGAGGAAAACAAAACCTGAGTTAGTCAAAGTGAGTTAAAATCAAAGCAAAACTGCAGAACTGGTGTTGCTGACCCGGTTTTTAAAGGCAGCATCAGAGCGAGTGGCTGTTAAGAGGTTGTAAAAACGGTGTTATAAAATGGTTAAAATAAACATGGTATTTTAAAATAAGGTAAACAGATGTCAAGTTCTTGATGTGGCTTATGATTTGAAGAGGTTTGGGGGTAAGAGTGTGGTGTTTGAAATGAATAGAAACAGCAATTATTTACAAAAATGAAAAAAAAAGACCAAACCACCGGTTGTGAATCGGCAGTCACAAGTCTCACCAGGCGTCAGTTCCAAGGAGCTGCTAATGAATTATTAAACTGAACTGTGGCCCTGAAAATAGATTTTAAAAAAAAGAGAGTAGGGAAAATGACACCTCTTGAACGATCGGAAATAAATGTGCCAGTCATCAACTTTGAAAACGTTGTGAGGATATTAGGAAGATACTATCTGATTCATACATTTCTACATCAATTACGTGGTTTAAAGTAAATGTAAAGAGGTTCCTAATTAGTTCTTTGTGCTGCTTTTCACTTTATTTGTTGTTATGCTTTTGGTCTGTGATAGAACACTGGTGATTACAGATACAGACTTAGAGCGAAGGAGATAATTTGAAATGTACTAAATGACTTGAAAACAGTTAGGTATGTGCTAAATGGCATTTATCTTGGGACTAAAACTGGGCAAAGGACTCATGGTGAAAGTTTTTCTAAATACTATAGTTTATTTTGTGCGTTTTTTTCCCATAAAACACTTGGAAAACTTTCATTAATCTGGAGAATGAAATAATAAGGTTAAACATCCCTTGTTTTAGGAAACTCAGTATGAAACTTTAGGCATGCATATATCTGAAAACCAAAACACATACACACACGCTCTCACTCACTCTGTGGATGCTGTCTCTTTTGCCTGTATGAAGAGCTGCACCAATAAGGTACCAGTGTCTGAAATAATATTTCTGTACACGAATATGTTGCTTTCCATCTGTATAGGTTTAATGTGAATTTATTTTCTGTAACCTTGAAATAATAAGATAAAAAATAGCCCAGTGCAAGTTTTGAGTAAGAAAAAAATAACAAAGATAAAGTTTCTTGAGAAGATTGTAGTTGCACCATCAATGGGAACAAAATTTCTGGGGTGGTTCCATAGAGAAAAGAATGTCTTATTCCCCCAAGGGGATAGCTGGAGATCAAAGAGGATCCTTATCTTCACATAAAAGTCTCTGAGAGAGCAAAGGCAGGCAGGCAAGCGAGTGAAGACCACCTGAGGGAGAGAGAATAATTACACGGGTATCAAGTTATGCTGCTTCTCCTTTAAAATGATGGAAGTTACTTGAGTTCATGGGGATGGAGAGTGTAAGAAAACTCTGCAAGCAGCCCTGGTAACTCTTTGCTTAATGAGTACATAAGCCCACTATGTTTTTGGAGGGGCTTGAGTTACTGTGCACTTGGGACTGTAATTCTTACCTAAATGTGCACCTATGATGCGTTAGCACTGGTTGGAATTGCCTTGCGTGTGGAATTTAATAGAAGAGGTAATTGTAATCCCATGGCTCCTCTGCCAGGAGAAGCACTGTACAGCTCTTAAAAAAGCAAAAATGCCACGCTTGTGACAGACGGGAGTGCAAATGTACAGCTTTCTCTCTAACTACCACGTCCTCTAAACACAGGTAACACGGTCCCCACGATGAGTTTGTTTGTTCTGAATTCTTTAGAGAAGCCACAGAGAGTATCAGTGCACCAGGACTTAGGTCTAAAATGAATGGAACAAAATTTTCCTGCTAATATTCAACTAGCCTGGGTTCGATCTTCTTTCACAAAGCATCTTAGCCACGAACAGGTGATAACATTTCCATTCCTCTGAGTTTTCCAATTTTATGACTAGAGGAATTGTTTTATATTTCTGGGGAAAAAAATGTCCGCTGTCAGTTAGAAAGCCTACCTCCTTCTTCTACCAGGGATAGAAGCCGGCACCGAGAGAGCAGGAAAGGCCAGGCCTTGTCTTGTATGTTCTCTTTCCAGTGTTTACTTTTAAATTCACTCTCAATAAATCTAAAGTATACTTATTTTTTAGATGAAGAACAGTTATATTTGATAGGGAAATATGAAACTTTAAATACCATCGAAAGTATTTTATTTTTAAGGTTGTAACGGAAATTGTCAGACCAAGTGGTGAGCTTACAGTGCCTTTGGCTTCACGAGGCTGTCTGGATAGCGTAGCTCATAACAGCGCATTATGCGCTAAGCTGCTTGTGCTGCAAGTCAATCTGTGGGATGCGGGTGTCCAACTGTGCGGAAGTCTATATGATTGAGGACTGAGGATGCTGTGTTTTCTACGAACTAGTTCTGCTTTCCCAGATATCCAGGTTTCAGGTGTACCTAGTACTTAAATTAGTGTGTGGTACTCATAACGTTTGCTTTATATACTCTTATTACTGTATAAATCTATATTACAACACTTCAGTTTTCTATAAATAGCTAGGTCCTGTGGTTAAAACAGCAGATATAACGCCTTAACTGGGATTTTTGTTCTGCTTAAAAAAAATACTGAAAGATGAATAACTGATTTCAGGTTCCATCTAGTTGCTTATGTTTGCTCTGTAAATAAAAATAATAACATAAGAAGGACATGGACCTGCTGGAGCGTGTCCAGAGGAGAGCCACGAGGATGATGCGAGGGCTGGAGCACCTCTGCTATGAGGAGAGGCTGAAAGAGTTGGGGCTGTTCAGCCTGGAGAAGAGAAGGCTCCAGGGAGATCTCATTGCGGCCTTCCAGTCCCTAAAGGGGCTACAGGAGAGCTGGGGAAGGACTTTTCACTGGGGCATGGAGTGATAGGATGAGGGGGAATGGCTTCAAACTGGAAGAGGGCAGGTTTAGATTGAACATGAGGAAGAAGTTTTTCACTTTGAGGGTGGTGAGGCACTGGCACAGGTTGCCCAGAGAGGTTGTTGGGGCCCCATCCCTGGAGGTGTTCAAGGCCAGGCTGGAGGTGGCCTTGGGCAGCCTGGTGTGGTGGGAGGTGTCCCTGCCTATGGCAGGGGGGTTGGAACTCGATGATCTTCAAGGTCCTTTCCAACCTAAACCATTCTATGATTCTATGATTTTATGATAATCCCTCCTTTAAAATACTGTTTCCTCAACTGTGATCTTTGCAGCCAAGTGATACATTTTAGTTTTAATTTTTTCCATACTGTACGAGCTTTAATTTCCTGGCAAAGTCATTTCTGTTTTGCTGTGTTCTTTAGTGTGTTCTCCAGATGAACCATGAGATAGAATGAGGAGAAGGGTGAGGGTCATGCTTCTTCTTCTTTAAAAAAGTTAGAGATGGAAAAAATACAGACGTGTGTACCAGAATATGTGAAAGATGAGCTATGTGAGAAATGTGCATAATTCATTAGGAAATGCTGTAACTGAAAGGATATACAGATATGGCTTTTAGGTGCATCGACAGCTCCGCAGGTAAACTCAGACTGACAGTTTCCTGTGCTGGCTGACGCAGCCAGCATTTGTGGCTTCCCCTTGCCTGGAATGTGCGGCAGTACTGGAATCTATAAAAAGGACAAACCCTCTCCAAAGCGACGGCCTGCTGGTCCCTGTTGTATCACATTTCACATTGTATAATTTAAACAATCTCAAGCAGGTTTTCTGAAAGGGAATGTTTGCAGTTCAGTTGTAGTCACGTCTGGCGTGGCTCAGAGGATTCCCAAGAAGATCTCCTCCTTGCTTGTCTTTCACTGTGTCTGCTCAGGTTAGCACAAGGTTGCACTCACTTTGGTCTCTTGCTTTTCAGTGGCAGGTGTTGGGTTCTTCTTGAGGAAAACAAGCAACAAAGCAAACAATTTTTTTTTTTGGTGGTAGCAAAATCTCAAATTTAATTGAGTGTTTTAAAATACAACTTGGGTTTCTGAGATGTATTTGGGTTTGTTGCAGGGAAGACTTGGTCTGTCCTCTGCGAACCTCAGCTGAGAGGTCAGACTCTCGGATGGTGCAAAGCAAAGTGCTTCGCTGAATTCTATGGGGCTTTCCTCACCAACTCTGGTATCGCCTACCTTCTGTCTCAGGAATTACCATCCAAGTATTAAAAGAAAATCTCAATGTGTTTTTTGTTCTCCCCAGCTCCTGTACTTGCTGCAACAGAAATAAATCTAAACCCTTTTTTAAGCAGGGTCATCTAAGTTCCTCAATACAAAGTAATGAAATCCTTTCCAGGTTTATTCCAATATAACTAGTGCAAAACTTCCTAAATAATCTAGCTCCATCCTGCTTCTACAGAGACAGGAATATAGGCTGATAACCATGAAGATTTGAAAGAAGAATTTTCCTTGGAGTAGATTAAGAAATTAACTAAAACCGTGCAAAAAATGTTCCATTGTTTTAATTAGCTCTGTGGTTTGGTGGTAGATATTGCCAGAAGTCCAGTAGAAACTGCAGTAGGCAATTTTCTTCATGTCATACAAAATATATTGAAAATCTTCCTTCTGTTTTTTGAATTATTTTTAACTCATCTCTGAGAGTTGTCTTAGCGTTCTGAAAACATGGGTTATTTATTCGAGTTTTCAGCTAGGTAAGTCTACACTGCACTGATTACCTATGTTCACTTTTGTTTTGTTAATCCCGCTGGTCATTGCACGCAGAACTTTCCCCGTCCTCACTTTCCTCTCTTCCCGACAGCATGGATTAACAAGTAAGAAGGTGTGGATTAACAAGCAAGAATGAGCAAGCACATCTCTTGTTTGGGCAGATAGTCCTACCGTGAACTAGCTGGGCAGTCTAGATGGTACTCTGTAGGCTGCAGGATACATCTCAGGACTTCCGAGAGGATGAAAATAGCTATTCTTACATCTGCCATTGGTCCTCTCAGCGCTGCTGTCTTCTCTGGTTCTCAAGGCTATTAAAAGGCAGAAGGAACTAGGCAGTGTATTAACGACTGTTCAGAGGTTACTGTATGTTGTATACATATGCACACTTTTTCTCAACAAATTCTTGCATGAATTTTCAATACCATGGTACCAGGGCACATGTTGTTATAGTCACGCGTGCGTGTCTTTACTTCCGTGTCCTTTCTACCTTTGGCGTTTCTCATCATTGCAATATGCAGTGAGGAGTGGCAGAACAGTGAGACCAAATGCCTTCTGTGCGCTGTTTTAGCTTTCCTTTGCTTCCAGCTGCAATTCAATGTATACTATGTTTTCTTATATCAGCCGTGATACAGAAATACCCAAGACTTCTTTTTTTGAAGGGGGTGTGTGTTATCGACTATAACTGCAGTACCACGGGACTGCCAACCAAGGGAAGTTCTTGAGGCAGTTCACGGATTGTAATTATTGAAAATAAAATGAGTCATGTGCGTTTGTCATTTTTCACCTTGGGTTTTGATGTACCCAACTTCGTTTTTCCTGGATAGATTATAGAAAAAAGATGATTAATCTGACTTCGTAACAGGATACACAGAAGCTGCATTTCCCCTGGTGTGTCCTAGGCAATATTACTTACAAAAATGACCAATATTAACTTTAGAATTGCCACTGACAGGAAATCAGCTGTTTGTTTAGGAAACCATCCCTACAGTCTCTGTTTTCAAATGTCTAGGTCGGTGGGCCTAGTGAAAATTTTGTTTCTATTGTATTGTAGAGTTCACTGTCAAAGTTTCCTTCCACTTTTTATTTAGTTTTTCCTTTAATAGCTTTTTGATTGTTCTCCTGGCATCTTCTGTACTGTCTGTTTTCTGGTACTGGAATTGTTCCTTGTGGATCATCTCCGAATCCTTTCGAATTTATGAACTTTAATGCTGTAAAACGCTACATTATTCCAGTACTGATCAGGTTGCAAAAGTTGCCTCACCACTCTGTTGGGATTCCTTTGCTTGCGCACACACAGACTGCCGCAATCTTATGGCGAAAAGACTGGTCAGTCTTTTTCTCATCGTCTGATGGAAGATACTGGTGTCTCCTTCACAACTGTTCTGCTATATTTTTAAGGAGTGAAGTATTTAGTTATAACCACGTGATTACTAAAGTTAGCACAATCATTCATGGGCTTAAACTTATCTGCAGGATCTGGGCATCAGATCTGCTCTCCTCTCCTCTGAAGAATATGGCTTTGTAGTATTTGAAATACCATACTACTTTTTCCTTTAAGTGCTGTTTTTGTTTCTAGCTTTACTCTGTTCCGCTTTTAGTCATAAATCCCTTTTCCCAGATTCTCCTTGACCCTCAGCATTTTTCATTTATGGGCTTTCTAGTTTCTTCTTGACTAATCATCTTGTATTTTTTAATAGCCTGAAGAACTTTAGCCAAAATGCCATTTTTAATCTCATTTTCTGTTTCCAGCATGCATTTTAGTAATCCTCTTCTCTTATACTGCTTGCAATTAATGTATCCCATTAGTGTCCCAGACTATCAATGTTTCACTTGCTCAAAGGATTAATGTTGAAAAATGTATTAGCACTAATACATAGTAAATGAGAGGGGTTCCACTTATGCCTTTGGCTTCAGCACGCTCACTGGAAACAAGGATGCTGGCTTTACCTGGAGTCCTAGCTACGACGAGTATAAAACACAAACTAGGACTGTTTTTTCGTAGGCTGATTCTCTCAGATGCTTACAAAAACTCATTTCCAGCAGTAGTCGATGTTTTCCTGCAGTCTGTTGAGAATCCTCTCGTGGTTGTGCACTGCTTGCTTTATGGTGGTAGTCTTTGCCAAATCAGCCTGCAGAAGTAAAAGTTAACTGTAACTGGTGAAATGTATTGTGTTGAATTAGCTTTATAGCTATAGTTTTGAGAGTAAAGCAGAGTACAAAAATGACAAATGGTGTTCCTCGGGGGTCAATACTGGGACTGGTGCTGTTTAATATCTTTGTTGGCACACATGGACAGTAGGGATTGAGTGCACCCTCAGCAAGTTTGCTGATGACACCAAGCTGTGTGGAGCAGTCAAAACGCTGGAGGGGAGGGATGCCATCCAGAGGGACCTGGACAGGCTTGAGAAGTGGGCCCATGACAACCTCATGAAGTTCTACAAGGCCAAGGTCCTGCACGTGGGCTGGGGCAATCCCAAGCGCAAATACAGGCTTGGCAGGGAATGGCTGGAGAGCAGCCCTGAGGAGAAGGACCTGGGTGTGCTGATTGACGTGAAGCTCAGCATGAGCCAGCAATGTGCCATCGCAGCCCAGAAGGCCAACCGCATCCTGGGCTGAATCAGAAGTGTGGCCAGCAGGTCAAAGGAGGTGATTCTGCCCTCTACTCTGCTCTGGTGGGACCCCACCTGGAGTACTGCGTCCAGCTCTGGAGTCCCCAACAGAAGGACATGGACCTGCTGGAGCGTGTCCAGAGGAGAGCCACGAGGATGATCCGAGGGCTGGAGCACCTCTCCTATGAGGAGAGGCTGAAAGAGTTGGGGCTGTTCAGCCTGGAGAAGAGAAGGCTCCGGGGAGATCTTCTTGCGGCCTTCCAGTCCCTAAAGGGGGCCTACAGGAGAGCTGGGGAAGGACTTTTTACTGGGGCATGGAGTGATAGGATGAGGGGGAATGGCTTCAAACTGGAAGAGGGCAGGTTTAGATTGAACATTAGGAAGAAGTTTTTCACTTTGAGGGTGGTGAGGCACTGGCACAGGTTGCCCAGAGAGGTTGTTGGGGCCCCATCCCTGGAGGTGTTCAAGGCCAGGCTGGAGGTGGCCTTGGGCAACCTGGTGTGGTGGGAGGTGTCCCTGCCTCTGGCAGGGGGGTTGGAACTCGATGGTCTTCAAGGTCCTTTCCAACCTAAACCATTCTATGATTCTATGATGTCTTTAAGAAGAATAAGTTGCTTACAGGTGAAGATATGGTCAATGTCAGGCAGTAGATACCCTTAATGTTTTGAAGACATTTGAAACTGTGGCCAAAAAGTGTCCAGTCAGGACATGAATTGTGTTTTAGACTTATAACTCTATTCTTATGTATGGGGATTCGGAGTGGCCAGATGGGCAGTTTCAACCATAACACCCAGGTACAAGATGATCTAATCCTGCAAGCTGGTAAAGGTGGTGTAAGTAGTGGAGCTGAATGGAAAATGAAAATATGAAAATTACGTAGTAGATTGGAAAAGTGGCTTTGATTTTTAAAATGGGTATTGATGTTATTAACTGATGGTTGGATCTCTTCCCAGCTGGTGTTGTTGAGAAGAATGTGCTCCTCTGTCACACAGAAGAAGAAAGATGTATTGTTCCCATCACATAAGATTTAAAAAAGTATCTGCACTGAGGAAGGAAGAATTCAGAGGAAGATTGAAAGGTACTTATTCTCCCAAAGTTTATATATGTCTTAAGTTCACACGCTTTCAAAGGTGTTCGTTGGCTTCGCAGAGCATGAAAGCATGTGCATGAGTGTTTCATTCTCTGAGACTGAAAACTGAGGTGGTGCCTTCGTTCAGCCATTAGCTAAACTGATAAGGCATGCAACAGGGCTATTCTTTCTTTTCTGTCAGTTACCAATACTTGATGCTTTGCCTCGTGCACAGATATTTACTGGAAAATCGTTTCTTAAATAAACTTGAGATGGGCAAGACCTTTGCTATACATCATGCCATGATATATAATTTTGGGGAGCAGATTCTCAGCAAATTTTAGTTATTGTGTCTGTCTGGATTTCATAGACAAGTACTTCTTTCCGTACGTTGGGAATTTGGACTTAGTATTCTACACACTGTTTGAGTGATTTCCAAGCCCTTTCACACACAAATCTCAAAGTTGGCTTGAGTGTGCAAATATGTCATTTGGATCCTCTTCAGAACCAGGACATTAAGTGTTGCAGAAATACAGAACATTATAGATAGTATTGTTGAATATTCTTGTAGATGAGTCCCTTGTTTTGTCAGTCTTTCAGCTAGTTATATTAAACAAAAATGTTCAGTGAGTTAATCTCTTATCTTGCAAAATGACTAGTTTTGTAACTGTAACCCCATTACTTAATAAGAAATAATTTTAGGCCAACCTCAATGTGCAGATTTTTATAGATCTCGCCACTAATTATCTGATACAAAGATAGTGCAGAATTTATGGTGGTTGATGCAAGCTGTTAACTGGGTGTTAAGGCAATGTTGTTTCATATTGTTCAATTAGTGGTTTGTTGACATTAGGAAATAATTGAAGCAATTTGGAGGCCACTTTTAATGGTCAGTTATTGTCTCGTCTTAACTCATTCCATGAATATAATCTGACATAATTTTCTGAAGCAATACAATATCCTTAAATCACTGTGATTGTTCTTGTTATCGCTATTATCCAATTAGCATTTGATTTTTTTTTCCTTAGATATGTTAAATGCCCCAGTATTCATTTAAGACTTCTGTTGCTTTTCTCATTCCTGCTTCAATTTTTCTCTCCCTCTGTTCAACCTTCTTTTGTAAAAGCTGTTTTGGATACAGCCCTGTATGACCTGCACCTGATGTAGTTGCCAAGCCACTCTCCATGATATTTGAAAAGTCGTGGCAGTCAGGTGGAATCCCTGGTGACAGGAAAAAGGGAAACGTTGCACTCATTTTTAAAAAGGGTAGAAAAGAGTGCTTAATGCTTACGCAGAAATGCTGCAGGAATTCATCTTCATGGTGCTCAAATTGTTTTCTGGACCTTGTTGGAAAGGGGCGTATTGTAAAACCACTTCTTTCCCTGACATGCTGCCTTTTCTTAATTGAGATCAGGAAATCAAGCACTTCCAGGAAGTGGGACGATGTAAGCCTAAATTAAATTTGTCATTTATTTCTAGTATTATGTTAAAAGCTTGTATTGACCTTCTCTAGAAGGACTGATATTTAAAGGGAAAACTAAACAGTTAATGGCATTACTTAATTAACTAATAGGGAAAGATAATGGTTTGTATTATCTGCAATCCTGATTACAGGAAAAGAGGAGTAGTTCTAACATTTTGTATCTATTTACGATAAGAAGCAAACTCCATTTTTTCTCCTCCAGTTTTTTTTTTCCACTAAGGGAGAGGTGATTTTTTTTTGTTGTTCTGAGACTTTTCTGTAGTCCTTTCTCTACCTTGTCAACATTGATCAGAATTATTTTATGGTAGCCCTTCTATCAGCAGTTTCAAATGAGGTCAGTATTCTGCTGTGTTTCTTCCTTATACATACAGTGGCAGAGAGAAAGTATCTGACAGAGAATTTAGACTTCCAGGCAAAGTGATAACAGCACATAGGAGAATTTTATTTGTAAGTATTAGTCTAAACCAGAGAATTTGTTCAGTGTTGGCGTAGTAAGTTTGTGTCAGAATCAGCATTGGACCCAGATCTCCTCAGTCTGAATGTGTTACCTTTGCTGCAGTATTTTTTCCTCTTTACTTAAAATACATGTGTGGATGCATGCGTGCGTACGTACAGATATGAACAGACATGCATTTGAAAAACATACAGTGCCCAAGATGTTTGATTATAAAGGCAAAAAAGTTATTCCTACTGGTATATAGCTTTTGGACAAGAGTGATGTGGAGTGAACAGATGTAACAGAACCTCAGCTCATTCTCTATAGAGTGTAGGTATCGTGGCCAGCAGGATGAGGGAGGGGATTCTGCCCCTCTGCTGCGCTCTGGGGAGACCCCCCTGCAGTGCTGCCTTCAGCTCAGGGGGTCCCCACAGCAGAAGGACACAGAGCTGTTGGAGTGGGTCCAGCGAAGGCCCTGGAGCTGCTGCGAGGGCTGGAGCCCCTCTGCTGGGAGGACAGGCTGGGAGAGTTGGGGGGGTTCAGCCTGGAGAAGAGAAGGCTCCGGGGAGACCTCCGAGCCCCTTCCAGTGCCTAAAGGGGCTCCAGGAAAGCTGGGGAGGGACTCTTCATCAGGGGGTGGAGCAATAGGATGAGGGGGAATGGCTTTAAACTGACAGAGGGGAGATTTAGACTAGATATAAGGAAGAAATAGTTGACTGTGAGGGTGGTGAAACCCTGGCCCAGGTTGCCCAGAGAGGTGGTAGATGCCCCTTCCCTGGAAACATTCCAGGCCAGGTTGGACAGGGCTCTGAGCGACCTGGTCTCGTGGAAGGTGTCCCTGCCCATGGTAGAGAGGTTGGACTAGATGGCCTTTAAAGGTCCCTTCCAACCCAAACTATTCTATGATTCTATTGCACAACTCCTGTGAGAAATTGCATGCCTACTGAACTTGATAGCTGTCTTAACTATATGAAAGCACAACGACTGGTTTGTGTAGCACAGAACCTTTTCTGAATTGTGGAAGAGATGAGAATCAGACACATCAACCTTTGAGTTCACAGTTCAAATGTTACGATTATTGAGACTGGCTTGTTTTCGTCTTAAATTTCTGTACAGTTGATTTGTACCAATTTATTTTCCAGGTGCTGGCAATTTACCCTGAAAGTCCTTCTCCCACTTGTCTTAGTTAAGTGTTCCACTATAAATAGTTGATATTTTGTTAGGCAGGCATAAGTAAACAAATCTATTCATGAAGTCTTTTTATACAAAAATATTCTATACAAAAAGCTACATTTATTACATGTGTGCTTTTAACTTATTGCTTGTGTCAGGACAATTTCATGGCAGAGAATTCAACCAAGAACATGTTAAAATGTTTATAGGATTATATATATTTCTTATAGAATGTAATGTGCTACTCGCATTCCTGTAAAAGTTAAAGATTATAAACGAGTTTTTAAGTTCTTGATACCCAGGCTGATGGTAGGTATAAATTCTTTCAGGTTTTGGCAAGTGTGGTTTGATCTTTGTGACAAATGTGGTCTAAATGGTTTTCAAGAGGGAGGTCAAGAAGTTCCCATGTCCTGCTGTATCACGGCCGTAGACAGAACCTTCTCTACTGTCAGTTATTGAACATTACTGAACGTGCTCCTGTATGTTTTAATACCTTTCCAAAGCCGCACTTAACAAATCAGGTTCTTCTTTCTTCCAGCCTGTTTATTAATGATCTAACTAAGCTGCAGGACTGTGTCTTCTCCATGAACATTTTCAATTGTATTTGTCCAATAGTCAGATCAAAAGTTGACTGTGTATGTTAATGGTTTGCCCTAAAGAGTTTGGAGACCTGGATGAGCAATACCAGCCATTCTACTAGATGTAGGAAAAGGGAACCAAACATAAACCTTTTCTCTTTCTTTTCCATTTTACATTGGTGGAACAGGGTGTGAAATGTAGCTTCTCTTCTGAGACCTACGTGGACTTTGCGCTCGTAACTCTGGCGACCACAGCCATAGTCTAAAGTGGCTTGATGTGAGCTGGATGCAGGGAAAGAGAAAGTCATGCTAGGAAGTTGCAAGCATTCTCCTCTTTACAGGAAAGAGACTCCAAATCTCCTAGTATTCCAAAATAACCATGGCCTCCATTTACAATAGTTCCCAAAGCCCTTAGAAGTCTGAATTTTGGACGTTTTCTGACATTATTACAGATGTAACCAGCCATTGGTGTTAATACTTCAGATGTCTGTGAACAGCAATTTGGGCAAAATAAAACAGACATCCTTGATTACATGATCTGAATACATTTGAATAAAGATAGTCTAACCTTGCAGTTGAGTTATTGCACGAATATCTTAGTATCTGTACAGCACTAAAAATGCTATTTTTCAAATACCAAAGTAAAGCTTGAGGCTAAAAGACCTCTTGCTTATTTCCAATTTATATCCATATGCCTTCCTGACTCTTACAATAAGAAACACTATATTGCTCCATCCCTGTGGCTCTCTTGTAATTTATTTACCTGGGGAAGATCTGCTTTTAGATGCAGCATCTGGTTTTCAATGATTTCCTGCTCTTAGCCAGCTGAATTGACTGAACCAGAAGGAGGTCAAGTCTGTTGCCTGAGGTCACACATTGAATGAATGCCTGAGCTTGGATTGAAAGTTAGATGTGGAGTATTCCCTCTTGGTTCTTTGCTGCTTGCAATAAATGCTTATTTTTAAATGTCAGGTGTATTTGGGAATAATCAATCTGTATTATGTGCAAGCAGAAAATGATAATGCTTAACCTGATACTTACCAAGTACATACGTAGTTCTTGCAAATGTTTTCTGTCAAAGCAGCTAGAAAGCAGGAAAAGAGTAGAGTATTTTATGTAAACATACCTAAAGCAATTAAAAAGTACTGTAAACTGGTAAATGAAGAGACACTCTTTTTTTAAAATCGGATAATTATTTGTGTTAAAGGCAAATTTAGCACAACGCTATTTCCTTTCATGGTAATCAGGTGAGAAGAAAATGTGTTCTTTATCCCTGTTCTCAATAATAATTTACAGTGTGCATCTTTATAGGAATCTGAATTACAGACCTCTGCGTAGCGTTTTCCCGATGTTCTGCTTGCATAATTGGTTTTTTTAATTAATCTTTATGTAAGAAGTTGTATATCAGGAATTGAAGAAATTCAGTCTTTACATGACTGTATTGCAAGAGGTTGGTCATGACTAAGGGCATGGAAAAATAAGCTTATCTCTATAGTTCATGGATATGAAAATGTCTGTCATAGATGAAACATAATTTGTAAAGATGTTTTTTTTCCTGTTTCTTCTGTGAGAAAACAAAAAGTGTGTCTACAGAGATGCTTTATTCAATTTGGAAAAAAGCCATCGATATTGTCAACAGGACTTTTTATGTCTCAACTCAAGCAGATTCTGAAGTACTGTTTCAACCTAAAACCTGAAATATTTCTCACTGTTTTGTTTTTTTCTGGTTGAAAAAGTACTGCCATATTTTTGTGGAATTATAACTGTAATTTCTAGCTGGAAACAGTTCATCTGAGAAGGGACTCCCTTTTCTGGTACTGTGAAGTGGGATGGTCACAAAGCACCGAGGAGAGTAGCTGAAATGACAATCCAGTCTAAAAGGAGTAGGAATAATTATGCTCCCAAGTCTTCTTGGAATGAACCTCGCAGTCAGGCAGCAATAGCAGTTATCCCTAACAGTAGTTTCAACAGCTGGGAATGTTAACAAGTCCTCGCCTGTCCTGCAGAGGCTGAAAGAGGAAAGCAGCTGGCTCAGTCAGGAGAAGAGGCACAACTCAGTGAAAATAGCAGGAAGCCTCAACGGGAATTATTTTGACCCACGACGCTTTTTTATTTCCTTTAACTTTCTGACTTTATTTCTGGTGGTAATGAAAGGGACCATTGGAAGACATGTACAAGAAGTTTTATCTTCTTTTCTTGGCTGTGGAAAGAGTGTCATGTTGGGAATCCTATAAACACAGAAACAGAGGCTGGAATGATCTGGGAAAGACCATGAATCTGTGTAATCAGGAGGGTTTTTTTGAAGAACCCGCTGTCCTGTTTCATGGAGGTCCGTCAGGAAAACAAAATTGTTCCTGTTTTGGGGCTCCTCGTTTTCTCCTCAGAACGTCCCCAGGAAGGATAAGAGTGCTGTCCTTCGCTGTAGTGTCCCAGGAGCACGTGAGTAGAGAGCAAAGAATGAGATCCCAGTGGGAGGAGGAGGTGCGGCAGAGAAGGGACAGGAAAAGCCAAGGCAGGGGTCTGGAGTTGATGTCAAGGGCGTCTGTCGAGCAGAAACCGGCTGTTTCTCTGGGCTACCATTTGGAATAAAGAGGTGTTGAATCTGGAGGCCGTTCAGGCCCTCTTTTCTTCTATCGTGTGAAGCATGTGGAGGAAAGCTGTAAGTTTTCCTGCTGCACCCAATCTGATGGTGGGCTCTCCGACAGCGTATGTCTTTACCGTGGTTCTGTTGAAGGACTGTAGCATGAAAGAAGTTGTTGCAGCCGGTAGTTAATTTCCTTGCGTGGATTTAAAATGCAAAAATGAAAAAGCTACAGCCAAGTAAATCTGTATTTAGCAGTGAGAACAGCTTTCTTCTTGGCCTCAGTATTGTTTAGAAGATATATTTTTTTTGACACACCATTAATTTATAGAATCTTTCCAATTAATTTCAGAAAGACTTCCTTATTATCACTTTACTGAAAATGCTTGTTTAGTAAACGAGAGCTAGTGCTTAAGGTATTAAGTCATCAGCTTGGCAAAGTTAAACTATTAGGTTGTTCAGAAGAGAAGTACAGGTTTTCCCTGTATCTTCATTTGGACACACCTTGGAAATATTTGCAGCCTCTTTACATCATCACATTTGGACTCTGCTATCCAGCAAAGACAGGAGATGCTTCGTTCTACTCGTACGGATAAAGCTGGAAGTGAGATAAGCATAATAAAAAGCAATGAGCAGAACAAATAAATGATTGCTGTTAGTTAAAAATGACAGTAAAGTTACAAAAAATGCGCGATTAAGATACTTCAAACATGTTTTGAAAAAGATGTTTTAAGTGTATAATAATGTTGTATTGTTTTGAAGTTACAATTAATAGTCTATTGTAAAACATTCACTGCCTATATACCGCCACAACCAAGATATAACATATAAAAGGGTATTGTCTTCAAGTATGAGTGGACTCGGACCCTTTTAACAATGAAACTTTGAGTAAATACAGTATATAGATTCAAATACTGTATTTGTACAAAATAGTAATTATTGGCATTTTTTGAAAAACATTCGAGGGTGTATTTTGCTATTGCTGCTTTTTTAAGGTCACACCAAGTTTTCTATACAAAGTTTCCTTAGCAAGAAGTCTCTTCCTTTGCTACTTCAAATGCAGAAGAGTTATGTGCTGTGCGTACGCTTAGGGGGAGCGCCAGGAGCGGCTGGAGGTGCCTACTTGTAGTGAGCGCGTGCTTTGTGTCTGAAGCTTACACAGGAGCACCAAGCTCTTGCTGGGCAGCGATGGAGACCAGTGCAAAATCTCTTTGAAAAATGGAAAAAGACTAGTCAGCTTTCTGTTATCATGGCTGCAATGACAGCAGGTATCGATTAGCTTTTGGTTATGTGAGTGAAATTGGTCCCGTAACTTAGAGCATAACCGAGTCCTAATGAACTCTCCCTGACCTGCTCTTTTCTTAGAGGTATGACCTGCCTAGAAGTAGTCATGGCTCAGCTGAGAATCTTTTGTGACGTTTGCTATGAAGTGGAAGCGGTCCTAGACGTGTCTAGTGCTGCTGCCGTGCGGAATGAGCGGGAAAGCTCGCGGATGTTTTCCTGCAGTGCAGCGTCACGTTGGTGGGTTCCCACCTGTTTGTTAATCAGCAGATTGCACCAACGGAAGCGTGCCCAGCGTCATAAAATGCATGGTGGTGATTAAAAGCCCTGGGCTGGAGGAGTATAAATATGTCACTGTCCTGCATAATATTAGTAAATAGAAGGATCATATCTTTCCTTTTCATTGTCTGCTTCTTGAGATGTCATTCTTATCCCTCTATCTTCTCGTTTTGGCGTGTAATGTAACTTCTGTGGCCTTACAGAATAGTGCGCACTAGTCCTTTTTTTGGTTTAGAATTCTTTGTGCTCTCAACACAGTAAGAAGGTGTGCTTTTGAGAGCTGGGTGTGTTGGCGTTTTTTGCAGCACACTCAATATTGTAATGCTGTGCCTTGAATAGTCAAAAGTTATTGTTTTTTCAAGCTGTTACAAGGCTGAACTTGTACTCCACCCTTTCTGTTCATATCTGGCTTGATGGAAGCAAATTTCTTTATGGAATAGTTTATTTCTCCGTCAATTATTAAGTATTTATGCTGCTCCAGCAGTTGGATTTAGGGACTCATTGTCTGATATACGTAGGAAGAACTAAAGCAAAGATAGTCTCTGTTTCGTAGAGCTTAACATTTATGATCACAATGACATCTATCTGCAAGAAGTGCGTTCTTAGCCTAGCTTCTAATTCTGTTAAATTTTTGCATTTGTTTTCTCTTTTGTAAAGCATTGTCTTGGAAATGGGCTAGCAGTATTGGAGAGTTACTGAATTGTGATTTTTTTTTTTTTCTAGTTCCTTGAAACCACTCACTTCATTTGAACTTTCATCAATTCAAAATTTCCTCTTTCCCTTGAGCACACTTTTTCCATATATTTTCACTCAAAGTACTATTAATACTTTCTGGTTATTCAGCAGAAAACTAAAAATGTCTCTTGAGCCACTCAACCTGATTTAATTGGTTTCGGTGTATGGCAAGCTAAATTCAGATCTCCATTTATCAAACCCCAAGTCTTTCCTCCCCTCTAAAACTGAGCGGTGCTCAGGTGAAAAAAAATCATGAGGCAAAAAGTCTGTTTGGGACTGTGCATAAAAGATTTTGTAGCATTCACAAGGTCACTGCAGTGCATGAATTAAAGGAAGGTTGGTTGCTTGCATCCCCCCCTGCCCCACTCCCCGACCTCAGTGCTTCTCTGGGCCCCTGGACTGTTATTCCTGATGGCTTCCCAGGGTTCTCTGAACTGGTTTGAAGTAATATTTTTATTTTGTTCTTTGTTTCTCCATTTTTTTACTTACTCTAGCACAAAGGAAAAGGGGTGGAGGAGTGCATAAGAATATAAAATATTCTTTTCTTGTGTATCAAAGGCAAGCAGTGTATTCAGAAGGTCAAAGTTCCTTTTTTTCCTGAAGAATTTCAATTCCTAAGCCCCTTGAAGTATGTACAGTTGAGTAGGTATCACCTTAAATATTTAATTCTCTATTGAAATTTTACATGCTTTCCCACAGTTACCCTCCAACCCCACCCACCCCCCTCGCCCCCAACCCCTCTAAATTCAACCTGCTAAGCTTTGCTTACTGTAGACTTGCCAAACTTCATGACACAGCATAAAACAGCACTTGAAAATAAATGACAAGACACCTGGAAGAAATTAATTCATTCCATTTTAAGCTATTTACACGTTTAAATAAATGATCTGACATGCTTGCTTGTCCTGATCTTGGCTAAATTTCAATCGTGGAATGGTTCACATTTTCAGGACTGGACTTTTATTTCAGTGCCGTGCTGTTAGCACCCCGCATCCTGCTGGGTCTCCTGGTTTATTCTTCTAAAAGGAAATACAACAGGAAAAAAGCCCTCAATTCAGTTCCGGCATCTGCACTTTTTCCTGACTTGGCAGCTAATGCAAGTGACCTGTGGCAGCATTAGGAATAACACAGACTGCTTTTCCTTCGTCTGGTGTAAAGAACAGGGATGTAGAGAAGTGATCACAGCTGACCTCGCAAGGTGTGATACTCCCCGGCTGTGATGCCTGTGTACACGAGCAAGTGGGAAGAAGAGGCACGAACGCAGAACTGGTTAGGTTTCTTCCTTCTCGTCTTACTGAAAATCTTCCATTCTCTGTAGAGTTGTCCAAGAGTGGGGAGAGAGTTGACCACTGAGTACAGCTGCAGCCTGGTAGCCCACCCTTCGTGACAGCTGTAGGACCGACAGCAAAGCACTCCTGTTTACAGGGGGTGGAGGTGTTTTCCCGTAGGTCTCTGCATACCTTCTGCTTTGCAAGCAAAATGTGTCTGGCTTACCTGTTCTTATGTAAAGCCTCGGTGTCTGTTGAATTTACTGATAATTTCCCTGCAGTGGTACAAGAGTGTACCAGAAGCTACGCAGGATGTCAGAGCTCCTGGGGTGGTTCTGGTTTGTTGAATCCTGAGAGAGGTTGGCCTTGCCTCCCCACCAGAGGTGCCTACCACACTGGAGCGCTGGAAATGCCTGCATAATCGAACATGTAGCTATGAACACTGGCAAACTGTCTTTGGACAAGATCTGAGCAAATGTTCAAGTTACGAGGGTTGATAATGTAACTCCCCTGCAATTTACTCAGTTGTGTTGCTGTGCAGGTCACCATCTAAATAGGTCAGGAGTGTAGGAGAGAGGTAAAGTTTGGGTAAGCCCTTTAGCCCTACGCAGTCATATAAAGTCGAGAGTCATCTGTTAAGGATACTGATTGCCACCATGGCTTCATCAAAAATAAACATGTTCAGTTTTTAATGAGATGATTTTTTGGGGTAGAGTGACCAAGTTAATAGTTGGAAAGTATGCAGTTTGTTTGGGGGTGTGGGCATGTTATCTGTAAGATATTGGCTAAAGTGTTTCATTGAAAGACTGTAAGGTCAAAAATGCTGACATGAATAATGGAAAAGTCAATCCCATTGTTAACAGGCTGAGTCCAGAAGTAAGAAATAAATGGGAAATGATCTTTCTAGCAAAAGCTCATGAGCAGAAGCCCTGGGGGGGGCTGGGGGAATGTTTCCATTTTCCATTTATAATATATGGTTTATTTATAGGTGGGACTGTGGTATATGTTTGCATCTGAAAATGTCAGGCCTGGCTGCTGTATATGCAGTGGAAAGTTTGAGGAAAGAGGGAGACACACATGAGCAACACTGCTGCACATTCAAGCAATCTAACTTTTGAACAATGTTTAGTTATAGCAAAGACACAGCAAAATAAAAAAAATCCCTGTATGTACAATAAGTGGAAGACAGAAAACATTTGTATGGTGGTTGCTACAAGGGAGTGAGAAGCATCTGAAGTCAATCAAATGGTGATAAATCAAGAGAGTTCATGGCTCAGGTAACTGGCTTTAAGGCTACCGAGTAAACCCAGACTGAAACGATACTGGTGTAGTGAGAGAGGCTGCGCTGAAGTGAAGCAAAAGGTGAATGGGGCCCTGAGCCTGCAGAGCATCATGCTGTTCAGATTTCTAGGAGATCGTGGAAAAGAACTGAAATAATTACTGGGGTAATGGGGGGATCTGTAAAGATAAATCTTAAGAGCTTCAGTTGGTTAAGCCCACTTGTAGGAAGACTATGGCATGGGAGCACTGTCTTAAATTGAGTTACACAAAACACAGATTTGTCCCAATAACCGGTGTTTTGGCTAAGTCAGTGGATTGGAGGCAAGTGGGTGAGCTTGACTGGAACGTACTCCCGCTCACCCTCTGCGCGGGGTCTGTATGCCCAAGCTGGGTCTGCTTGAAGGACAAGGCATGCGGGAAGCGGCACTGTCAGGCTCTTATGGGTGGGACAGGCGCATCCTCATACCCTAAATTCACTGAGGTGCTCAGGGAGCGAGAGGCTGCTGGGGACAAGGAGAGAAGGTGCTTTGCCCCAGGGTTATAATTTCTGGTTACAGAAATTATATATCCCTGTGCGTGGTGCAAGCAGTATTTAGGGTAATTTGAGGATGCTAATAGGAAGGAATAGCTGTACCAAGGTACGTTTGGTCAGCAGCTTTGAAAATGCCAGCAATACCAAAATTGCGCCTACTTGCCTTTTTAGGCACTTAAGCGTGGTATAGAAAACCATCAAATCACAGACATGTGCTGTGTAAAGGCA
This sequence comes from Anarhynchus alexandrinus, assembly GCA_008711295.1. Lineage (NCBI taxonomy): Eukaryota > Metazoa > Chordata > Aves > Charadriiformes > Charadriidae > Anarhynchus > Anarhynchus alexandrinus. The sequence continues at coordinate 207,799 of VUYV01000563.1, read as the reverse complement.
ATTCTGAGTATTCCTCTACAGGTCAGAGGCTTTCTCTAACACTGTATTGTAGCAGGAGCCCTTATATGTCATTTGAAGAGCTCTCAGTTTGAGGGTACGCAGCAATATTGCAGGGGGGGCGGGGGAAGGTTCAGTAAAACGTGGCTTTAAGTCATCAAGTTACTAGAGTTCATAATTCCTAAGATATTAAAAGAACAAAAAGCAGAACAACATTTAGGTCAATGAATAGACTTCCTCTCATGCACACCAGAGTAGCAAGCTTAATTAACTGGGTGTTTTATGCCATTTGCAAACATCATCATATAGACTGTGCTCAGTTGGGCATCTGTTCTGTCAGAGCCCAGGGAATACCCAGGGCTCAGCTGATCTCCATCTCTGGAGTGCTCCTATGCAGTAATCTTCTGTGTTATTTTTAATTAATGATAAAGGCAATCATTACAGATTTCTTTCATCTTCAGTGCTTTGATTTGCAGGCTCAGACGTTCTGATGGGCATCTCTGCCCTCTGCCTGTCTGCTGCCGCAGTGGTGCGGAGGGGCGGTGGGCTGTGCCCGGGGCAGAGCTGGACCTGCAGGCTCTGCTCCCCGCTCTCCTCCAGACTCACACTTCATCTCCAAAGGAGTCCCAGCACACACCTCCGTTTCGCGCTATAAACAATATTGTAAAAAACTTGGTATGCTCTTAAGAAAGTACATTTATGTAGGGAGAGCCAGTCCTCACTGCCCGCAGGCCAGATACTGACTTTAAATACAGCCCCGAGCAAGTGAAAGACTGCTCCTCGCAAGCAGCCTCGGGAAGCACCGACCCCAAAACACACCTCCGCAACACCGTCCTTCCCCCGTTTGCTTTCTGCCCTGGAGGCCAGTACCTCAATGTTGGCTTATATCAGCAATATATTACTGCTTTCTATTGCTTTGGCTTTAGCTACTCTGCACCTTTGGGTGAAGGTGACGTCTGCCCCATACCCCTCACTTTTTACTTTACGAAACAGAGAAGTACATGCAATGTTGTGTTGATCCTCAGCTATTTCGTTATTGCTTACGTGCAAAGCTGTGCACAGCTGCAGTGCTGGAGTTAGGAGTTTACAGTAAAATTCCTCATAAAATGAGCAAAGGCAATAAGAAAAGAGCCAGGTTTGCTTAAGGTCGCTTGAGGAAGCCTGCCCTCCCGGCAGTAACGCTGCCGTGGCTTTGTCTAACCTAATGCTTGCACTGATACTGAATTATCACTATTAATTTTCCTGCCGCAGACGAGGTCATAGTGATCGAGTGACTTAGATGGGTGTATGATCCTGGGTATGCTGACTCCCCATGCTTAATTTTTATTCTAGGCAATCTCTTCATGACATCAAATGCTCATGAAAAATCAATAGTCAAACTCTCACTGTAAATGACTCGAAACTTTTAGGAATATAGATGAATCAGTTTGGTGTATTTTTAAGAAATCTGCCGAAGCCCAAGTTACTGGGACATCACTCCTCCCCCCAGTTCACCACTCCTCACATCAACTGTTGATATGGACGTAGTTGAGACCCACATTTTAGTTTCAGGGCCTAATAAAAAGTTTTAAAGAGTGAAAGGACCAGTACAGTATGTGGGAGACGCTCACAGCTGCACGCCCGCATCCTCTGGCAACAGGAAATGCAGATGTGTCTTTATTAGTACGGCAACTCCCGGCACCTGACTGAGCCTGCGGTACCAGGGTTTGCTTTCCTCTCTGGCCCGGCCGTAGCTGAGGACCCCCGGTAAAGCGTCTGCAGCACAAACGGCTGGGCGTCTGGCTTCTTTCACAAACTTTTTCCTTAGAGGAAGGCTGATTAGAGACCTCGTTCTACTGATTAAATAGGACATAAATATTTAAATCCCTCTTCTCTTGCAAGTAATCCAAACAATCCAGAAATTTTATTTAATATGTGTGTTTTCACCTACAATTTAATTACAAGCAGAAATTTATGTTCTGAAAAGCGAGAAGAGTGTGCAGTCCTTCCTGAAATGACCAATTCATTTCCATGTGCTATTTGACACAAGTTGTTACTGAGGGGATGGGCACATGTGCAGTCTACCACAGGCCAAACTGGGGGTGGCGTAAATATGCACATAGGTGGTTCGGTTTTGTTAAGGCTGTGTGGTAAAATCATATCCTAATTGAACTTCTTGTAGCTGGTTTGTCTGCCCATACTTAGAGTCTCTATTTCACAGGACTGAAAGTCTCTCACTTTTCCAAGTATCTGAGAAGTTTAAGATAGTTGTGTAACAAGCTCATCTAAATAAGCAGTGAGAATGTTGGTGCAAGACAAAGAAGGAAGTGCATGAAAATCGGTGTGAGCGACCAGCAGAGGACATTCCCATCCATTCAACTGAATCGATTGTCACCGCGTTCCTTCCTCGCTCTCTGTTCATCAGCTATAAAACAGGCAAAAGGCGATGGTGCAGGAAAGAGTTAAAACACTAGTTTTGCTGTGCTGTAATTGATTTTACTGTATCACGTTATACGGCTAACTTCTTTGCATGGTGGTGAAAACATGAAGGTGGGTTGCAAGGAAGAAACTGTTGTTTCTACATGGAAAAGGCGAAAGAGTTGTGGGCCAAATGGGCACGTAAGGAACAGAGATCAGCAGCTATTTTGGCACAGTGGGCAGTGCAATAGGAGAGAGAAAATATGCAGAATTAGGAAGAGCTTTGAAAACAAGAGAACAAGTTTTGAACTTTATATACCTGGAAAAGGGGAGCAATGGTGTGGCCGCAAATGGAGCGGCACTTAAAACAGTGGGGACTGGGGAAAACAGCTCTGTGGAAACCGCGGTTCGTTTGCACTCTGTGGAGGTAAGTTAAAGGGAGTCAGGCTCGTACACAGCAAGTTTTGGCAGTAAAAGTGTGAGTTGTAGATGCATACCAAATGCTTGGACGTTCGTGTTCTGGATGCCTGAGGAGAGTGGGTCAGGGACGTCAAAGATGCGTGCACTTGGGTGGCAGGAAGGTCAATGATGTCATCAGAAATGAGAGAATATGTACAGTAGGGGGAGCGTAAGAGGAAAGAGAAGCATGCCAAACAGGGCCAGACTGGTTATGTTGGCAGTGCGGCCCCAACCGGATTGTGTTTGAGAGACAGCTGACATGAGGAATAGTAGGACTGGAAAAGTAATTCTTCAAGTGATGGCCTATAAGGAATGCAGGGAGGTAAGCGTGAGGCGCCTTAGACCAACGCTCCGTGGTGCTGTGTGAAGTCACACCTTCAGTCTTTGGGTCTTTCACCTCTGTCTGAGAGTCAAAATCGCCTCATGATTTGTGTTTGCTATGATGTCCTCATGGTCAAAGCTAGTCACTGGACTAAATATGCATGAAGAAACAAAGATTTCTTTGAAGAAATCACATCATTTATCAAGATTTTGTGTCTTGATTCTTGCTGAAATAAATTTAATTCAAAATGATATTCATTGCCGTGGTATAGAGTGTGATTTTTTTTTTTTTCTATGAGGTTGGTGGCATTTATTTCCTGATAGTTTATAATTTGCCTGCAATCTTTAAACTTCATTAGTTTGTTACAGATTTTGCCATTACACTGCAATACCTTCTACCTTTGCTCATAAAATGCATTTTTGGTAGGCTCATTTGCTTATGTTCCTAAATGGTGGTGAAAGGGGAAATTAAATGAGTTAACATATTCAACTTTAGTTAGGTCACTGGACCTCAAAAAGAACCTCAGCTAGCCTCAGTCGATTGGTTGGGTTAGACAAGCATGCAGACGTTACATTCGTCAAGAAATAACTCTAGCTAAATGCACAGAGGATTTTGGTTTTTTTTCAGATTTTTTTTTAATGCTAGTATTACAGTATCTAAGACAGTAGGAATTCATCCAGCTTTAGGGAGATAGCATAAAAACTTTCCTACTGAAAAAGCTGATCATCTGTTATGCCTAAAACTGTAAGTCTGCTGGTGGTCGTTGCAGGTTGTTTCATGAAGTGTAACCCAATACTGTATGATAATGAGTCCATCCTAATTGAAACTTGATGATCCTGAGGGGAAAAAATTGAATGCACTGTATTCTTTAGATCTTATTTCTAACCTTTTGGGGTCCTTGCAGATGATCAGAGTTGAAGTATTGTTGCAATGATTTTCAGTACAGCTTCTGTAAATCAATCTCATGTTCAAACCCAAAGCACTTGTCCACACTCCTTAAAATAGCATCTTAGCTTTTTCGATGATTTTGCCCAGAGTGGGAGCAGAGATGATAAGCACTGTGTATCTCAAAAACAAATTGTTTGCGGAATGTCTGGCATAACGAATAGAAGAACCTAGCTAAGAAGAACTTAACATTTTAAAGAATACATTTATTGCAAAATAAAGTTTAACAGTACTTCCAAGCGCGAGGAAACAACCAACCGGTTAACGTTTACAGCATAATCTTTCCTCCCATCTAAATTCTGCCCGTCTTCCCAAAAAGCAGTGCAAAATGTTGATAGGTTAAAAATTGACTTGTGTCCTAAACAGAAAGTGGGATGGAAGAGTACAACAATAAAGGGAAGAAAGTAATGCCCCAGGCGCTATGAAGAAGAACATGGAACTCCTGACAGTAAGGCTAGGAACTGGAAAAACTGTTTGAAGCAGAGGAAGAACAAGAGAGGAGATATGAAAAATGTGAGGAATGCAGATAGAAACTATCAGTTTGTGTGACACTGAAATGGATACTTTACTTGGATGCCTACTTTTTGGGGGATGGGGGCAAAAATAAGGTGATGCAAGTCAGGTGCTTGGCTTTTTGCGTGCTAAAAGTCAGAAAAGATGTATCAAATGTCATTTAGGATCTTCACTTGTCTTAGATCATATTTTCATTGTTAATTTCTTCCAAAAGATTTCTATCAACTTTATTGTATTTTAAACATCTTCACAATATGTTGAATGGTGCTTTAACTTTACAAAACGAAGGAATGAATTAGTGTAGTGTAAAACATTTTTTTTTAAGTTAAGCTTAGAGGGCTGCTGCTCTGTTTTATACCTGCAAGTTGCTGTACAAGTAGTAACTTTTAAGATAAATGTCAATTTATTTTAATTATCTCTAAGTTATCATAGGGGCAAAATAATTTCACCATCATGGAGGAAAAATGTATCTCACCAGTGGTATTTAATATTTCGCTACTTATATGAGGTCTCTTCAGAGTTTGTCAGAGATACGGGGGTATGAGAGAGAAGAAACTCTTCATTAAAAGCACCCTGTTGCCATCATCTGTGATACTGACTGATCGAGTTTGGTCTCTGAAAATTTCAGAAAAGCTGAACACAGCATATAAATAAGTTTTACTTTATGGTATGGGGGTTTTCTGTTTTGTTTTGTTTTGAAGTAAATGTTTCCTATGATTTAAAAGTTTTCTTAAAGATACTATGGTGGTCCAAAAAATCCCATAACTAAGTAGCAGTGAATATTTGCTTTGAAGCTGGAACGGAATGTTTTCTAAAGCTAAACTTCTTAAGAATAGAAGATGAGGCAAATATATTCTAAAGACCACGTACAAACCCCAAACTTTGTCTCAGACAAGGTTAAGGTCTGTCTATGTGTCATGAAATGTTATGTTGCTTATTGCTTTTAATTGTTTCTGCAGTGTGTGAATCCAGAGTGCAATTAGATACCAGTCACATTTTTTTCATTGTTATTAAAAGGATATGTGTGACTGTATTTGGTAATTCTGTACTGTTTAATATCCAGATTTCTTACTGTCATGGGAAGCGTCATGCTTTTGCTTCATAACCAGACAGTGTATGTTTTCAATGAAATCTTGTTTAGGAAAGTACAACAAATTCATCCTTGATATTTAAGCAAATTCGCACTGCAGAATGATTAATTGCATTCAGCCTTTTCATCCACTTCTAATTTTTCAGGGGACGTAATTGGATGCAAATTGGCCAGTGTTAATCATTAGATACCACTAATTAAAAACAGAAGCTGTAGGTAATGGTATGATTATTGGTAGAAATAAATGAAGCGGATCAGGTAATGCTTTTCTTCAGGGACTCATGACTTGTGCCTGAGCCTCATTAAATTCCAACATGTGAAGGTGCCCTGCTGGTAGAGGCTGCAGGAGAGGTGTATTTATAAATAACTTAAAAGTAACATAGGAGGGCAGTGTCTGAAAAAGGAGGTGAGGAACATTCCTGTGGCTCAAGGACTCAGCAGTTTAATAAATTAGTAACTTTAAAAAAGCAATTTAATTAGGTGGAAACTGGTTTTGCATAACGAAAAGCCAGTTGAAAGAGAAACTAAGGACATTTCTTTCCTGACCCTGTTTCCGAAGCGTACCGAAATGCCATGTTCTGGAAATTCGACGAGTATTTTTTGAACCCAAACAATTAATTTCATACTTTGTCTTTTAAAACTGACTGCGATGTTAGATGACCTGTATACTGAGTACGGTGGAGGCTCACTGGAAAAACTGTGATCGTGCAGTCAAATCAATCACAGTGTCTTGTGCATACGTTCAGAGGAGATAATTTCCTCATGCAGAATCTTATGACTTAGCTTTTAAATTACTTTTAAACTGCGCTGACAGCCCATTAAACCTTTCAGTCCAGGGATTTTTTGCGTCATAATCACCAAAGTTTATCAGGATTAAGTGTTAGTAATAACTACCTTTAAGGGATTCATACAGTGGTGGGAAACACCATTTAAATGATTCAAAATTCTGATACCAAATGAAAGAGATCAATAGCAGGTACTGCACACTTTTCGGTCTTTTGGACAGAATTAGTGAACTGGGGTTGTTTTGGGAGTGAGGAGAGCCATTAATGAGAGCCTCTTCATTTCCACTAGACTTCTGTTCCCACCAGTGCGATGTACGCAGCCACCGGGAGCTGGGATCCCTGTTTTCTGGGAACGCGTGGGTCACAGCTGCTGCTGCCCCGCAGCTGTGCACTGGCACTGCCGCTCCGGAGAAGGGAAGGGACGGGACAAGCACGAGCTGACCGTGGTCTCGCCCGTCCGAGGGCTGGAGTAAGGACCTGCGCAGAGGGCAGCGCCCCAGCTCTCTGGAGGCAGAAACTGGGGAAGGGTCTCGCAACCAGAACCGGGACCCAAGCTCTCTGCTGTGCAGGCTGCAATTTTACACACGTGTACCGCATTTAATTGTTTTGATAATGGCTGCTATTCTATACACTTAGAATTGCAACTACTACTGTGGTATCAAGGTACTACCGCCGCTCATCCATAAGCGTAAATGATGGCTTCAGCATAAAAAGTTATACTGAAAAGAAGTATTTTAACGTTTGTTGTTATAGTTTTAATAGCATGAAGTTTATCGTATCCAGTCAGTTTATTAGCTACACAAATAGCTTTCTTTTTCAGTGCCACGTTCTTATGCACGAAAGAAGTATTTTATATTGCAGGAGTCTCATCAGATCTGAACAAATACTGGGTTAGTGCCAGCTGTACCAGAAAATATGCACAAAAGAATATGAATGTAAGTACAGTTTCTAGGACTAGTACCAAATCACAAGAGGGTATTTTTACACTGTATAGCTGCTGGATTCACAAAATAGAGGCCATCAGAAATACAACTCTCTGCATACTACTACATCTGGTCTCAAAACAGTGGGAGGGTTTCATAAGGGAAGTCCAAGCCAGTAAAGCTTGTTTGAGTAATCTTTCTTCTAACACGTGAAGTTCACCTGAAGTGAATTTAATTTTACTGAACTGTATGGCTATATGACCTTTTTTTTTTTTTAAATATGGCTTTTTATATATGAACGTGAAGCCTAGCAAACACATCATCAAGGTATTTTTAAGAGACAATACTGTCCTCTGAAATAGTCGGTGGAGCAGATAGACTGAAAATTCTACATTTGAATTGCCAATTGTAAATCCGAAGTCTAAACATTCTTCTAAAATAAGACGTGCCTGAAAGGAAAATAATGTGCTCAGTGGGGCACTAACAGAAAAACTGGAAAGTATATGTGTACAGGTGTATTGGATGAGTGAGGGAGAAGATACGTGCCGGCTGCAATATTACAAAGTAAGCACCCTTATTTCAAATTACACTTCCCATCTGTATGTATTTCATGGAAAACTAGAAATACAGAATCGTTTATTGGCAGCTATCTTGAAAATGGTCTGGGAGTTATCATGAATCACAAGTGAGCGTGAACCCAACAGCATCATGCAAACACTGGGGGGGCTGTACGTAGGTAAGGTTTTAGCTGCATGGGGGTGGGTCCTGCTTTGGCCTGAGCTCCATGAAGGAGGTGGACTGATTAGGGAGAGCCGAGAGGAGGAGAGCAGTAGAAATGATCAGAGGTTGGAAAGACGTCACTGGCCTGGAAAGACTAAATGTGTTGGGGTAGGATGTATTCTGGTGGAAAGAAGAGGGAACAGGTGGAGGTCTTCAAGTCCTCAGGTGCTTACAGGGTTGTGACAGAGAAATAGTATATAGTCTGGTCTCTAATTCATGGTACATATACCAAGTAGTGGATTTGCACTTCACAAGGATGATTAGATGATAGCACAAGCCTTTTTTTAAAGTGCACTGGAGATCTTTAGGAGCGGGTTGCATCTATAAGGGATGACATGGATGCAACTGGATCTGTCTTTGGGCAAGGGACTAAATGAGGTCAGCCTGTGACAGCTTGGCCATTGATAATCTTTATGACATCAGGAAGTAGTTTGGAAAAATGACAGTACAACATCTTAAAAAACAGATGCACAAACATGGGTCTATAAAATAAGAAATTAAAAAATGGGGGAAGCCAAAAGTAATCAGGGTTCAGAATTTAATCCAGTTTTAATTCAGTTGTCATAAGAAAAAACAGTGGCAACCTGTACAAAAAAATTAACTTCTCCCATGGATTAGATTATTGTTGTTTCTAATTTGATGGAATGGATGGTTTGAAGTCTATTTAACACTTTAAAATAACTTCTCTATAAATACATATATTTTTAACAAACATATAGAGTGTATAATTTTTTAAAAGCATGCTAAAATTCTGAGCTCTGCACAGGGGACCAACCAGTACCACAGTGAGAAATATGGCCCTGCTTTACTTGTCTGTTTTGCATTATTTTAACCATTTATTAGTATTTCCTGCTAATTCTGTCTATATAAATGCAAGTAAGTGTGCAGGTACTCTGAAATCATTGATAATGCTGGAGGATACTTAATATCGTGAATGTATGAGTTTCGGGGGGATGTTAATTGTTTCGCAGTACCGTGCTATTTATCTGATACCTCGTTATAGCAGACACATTACGAAGGCAGAGCCCCGTGCTGTTGCGTATACGACAGTTGCCATTAGAAACTGCGGGAGGAAGGTCTGACAAACACTCCTCTGTCCGGACTGTGCACGCTGCCTGGTGTCACACAGGCCGGAGTTGTTTCTCTGACTGCACGAGTAGGAGGAAAACTGACTTCAGCTTTTGCTCTGAGACGAGTTCCAGGAGCCCGGAGCGTGGTGGCAGCCCAGGGGATGGGCCCTCCGGCCGCCTTGGCTTCTTCCCGGGGCATGGTGGCAGGCCCAGGGCGGAGAAGGGCGCCGGGCCCCCGTTCCAGGGTCGGCCGCTCGAGGGGACGGTTCCCCGTGTGCGGTCGCGCAGTGCAGCTCCGCACTGAGCACCCCCACGCCAAGTGGCACCCGCGCGGCAGCGTCTCTTCTGGGCAATAATGGACACACCTTCGATGTTTTTCGCCTTCTCTCAGCACAGAGTGAGCGCTGGTGCCGTGCAAACGGCAACTGTCATCTGGGGATCTTCTTTGCAGCTGGTTCCACCCAAGTGTCCTTCCCCAGTACTGCTCTGGGTTCTCCTTCGTTGTGCAAACGAGCTAACTAGAGGTCTGTCAGCCTGCTGTAGTGAGTGGCCATCTTACGGCGATGCGAAAGAAGCGTATAGTGTAGTCTGGCCATGAGGCCTGCTGGAAGATTGTGCCACAGAGAGAGCACCAAACTAGCAAGGAGCCATTAGCACACAAAAAAGCAGAGAACTGTCCTCCTCATTCCTCCCAGCAAGCCCGTCAGTTAAGCCCCGTCCATAGACACCTTTCTCTGCCGACGAAGAAAATCAGTTTTCACTCTAATTTTCATTCCAAGGTAAGGACAAGAAGTAAACATGCACTGTTGAAGTGATACTGATCAGTTGTTCATCATGCAAACTCAACGCTGTCAATGTGGTACATCTTTTCAGGTTTATACAAAACTGTTAGCGAGTTTTATGTCTACACAGTCAGTGTAACAGCTGTCACTTTGCAGGTGACTGTCTAAAGCTAAACAGGCTAATGAGTGAATCCATCATCATTAGAAATCAATGGATTGGGTTAGTGAATATCCTCATCAGCTGTCATTGTCGCAGACATTCTTGACCTGTGCATTCAGAGCAGCAAAATAATGAGCACTGGTAGCACTTCTTCAGGCACATCTGGACTGAGTGGAATGGGACCTGTTGTACTAAAGACTTACCAGGTGGAGAATGAGGATTCTGGATGCCTTCTCTGAAACTCTGCCAGTCCCATTGATCAAGCTAGGAAATGCTTTTTCTTTCTTTCCCTGGTGACATGTACTTCCTTAGACAACTTTTTTTTCTGTTAAGTACGGGACTTAGTGCTCAGTTTTTAGAGAAATCTTAAAAAAACAAAAACAAAACAACAAGCAAGTAGTGAAGTAGATGCTTCGTGTATTTGATATTGATAAGGAGCAGTTTAAGCTCCTTATGTTAAGACATAATCAGAAAGGTGGAAAAAGTCATGTGTTTGGTTTTCCAAGCAGGAATATGAGTAAATTCCACGTGGATTGTTTGAGGAGTTTATCAACGTACTTTACCTGTATTTGATCCATGTTACAGCGCTGCCTAACACAAGCACTATTGAGTCTCGTGACTGTCACCCAGTCTGTGCTTCAGGTCTGTGTTGCTTGTATGACGTGTGCCTCTCTCTATTAGAATATTAATATTAATTAATTAATACTTATTTTTGTGCTAGCAATTTTACATTGTTTTTCTTTAACAGTAAATTCTGAGGTTAATGGGTGATGACTACTTTTCACTGAAGTTTATTTGCTGGTGGTTTTCTAGAATGAACTGCCAATTTCATGTCAGCTGTGTCTTTACACTGAATCATAGAATCACTTAGGTTGGAAAAGACCTTTAAGATTGAGTCCAACCGTTAACCCAGCACTGCCAAGTCCACCACTAACTCATGTCCCTCAGCACCACGTCTGCCCATCCTTTAAATACCTCCAGGGGTGGCGACTCACCACTTCCCTGGGCAGCCTGTGCCAGTGCTGGACAACCCTTTCAGTGAAGAAATTTCTCCTAATCTCCAATATAAACCTCCCCTGGTGTAACTTGGAGGTTACTTGGTAAACCTCTTGTCCCATCGCCTGTTCCTTGGGAGCAGAGACCGACCCCACCTCGCTGCCCCCTCCTTTCAGGGAGCTGTAGAGAGCGAGAAGGTCTCCCCTCAGCCTCCTCTTCTCCAGGCTGAACACCCCCAGGTCCCTCAGCCGCTCCTCCCCATACGTGTGCTCCAGACCCCTCACCAGCTCCGGTGCCCTTCTCTGGACACACTGCAGCACATCAATGTCTTTCTTGTAGTGAGGGGCACTTACTCCTCAGTAAGGCAGTATTCTCTCTCTCTCTCTCCTGAAGATCGGCAGCTTGTATCATCTTGCCTGCTCAACATCTTTGCTTTTTTCTGTAGAAAACTGCAGTGGCGATGTGGTGGCATGAAACATTTAACCCCCCTTGGGTGTGATGCATGCATTTATGCACCTTATAATTCTTGCTTAATGTGCATGAAGATGTGTTACATGTGGCAGTATCAGAAAGGGCCTACCTTGCTTGTCTTACTGTGATCTAAAAGTTGATGCATGTCATCTAGTAGCAGGTCTGATTGAGTCCTTTGTGCACTTGGCAGAGGCTGAATTTTCATTTTGTGAATTGTTAGAAAAATAATCCAGTTTCTTGAACTCTTTTCATTATGGCTTTAATCACTGAATTGATCGACTTGTTCAGCCACCAGAGATGAGGGGAGCGAAAGATGGTGCCGCTGTCTTATACCAAACATAACTTTTTTCCTTCTTCTCCTTCTTCCTCCCGCTTACATCAATACTCATCTTTACCACAAATTGCACTGAAAGGCTTTTTCTGGCATTGCAATGGCTGAGGTCAAGAGAAATCACAGCAGCAGAAGAGCTGTGGAAAAGCACTGAAGCGACCAGAAGCTGTGAGCCCGGTGTGTGCGTCCTGCAGGTCCTGCTTCCAGCTGGTGCTCTGCCTCGTTCCTCTCTCCACCGAAGCCGAGGAGAGAGAGAAAGGAGGGAGTAAGGTTCTTTCACCCCAAATTCTTTTTTTTTAACGTATTTGTAGTTGTATATCATGACTGGTATGAATGTTAGTGTTGATGGAGTTAAACCTCAAAGCGTATATTAAAAGAGGAAAAAATGTGGGGGAAGAGAACGGAAGCGTCAAATTTGTCTTCAAGAAAATGCACCCAGCGTGCCAATGTTGAGTCCGTCACATGGCTTGAACTGACTCAAAATGAGAGATTACTGATGATTAAGCTGACATCATATCAAGTGTAGAGGCTTGGACCTTTTGATATATTTTTTCTGCAAATGATAATCTCAGTATTACACAATCTATAGCCCTTCCAATTTTGTGAAAATGTCATGCTTTTGAAGTGCAAATAGTGGTGATTGCTTTGCTTTATCCACACTAATTAAGAGAGTGCTGCTTTGCCCTGCTGTATGTACTTCCTCTATTTTATCTTGCAGCAAATCTGTTTTACTGGAATAGCCTTGTAATTGGGAATCTGTGCTTATCTGCCCCATGTCCTTCTTTCTTCTCTTTTGAAGATTGAAATATTTAATGTTTGAGGTTGTTTCAGTGCATTGAAGTTTGTATCTATGGATAAACATGAGTCTGAATTTTCCAGCTTTAAAAAAGTAGCTTTTTGAACTACACTAAACAGTCATAACATAAAATTTACATCATTATTAAATACTCAATATATGCAGTCTTAATCAGCAGAAAGAGGGTACCCCAGGTGTCCTGTTCTGATTTCCAGTCAATTGCTGTTTAAGCTCCTGTAGATTTCATACTTTAGACAGATATGATACCAAGCGAAATATTTTATGAGCTTTTTGAGTGAGTTTATTTCTTTTTCTTTTATTTTTTTAAACAAAGCTTCCTTTCTTTTAGATGTCAGCAAAATTAAGTTAGCTGCATCTAATTTCAGACATAAGCCAGCATGGCCTATTTTCCATACAAATTTAATCCAGTGTAGTGTGCATTATCCATGACTCAGAATAGCATAACAAGAAAAGCCATCAAAGGTTTCCATTATGAATAACTGCTAGATAAGATAAATATTCAAGACAGATGATAGCGGAAATTAAAATTTTATAATTGGCCTTCTACAATTAAATACTAAATTGAAAAAGAGTTTCTTCCAGTTCCATCTATTCTTCATAAACACCATTTGTTACATCTTTGTGTAACTTGAAGAGGGGGAAATGCATTAAATGGATTGGGTTTTTTTTGGAAAGGATTATTATGATGCAAATTGCAGCCTGTAGTGTGCGGTGCACAATACTGCGAAGGAAGAAGTTCATCAGAGGAAGAGTGGACAGCCTAGTGGACTGCAGATGGGAGAAAAGGCCTTTTACTTGTGTTTCGTTTTTGGGATGGGATCTGGTGAGAGTGCAAGGCTATTTGTAAACTGGTTATGCATTGATGAGCTCATTTATTTTCAAGTGAGGACAAAAATCACCATTACTGCTATCGTGATCTTTCTCTCAGGTAAAAATGATCTGCACAGCGGATCTGGCGTGCTCTCCCCTGTCAATGCATCCAACTTGCTGCTGAGAGCAAACTCTTCACCTGCATCCTTTCTTGTAGGGATCATAGATTAATTAGTAACGCCAAATAAACATTACATGGCATGTCCTGTCCTCTTTGAATGCTTAAAAAGGAAACCAATAGGGAAACAAGAGCTTCCCAGCTCAGCCTGGGTTCAAAGAGAAACACTAGCGATGATGTGAATCCCGGAGCGGTGATGCGCTGTGTGTTTAGCTGGATGTTTGCTATTGCGTTTTTAGGGCTCAGTCTCTTTACTTCTTCTTAGGTCCTGTGCGCGCACAGAGCGTAAATAATGATTTCTAATGACCTTCTGTAGTTTTGCGCTTTGCAATGGCGATGTTAGGGTTGAGCAAATCATGGGCACGAAACAATCCTTGGGGGAAATGTGAGTGGAAAAATAATTGGTACTGAAAGCAGTATGGGGAGAGGCACCTCTCACATTCGGAACAGAGGCAGTCTTGAGAGAAAGGGGGATGTGATGAGCTCGAGGCATGCACACTGGAAAGGAATACAAGGAATTGGGTCCGGGGGGGACAATTAGGAGAAAAGTGAAGTTTCCCCATTCCAGTCTAGCAGAAAATGACACCTAGAAGACTAGATGACTAGGTAACTCTGTACCGTGGACAAGAAATGCAGAAATACCTGATCCAGTGCCAGAGCCATGACACCCTTTTGCTTTCCAATTTTCTAGAAAGCCTTAAGTTTTCAGTTCTGCATAAAAGGTTTTCTGTCTCTGCCTCACCCATTACCCTCATCTCTCTCAGACGTGGACAAGCTGGAAATATGGGACATGTATCAGAAAGCACTCATCATAGAAAAAAATTACAACTGTTGTTTGATGGAGTGAAATAAGATAGTAAATACTGACTAAATAAATCAAAGAGCATGGTCATTGTAGCTGGGAGTGAGACACACTAAAGGAGCTGTCTGAATTCTGATGCTCTCTTTGCATACTGTTTTGGGTACGTTTGCCTGAGGATGTAGGTGCTTTAATGCAAAGATAAATGAGCACAGAGATTCCTAAGTTCTCCTAGCAGGCCAGGGGAGCTTGTCATGCAACTTACTCCGATTGCAGTTGTGATATGTTTATTCTCAGCAGCAACTCTTGCATAATTTATTGTTCCTAATTTCACATATCTACTTGGAGATAGCAGATACTAAAATAATGAAAATCGTTTCCCTGTTGCTGATCTTTCGATTTCAGAAAGAAGCTGCACTTTTTAGTGGTATGAAAAAAAAAAAAAGAAAAAATTTGCATACTCTTATCATATTAGACATATTTGCTTACTGAAAAATCTGTACATCAATACTAATTAGAGTCGTCTTTACTCACAGGCTGGATGACAAGACACTAAATTTCATTTTCATCATGAGGGTGTTCCTGTTGTCGTAAAGGAAAGGTCTCTTAATGAAACGTGATCGCCCCGGAGCGCTGGTGCAGAGCGCCTCTGAGCAATGGCCAGGTCCTCACCGTGCGACGCTCCCCAGTGCAGGAGGCAGTGAGGAGTTCCCTCCGGAGCTGGGGATGCTGCCCGCCCTGCTGTCATGCTGCGGGCGCCGGTGGGCCGGCCTCCGCTGCTGCAGTCGCATTGCTGATAGCAACCGAGACGCGGTCTTGCTGTATGTGGGTCTACACTATACACATTGCATGGTCTTACTGTAGATGTGGTTCACTGGAAGGTCTTCTGCAAGGACGTTAACTAGCAGAAAGTAGAGTTTTGCTGTGTTGGTTTTACAGCCCTTATGCTTGGACTGGATTTTAATTTACATTAGATATAGCTTCCTTGGGATTATTTTTAAGCTAGTGTAAATACAGGATCAGCGAAGAAGCAGACGTCTTTTCTCCTCACCAAGGAATATACTTAGAAGTGGTATCTCTGATATGAAAATGCGAGTGGTTTTTTTTAATGTAACAAAGCGTACTCTCCTAGTTAAATACCCCTTATGAAAAGTCCTGTTTTGAAAGCACATATAGAACTCATGCATTCAAAGGTATTTGAAGTATACAAGTTTAATTACCCATTTCAAAAAATAAGTTTTCAGCCTATTTATCAATTATCTCTCTTAAAGACAGCTGAAGGGGTTTATTGACACTTAGGGAAAGAAATCCTCAGTACTAAAACCGTCACGGAAACTGTCTGCTTGATGATGACTGTTCTGGGAAGCTGTTGGAGGTATTAAAGAAAATAAGTTTATCTTGGAAACCATTTTGTACTAGCACCTGTAGCAGCATAATTTTGAGTATGCAGAGCTACTTCCTCCATGATTACCAACTTACTGGATTTTGTTGTTTTTAATATGTATCCTACTCTGGCTTTTCAGTGCTGATGCAATCTTACTGCTTACGTGAGAGAAGCTAAAGTTCTCAAGAAAAATAGCTACCTTAGACATTGCCGTACTGTGAAAAAATACTATGACATGGAGAAAGCAAATTCTTCATTAAAAGGTTCTTTTTTTCTTTTTGTATGGCAAATTTGACTTGAAAAAGTAATAAAATACAAAAGCTTAACGGTGTGTTATCTTGAGTACAGCCATCTAGACATATTGTCAAAAACTGAAAAGCAGTGGCCAGGGGATGCCTTGACTGGAATAATCTGCAAATCCATGCTTGAGTGAACCCAGGAGCCCAGGGAATTAAAATATGAACCAGGTACATTAACAATGACAGGCCATTAAAGAGCAACGCATTATTATGTGTCAGTTTTGGGCTATCAAAATATGATGCTGAAAGTTAAGACTGCGTTGAGGCTTCGGCTCATACTGTGAATACATAAGTCATAAATCGGTGTCTCCTGGTGGTGGTTGTCTGGTATGTCACAAAAGTGAACGGCTGCCCCCGAGGAGCCGCGCAGGGAGCTTGCAGGGCTACGTGAGGTCTGGCCTTTTCGGCTGCGCAGCACTACACGAGCAGCTGACCGGGCGGTGGTGAGTAGGCTGTGGATGCCATAGCTCGCTGGGTTGATGCGCTTTGTCCATTGGAAAGAAGAGGCGTGGAAACTTATAAATTGTTTAGGGATTTATATTTTTATATTTTATTTCACCTAATCTATTACAAAATGTGGGCTGAGCTAGGGTGATACGCAGTGATGCTAACAGACGGAATCTAAAACACATGCCTAAAATCATTACTTGTCATTATTTCTGTCAAGTGGCAATGGTAGGTTATTCATCCCTGCTCATTTCTAAAATTAATAAGTAAAAATTAGTCTGCATTCTTCCTCTCTGAATGATGGCTGAGTTCAAGCCATCATTTTAAGGCTTCTAAGCTGTGAGAAACTTCTAAATGGGTCTGAGTGACACAGTGGTATTATGTGTGCAACTTATAAATGACCTTCAGAACGCGAGTGAGGATAACTGCATGATACTGCTTTTTTAGCTAATGACGCTTTTCTTCTTCCCCAGTATAACCTTTCACAATTAGATCAGCCCCCAGTTAGAATACTGACAAAACACTTTCATATGCTTAAAGCTTAGAATGGCTAATATGTATAACAGCATTCATTTAATCATTTAACTAAATAATTATATCCCCAAGAAACAGTCTGATGGGATGACATGTCAAAGAAGCCAGAAAGAACTTTTAAAATCTGCAGTGATTTAATTAAATAAACACATTTAATATTTGCATATAGAGATTATATTATTTATAATTAACTTCCCCAATAATTTATTTTGCAGCCTTTTAATTTCCTCCATATCCTTCTGCCTCATTGATAAATCCAGTCACGTTTGACAGCCCCAATCTGGCATTTAAATGTGACCAAAGTAGAGAGAGCAATCGTTCTTTAAACAACTTATCCTGAGAGACATATTTAAAAAATCTTAAAATCGGTGCCAACAGCCACTTTTGCCTATGACAGTTGTTGATCAGGCCATTTCAAGGCCAAACATGCTTTTTTATTTTGTAGATAAAGCTTACTGTATTCCGGTTAATTTATCCAGAGTGTAAGAAGTACTAAACTCTCTGGGTGCCTTCTCGGGGGAAGTAGTAGCCAGGAAACACTACAGAGAAGAGGAAGTTTATTTGTCTTTTTAATGGTAACAGAGACAACCAGTGAGGGATTGAATTATTTTTAAATTGCTTTAAATTTACAAGGGAGAACATATGCACTTTTCTTTTTTATCATCAGTCCATCTCACTACCCAAATTCTTCTCTGCTTCCAACTCAGCTGCTGATCTTTTCTTCTGGCTTTCCCAAGAAATATAAAGGATTTTTACTATGTGAATCTTCTACTTTTAGCATCTCGGTTCCCTCAGCCTCTTCTCAAGCATGGAAAGCGGTACACGCTTCTTCCTCATGTCCAGATTTCAGTCCAACCCCTTAAAAGTTACTTATCAAATTGCCTTTATCCTGCTTCATCCAGGTGTGTCCATTATAATTATTCCCACTGTTTGAGTTCATGATGTGACGTAGTTCTCTGCTGTCAGTCCACTTCCAGTAAGCAAGGATGGGGAGAGAGAATTGCATGTGAAGAAAGAAAGGAGAGGGGCATACAGCCAAGTGGAAGGTGCTCTGGGGTCAACTAGCTTCTTCCTTTCACCCTCGTGACTCCCAAGCTTGCTACCCAAATTACTCAAATATGCAAATACTTTTTTTTTTATTAGACTAATGTTTCTGTTCACCTGAGTGGACTTGCAGATGCATAAGTTTGATACTTATTGTTCATAAAATGTTAATGTTAAATGTTAAGAATTACCTGCTTCCTGAGGTAAATGTAGAATGCTGAGGAGAACTAGTTAAACGCTGCCTTTATCGTCTGGACACAAGGCACACGCTCTACACCAAGAGTCAGGTAATGATTTCAGCCAGACTTTTCCTCAAAGAGTAACCCGGTATATGTCTAGTATTGGTGGCTGGATATTTAGCTTTCGCCCGTAACTGTTCTCTGAAGAACTCTTACTGCTTTTCGTTGCGGTCGTTACTCTCCAGACAAGGAGAATATAAGGCCCTGGTGAGCTGCTGTGAGTGGTACCTTCCCTATTACCCGCTTTTGCTATTTTTGCTTCCTTGTGGTTCTAGGCGCAAGAGTGCTGTTATCATCTCGGTTACCTTTTTATGTGCTCTGGGGAGTCAACCACTGAGTGGTTCGTATACATCATGATATCAAAGATAGTAATTACACAGTTCCATTTGATTGGAAATCTTTTTTCTGAATGGAAAATACTTTTAGCTTGATATTGTAGTATTTTTCTATTCTGCACCTCTGTCCATATGTATATTCATTTTCTCTAGATGAAGAAGTGTCTGATAGCAATACTACCCAAACATTGTTGGGTGTGATGCGATGCTGTCTTAAATGTGGGTCCACGGAGTCTGCTAACACTAAAAAGAAGAATAAAAAGTTATGCTGTTTGTGCTGGCTAATGAAAAAAATATTGGCATAATGGCTGTAGAAGAGCCTTCTGTAAACAAGCAAACAAACAAATAGCCCAACCGAAGCAGGAAGAATACTTAGCCATGATTTAAAAGTTCTTTACCTTCACCAATGTACCATAAGTCTTTTGGAAGTGATGCAGCAGCCTCACGAGACTTAAATCTTATCTGTGATGACCTCTATCAGATGTTTAGTATGTGAAACACTCCTCTTGGCAGAATCTCGATGGATTCTGTAATTTTTAAGTAGAATTTGCTGAAAGGAATTGTATTTTTTGACTGTTGGGTGAAAGAGTGGTATATATGCAAACTGACTTTGTAAAGCTACATCTGCTGTTTGCTTTTTAGGGACTTATTCCTGTAAAAGTCTCTGCAAAATTGTGAGAGGAGGTTAATTTAGGATGAAGATCATCCCTTTAATACACCCTAAAAGTAATAATTGAGCTTCTCCAAATGGGAAGAAATTCTTTCAGAAAGGTTGGGGTAAATGCAACATCCCGATGCGGATGAACATGTTGGATGTGGCAAACTAGACTAATCTTGCCCTGATACAAATTTTTGCATCAAATCTCAATCCAAACTTTCTTACACTTTTTTTTTGTCATGGATTCACCTTTTTCTCTCTGAGTTGAAACTACTTCTATTTCTTAGCAAACACACTGTAGATGGAAGTGCTTATTGGACAACTGTTTGGAGCTTTCAGGTTCGCCAAGAGTCTTCTTGTGAACTTGCATGAGTTTGTTGCTGTTTGCAGATTCAGCTGTTGCCCACAGATACACCGAACGACGAGTTCATTTTTCAGTTGCTGTCATTCTCATTGCTCTGTCAGACTATGAAGGAAATTTTGTATATTTAAATGAATGCAGAGAATGAAGAGTATGATCCAGACCCCAGTGAAGTCCATAGTATTTCTTTATTTAGGGAGGCAATCTGCAATTAACTCAGGCCATGCCTGAAAAATAGATGTAAAAGTCAAATGGGAATTAGTACTTTCAGGTATCAATATCTTGCCCTTACTGCATCTGGTGTCAATGAGCTCTTTAGCACAGTTCTCGAGTACTTGCATGATTAGCTATTTTACCCTTGTTTATCACTCTGGTGTTACTGTTCCACACGTTTTCCTTGTGACGACGAGATCATGAACAATAACTCCTCACGTGGGCCAAATGTGAATAACTGTAACATACAGTCATACTAAACCAGTTCTGTTAACTTAAATCGAAATTACAGTTACGTTATCACACATCAGCCATTATGCCTTTGTCGCAAATGGGGAAATAGCTCTGTTATTGATTGTACTCTACTTCTTGTTGAAGATAGTTGCAAAATGCATTCAGAACCATACGAACTTCGGGTTTCAAGCCTGCAGGCGTGTCATCAGTATACCGACCTGCTGCTTTCGAGAAATTAAGAGTATGGTAAATCCCTGAAGCGTTTCACCTCCACCGTTTCCTTTGACAGTTTTTCACAGAACTTTCACTGATTAATTGTTGGGCTAAGTATGCTTGAACTAAGTCATTAATTTTGTCTGAAAAGGCATAATTCCAGAGCACTTTCTCTACCAAGATGATATTGCCTGCATTATTAAATACTTTCTCTAGTGCCTGTCATCCATAAACCCTCTGCTCCCCGAGCACAGATCCCTTCGATTTACCTGCAGTTCACGGACAGAGACAATAAACTAGGGTGAGATTTTGTACTTCAGGTGTCCTTTGATGAAATAGTAGTTTTTCTGAATCTAAAATAGCAGTAAATTATGAAGTTTGGTTATTTTGAAGCTTTTTGTTGTGTTAAAGGCAAAATTGCTCATACTCAACCTTTTGTATATGAATTTTTGCATAATTTAACCAGAGTTCCCTCTCTCCCCTGAAGGAACTCGCAGGCGTGTTAACTGTGGCCTGACAGTGACAAAGTGAGTTGGAAGAATGGAGAGATAGTGAAGAGAAAGGGAGTTAAAATGTAATTATTTTTGTTGTAAAAAGTCATAACATATTAGACACTTTTGTCAAATAGTTTATTTTCATTTTAATTTAAAGTATAACATAAATAAAAGGTTCATTCTATTGGCATACACAACTACCTCAATTTGTCTGGTGTGATTTTACACTAACGTAATAAATTGCTCCAGCTTTTTTATGGACATTTAAGTCAAACAAATATAAATTTTTAGCATCAATAAAAGAAATAAGGATCCTCAGCCTTATTCATTTCGGGAGTGTTCCTGGCACACTTGTTTGCCTGAAAAGATATTTATTTATTGGACAATGTAAACCAGTATAGGAAATAGCCTTGGGCTATTTAGCACTTTATAAATGCAGTGTGTATGATTTTAACCCCCCGGGTATGAACGTAAGTACAGTCACAAAAAACTTACACCATTGTGAGTTTATAATGAAAATCAGCACAAGTTTACACACAGACAATTTCTTCTGACCAGTCACTGAAATCCATTGGGGCCCAAGCGCTCAGCCTCTGCCTCTTCAAAGAAATCCTTCCAAACCTGGTTCAGCAAAGAGTTTAAGAATTTACTCAGTTTTAATCATTACAGTATTTATGTTTTTATCCTCTTGCCCCAAAAAGCAGTTGTAGCTATGCTTCCAACCCATTAAAGGAAAGAGAAGAATGGACCAGATGATATAATTTTATATAAATCAAGCATGTTGTGTTTTCTCAATTTGTGTTCCATAAACACTAGTGAATTTGCAGGATAATTAAAGGCTGTTCTGATAGTTCGTGCTGAGGGATGGTGCTAATAGCTTGCAACCCAGTGAGGGAATGGAGGTCAGTGTGTGCAGCGAGGTGATGGGGGTGAGGGGACCCTCAGGAAAGATAAGAGGCTGAAACGGGGCTCACCTCAAGCGCCCAGCTGCCTGGGAAAGAAGCAGGAGGAGTTAGGGCTCCCTGTGCCGACATGGAAGTATGTCACCATTGGAGCTGCTGAGGTGCGGTGGGACGGCTTGGAGGACTGGCCTTCTGCGATGCATGGAGACAGGCCCTTTCGGAAAGACAGGCGGGGAAGATGAGGAGGGAGGCGGGCCCTGTATGTGAAGCGCCAGCTGAAACATATGGAGCTCTTCTAGGGAAGGGTCTTGTGGAGCAGGACCAGGGGAGAGGCAATTAAGGGTGACGTTGTCATGGGTCTCTGTTACAGGCTGTCCAATTAAGGTGAGGAAGCGAGTGTAGCCACCTGGGATCTCTTGGATCTGCTATTCACTAACTAAGAAAAATTGGCCAAGGAGGTGGTCATCAATGATAGCTTTGGCTGTAGTGACCTGCAGGATCCCGGGGGAAGTGCAGAAGGCAAGCGGCAGACCACAGCTTCTGAAAACAAATGCGGCTTTAGTTTGTAGACCGTGTTTTCATATTTTGAAAAAAATAGGAAATGTTTGCAAGATAATATACTTTTCAGAGGCAAGTGTCTGTTTAATAACAAAACAAAAGCTCATGGAGCACATATGTCTGAATTAAGACCTCTCCTTCAGTTTTCTCAAGGGGAAACTTCCCTTCAGTCACAAGGACTTCTGTGGAAATCAGGCACAAATAGATTGAATGTGAGGTAACCCTACTGCATTAGGGTTTCAAATTATTTTGTACAATTTTTACATTGCTGTCAGTAAGACTGGAAAAAAATTACTTATTTGGCATTTTTTAAATCAAGCATGTGTTGCCCAGATTTGATTGAAAGTACATATTGGCCAACAAAACCAGGCAGTGTGATGGCTGAGAAGGCAGGAATCCAGCTTGGCTTTTAAATTCGAGATTGTTTGTGGTGTTGACGTTTGGAAACATCCCCTCCTCTGCTTTGTTATGTGTACAAATGGCAGGCACTGAAAAGTGGTGTTACCAGCAGAGCAAGGAACGTGAAACCTCATGACAACAACTCTGTGAGCTGTGGACATTTTTCAGAGCAGAAGCAGACCCTAAAACCATCCTAAACTGGTGCCATGAATGTAATCATCGTTTCAATGTGTTGATGAATAATTCAAAAATAACCAGTAACATATTCATCAAGACCTGGGAAATAATGAAGAGCGTCTTACAAAACCCTTCCATTTTTATGAAAAGTAAGGGACATCACGTGAAGACAGCAGAAGGTGGGCTCAAAATAAAGGGAGGGGGCTGAGGGGGGCATTAGTTTATCGCCAAGCAGTAGAGCTCTTTGCCACAAGATACGGAGAAATGAAGAACCACATGGAGTTAAAACGAGCCCAGTTATCCTTTGAGATTGCTAAATACAAATTAAGCCTATCTGTCTTGCCAAGTCCATGAACTGAAATGATCAGAGCTATGAGGCTGCTTTGCAAACATACTTACGTTGTTCTGCTCCTTCTCAAGCATTCACTTTTGGCCACTTGAACAGGATGTTGGGCTAGTCTGTGGCTCATAGGTGCTTAACTGATTCAGAGAATTCAGAGAGGGGAAAAAGAAGCTAAATTTTATGAGTTAGTCATAGTGAAAAATGTAACACAATCAATTTTTGATTATAACTTATGTAGATTTTTTCTTAGAAAAAGGCTATCAAGACATAAGACTGGAGTTCAACAAGCTGTTTGCTGTAATGCGTGCTGTAGCCCGTACACGTGCTTGTTATGTGACCATATAAATATGTAGAATATTTCTTAACCCAGTATTTTACAGAATTAGCTTTACAGAATTACAGAATTAGTATTTTACAGAATACAGCTGCGANTTTAAATTCGAGATTGTTTGTGGTGTTGATGTTTGGAAACATCCCCTCCTCTGCTTTGTTATGTGTACAAATGGCAGGCACTGAAAAGTGGTGTTACCAGCAGAGCAAGGAACGTGAAACCTCATGACAACAACTCTGTGAGCTGTGGACATTTTTCAGAGCAGAAGCAGACCCTAAAACCATCCTAAACTGGTGCCATGAATGTAATCATCGTTTCAATGTGTTGATGAATAATTCAAAAATAACCAGTAACATATTCATCAAGACCTGGGAAATAATGAAGAGCGTCTTACAAAACCCTTCCATTTTTATGAAAAGTAAGGGACATCACGTGAAGACAGCAGAAGGTGGGCTCAAAATAAAGGGAGGGGGCTGAGGGGGGCATTAGTTTATCGCCAAGCAGTAGAGCTCTTTGCCACAAGATACGGAGAAATGAAGAACCACATGGAGTTAAAACGAGCCCAGTTATCCTTTGAGATTGCTAAATACAAATTAAGCCTATCTGTCTTGCCAAGTCCATGAACTGAAATGATCAGAGCTATGAGGCTGCTTTGCAAACATACTTACGTTGTTCTGCTCCTTCTCAAGCATTCACTTTTGGCCACTTGAACAGGATGTGAGTCTGTGGCTCATAGGTGCTTAACTGATTCAGAGAATTCAGAGAGGGGAAAAAGAAGCTAAATTTTATGAGTTAGTCATAGTGAAAAATGTAACACAATCAATTTTTGATTATAACTTATGTAGATTTTTTCTTAGAAAAAGGCTATCAAGACATAAGACTGGAGTTCAACAAGCTGTTTGCTGTAATGCGTGCTGTAGCCCGTACACGTGCTTGTTATGTGACCATATAAATATGTAGAATATTTCTTAACCCAGTATTTTACAGAATTAGCTTTACAGAATTACAGAATTAGTATTTTACAGAATACAGCTGCGAAACTTCAGTTGAATGAGATAGTTGTGACACTATTGCTGGGTGTTATAACACATGAAGCACATGTTCAACTGTTGATACATGCATTTGGCACTATTTAATTTTGTTTCAGGAAAGAAATAAAGGTCAGACCCGAAAAGAAGGGGTACCACTGGTGGAAGTTCACGACTCGGGCAATTAGAAGACACAGCTGACAGTGGTAGAGAATTCTTTAAAACCTTAAGTATTCCTCTTGTGACACATGTTGATTTACAAGCACAGGCACAAAAAGTGGGGAGAGTAACGAATTTATTCTCATTCATTGAACCCTGCAGGCAAATGTCTTCAATATTTAACCAAGAGATCAATGAAAGCAAGTTGTTCACTGACAACTAGCTAGTTACTTCCCTTCGGGTGAATTACTGCTCCAAGTACTCTACTGTTACGAGGACAGTTCTCTCTCTTTATTTACCTTTATTTCCTGTGTTCATTTTCCGCCCTGTTTTTATTAGCTCTCTTCCAAGAGCCTCCCTACAAGATAAAACCGGAATTACTTAGAAATGCAAACCAGCTGGTTGCTACTGTGTCATATATCAGTCAAGCTCCAGTAAGGAGCTGCCTGTTTCAGTTTCGTATATGCTGATAACTGTAATTCCAAGGTGAAGTCTGGAGCCCAGAGTGTAGAAGGGTGTTTCAGTAGGATCTGCACGCACTCTCCCCAACTGGGCAGCGCCGTTTCACTCGTGACACCATTTTGTCCTTCGTTGGGCTAAGAATTTACCCGGTGTCGCTACTCGCCAGTACTGGCGAGGGCACAGCCCCTGCAAAAACGATGTCGGTATTTCCAAGGATATTGTAGTTCTTTTTCAGTGCTGTAAGGTCAAGTCTGACATTCTGTGTGATTATTTTCATAGGGTGTGGGTAGCAATAAGAGAAATGCCGCTCTCGTCATGGGAAGTGCCGCTCTCCTTGTTATGGGAAGTGTGACAGTAGTTGTGAAATTCTTTAAATAGCTACCAAGCTGGGATGCAGTACCTTCCAAAAGTCGCTGTATGCCTTAGAAACGAACCGTCTTTTCATCTTTTGTGCCCTTGTGGTTAGGAAACTGGCAACACATTGTCAGCTTACGGAATTCCACACAAGGATTATCTGGGCAATTGTTTTTTTCTGTAGGGTTATAGATAACAGCTTTTGATCGTTCTGAGCCAAATTTGTTAAATCCTAAATGGTAAACCTGTAAACCCGAAGAAGCTCATCCATGTGGTAGACGACCAGCTTACAGCATCGTGCCAGCGTTCAGAACAGCCACAATCTCTCCTCTCTCTAGCAGCCCACATATTGCTGCTTGGCAGTTCTGTCAAGAGACGGCCTCGTTCGCACAGCTCTCGTATGCCACTCACTCTTATTAGATCTTGACAAATTCCTCTCAAGGAGTAAAACGGTATTTTCCACAGCTGTCTTTAGCAGTTACTCCTCCAGGTGCCAACAAGGAAACAACACAGAAACAGTTTCAAATTAAGAAGAAATTGTAAAGACATTTTAAAAAGACCTAATGAAAAATTATATACTTAAATATGAACTGCCTCATACTGCTCTTTATGCACATTCTGTCATGTCCTAGCAGCTCTTACCTGCTGTCTAGGATCCTATTGTGCTTTGTGCTCTACAAACACAAAACCAAAAGGTGTTTCCTGTAACACGCTTTATTATCCTATGCCATTGTATGTTCTGAAAATCACTTTACAAAAGACTTCTAAAAAGATCTATAAGCCTCCTTTGTCCTAGTATGCTCCTTGCTTAGTTAAGAGACCTATCAATATTCTCTTGAAAATGGATTTCTCAAAACTTTCTTAGAGAATGTTTTTGGGAAGTTCTTTATTTCTAGACAATTTTCTTGTTTCCAGGAAATACAATTTCAAAGATAATTTTGTTACTAGAACTGGCAGCATTAATGCAGAAGCAAGAACTAATAGTGGAAAAAAAATAATACTGTGTAGCTCGATGTCCAGATGGAGATTGATGACAAGTGGTGTCCCTCAGGGCTCCGTATTGGGACCAGTACTGTTCAGTATCTTCATCGATGGCATAGACAGTGGGATTGAGTGAACCCTCACCCAGTTTGCAGATGACACCGAGCTGAGTGGTGCGGTTGACAAGCCTGAGGGACGGGAGGCCCCCAACGTAAGAAGGACATGGACCTGTTGGAGCGGGTCCAGAGGAGTGGCATGAAGATGGTCAGAGGGCTGGAGCCCCTCTGCTGGGAGGACAGGCTGAGAGAGTTGGGGTTGCTCAGCATGGAGAAGAGAAGGCTCCGGGGAGTGGCCTTCCAGTAATTAACGGGGACTTATAAGAAAGGTTGGGACAAACTTTTTATTGGGGAGTGTAGCGATAGGACAAAGAGGAATAGCTTTAAACTAAAGGAGGGAAGATTTAGACTAGACATAAGGAAGAAATGTTTTATGCCGAAAGTGGTGAAACCCTGGCCCAGGTTGCCCAGAGAGGTGGTAGATGCCTCATCCCTGGAAACATTCCAGGCCAGGGTGGACAGGGCTCTGAGCAACCTGGTCTAGTGGAAGGTGTCCCTGCTTATGGTGGGGGGGTTGGACTAGAAGGCCTTTAAAGGTCCCTTCCAACCTAAACTATTCTATGATTCTAAAAGAACTTACTAAATGGGCTCTGAAGACATGCCTATAAATATGAGAAGGCACTGGACAAGTAGGTTTTTTAATTAGAAATTTATTTTCAGACTTCATTATGCATTGCAAACATTTTTTCCCCTAAAATTAAAGGTTACACTTCCATTGATGTTAATAGGTCAGTACTCCACGCTGTTGATAATTTATTAAATGCTGTCATAATAGCATGGTAAAACAGACTTGGTCAAACAGACCTGTAGGGCAAGATATAAATCAACACAGCAATTTTGACAGCAAGAAAATTACAGCAGTTCAGATACACTGAGGATTTGTGCCTATGTCCTAGGCACGTTGGTTAATTCTTAGGATATCTTTGTTTGAAATCTGTAATCAGTGGCACTATCTGGAATGACCATACCTGCTAGTAAGAACCTAACAACAGTGGTCTCAGGTCAGATCAGATGTCCATCTAGCCTGACGTCCTGTGTTTGTAGCAAATGCTTAGGTAAAGAAAGCAACAACAGTGATACTTCCCCTGGCATGTTCATCCAATTTCTGGGTTTAGTAGCCTAAGTACATCCCGAGCGAAAGTCTATCTTACGATTCTGCATATGCTGTACTGTTAACCTATATTCTTTCTTCCTTCTGTTGGATATTTACCTGCAATTTTATCATTTCTCAAAGAGAGCAGGAACGTTATATAAAATAGAAAGATTAAAGTCTATATGGAGATGAGAACATGTGAACCACCATAAATATGCCAAAAGGATTTTGAACAGCCTTTGCGTATCACGAGTGGGCATATAGATCATATGCTTCTGCGCATAAAACCCTAATTCCGTATGATGCCTCATAGAATCCTCTTTTTAATCATTCTGCTTGTGAGTCCAAGAGAATACAGCTGTACAATTTGCAGAGTTTTAATGATTTCCTAAATTATGTCT
Source organism: Anarhynchus alexandrinus (assembly GCA_008711295.1). NCBI lineage: Eukaryota > Metazoa > Chordata > Aves > Charadriiformes > Charadriidae > Anarhynchus > Anarhynchus alexandrinus. The sequence goes on along the minus strand of VUYV01000563.1, from coordinate 179,415 downwards.
GCACATGCAACTTTTTATGGATTTCTGTAACTCCAAAACTGGAGAGAAAAAACAAAGAAATTCTTTAAATACTAAATCCAGTGTAAAGCTTTTCCCAAAATACAGTAAGAAATGTAGAGAAATACATAACAGAAAAAGTTCAACTCTTAGAGAACTTCAATTAGAGAAGGGGTTTTTTCTTTATTATGTAACTTACTATCAGAACTAGTTACTGGCATGACAGCAAGGTATTTTCTGTTCCTGTGATTGTGTCACTGGACTGCATTGATTAATCACAATTCCACAGAGATTATTTTCCTGCTTTAAGTAGCTGCAAATCCTGCTGCAACTCCAGCAGAAGCTGCTGAGCAATAGACTGCAAAAAAGTATTTACAAATATAAAGCAAAAAGAAGTTGCAGTTACCTCCTGGACCAAAGAACATTTTGTGTCCCGTCTCTATTTGCTATAAGAGACTAGGTTAAACATTGCTCACCTTCCAGGTTCTCTGGTCTTGATTCAAATATGCTTAACTTTATTACACAAGGTGAAAAAATTGCTGAGATCATCCATGCATATGTTTCACTCTATTCCTATAGGTGTTGTGTTGACATGACATAGTTCCAGCAGCTATTTGCAGGCTATTCGTTGGATCAGTAGACAGACAATGTATATTTGACAGCAGCCAACTGGGTCGGTAATCCATAGTTTGTTGACGGCAATAGACACAGGGCATTAGGGGATTGTAAACGAAGTGCTGGTGTAGCGGTAATTACAGTCGAACTCAGCAGCATTGCCAGAGTTAAGGACTGAAGTTTGCTTTAAAGTCTGTTTTCAATGGTTTGTGTAATTTAGCTAGGGTAATTTGCAGTTGAATGAAACCTGACATGGAAGCTGTCAGCTCAAATGCAGATTTCCTTCTGAAAAGGGTTCAAACAAGAATCTAGAACACAGCAATCATTACAGAGGAAGTTCGTTTTGCCAGATATGGTTAAGTAATAAATCAAGCATAAGCATTTGCAGCTTCCAAGAGTTTATTTTTGGATGATTTGCAGCTTTGTTTTTAAAAGACATAATCAATGAAAAGGTACTTTCTGCTACTACTTTATGAAGCCAGCTGTCAAACAGCAGTCACTCCACGTAAATCAATGAAATGACAGTGGTACAGAATGGTGTAAGTGAGACCACAACCAGAAGAACAGTTTAACTTTGAAATTAGTTCTTGGTCCTCATATGAGCGGCTTCAAAAGGCTACTGTTAATAACATTATTCACTCTTTTATGTGACACTGAAGTTTGGTCTCCTAAAGGGTCACAATAGGTGAAAGCAAAAGAGGGAACCAGCAGAGCCTCTAACGATTCAAATGGATATTAAATGAAGTTTTCAGCAGTGATGTGGCTGTATTTCTTAGAACGTCAGATCACTTTATGGGCCTTCACTCACTTCAATTGGAGCTTTCTCTGTATTGCAAATTAAGAAGTTGAAGAAGAGGTCACTAGCCAATCAACACAGCAAATTGATTGTAATTACTCCAGTCCCCAAAGGTAATAACATTTTGCTTCAAGTGACAGGTCTGCGTAGCCCTGTGGTAACCAAGGTCACCTGAGCAACTTCAATCCCATGTAAATATTGCACCAAGGGAAAGGAAACTCTGCTCTAGGAAGACTTTTTTCTTGATTAAAACCTCTGGAGTTCAACATTAAGCCCTTGCTCAGTTCAGATTCCACTTTGGTGTATTTGTCTTCTGGTACTGTATGCCTGTGCTTACTATTACGTATTTATTTTCTCAGAAAAGAAGTAAAAGATCAGAATAGGTGTTTGGTATTGAAGGTTAATGGTACTTTGAGAAATGTAACACAGTGTCATCTTCTGGATTATGATTCTTCTCTTCAGGATCCCTTGGCGGCTATTTGTGCCATTGAATTTGCCGATGTGCTATGGAATTTGTAGGGACAGATACAATGCTGTGCTTTAATAGTGAACCACGCTTAAGCCAAATAGAACAAACTTGCAATCATTTCTCTTTGGGCTTAGACCTCTTCAGTTGTGATCTCAGGATTCCTGTGTTGTTGGCATTCGCTGTGATGGGATTTGCTTCTCAGAGGTTGTAACATGAAATAGGAAGTGTTATAGGCAGCATTACTGTTATCATTTGTTGACCTGAACGACACAACATTCAGGCTGGTTTCAATTATAAGGAGAAATTGGATGTATCTTATTGATGTCACTGTATTTATAGAATCTGTTTTCCTGAATATGGGATGAATTAAATAGGGACACTTTGTGCTCATAACCTCAAGACTGTTCCCACTAGTCCCTGACACAGAAAGCTTTTACTATTGGTTCTGAGGTTGCATCGATCATACTAAGCACTTTATGGGAATTTAGGGTGCATTGGTCTTGGAATGCTCAGCCCTGGTTTATTGCTGAGTGAAAGGAGTTTTAATTAGATGGACAAACTTGAATTCTGCAAATGAAACAACTGCCTTTGTGGCACATTTTATTGATAACTTTTCTTGTACAGCTATGCCAAGCTAAGTACTCAGCTGTGAACCTCCGTTCTCTCCCTGCACTAAGCCCAAGTAACCTCTCATGATGAAAGTCTACCAAAATAATATAGCATGTTGGATGCTCCTTTCCCTGTCTTATTCTCCACTCCCTCCCTCTCTCCTAGTCTGTGTTGCTGTGTGCTTTTCTCTCTTTCGCATAAGTGTGTTCTTGCTTAAGTGGAAAATGCTGTATAGTGTTGAGGATAGTTTGGATTTTTGATGGAAATTGTACTCAGTACTTTTTTCTTGAAATTAATAGGTGGACAGGTATTACTGCTGCCAGTAATTTAGCTGGGCTATTCAAACTACAGTCATCATCTCTGTCAGAAGGGATAGGGGAAAAAAAGAGGGCTGGGAATTCCCAATCACTCTCAAGGATGGTCTTTTTCAGAGTCTGTTTCAGAAACTGAAACTGCATGAGATCTGTGTTGTGGCTTAACCACTCCTCATGAGAGCTGCGCTCAGGTGGCTTTGGTTCTCGTCTGGACGAGAATTGTAGAATTGCAGGCCTTGGAAAAAACAGCGTCCTTCAGAAACAGGGGTTGCCTGGTGTCAGTGAATTCCACTGGAGTTTTACATTTAACACGATAGTGCCTGAATTCCATATTCTGAGCACTTTCCTACACTTGGGTCCATGCTCCGCTATGCCTGCCCTTGTGAAGACTGCATAAACCTCTTACAAAGTATATTCATGGTGCAGCTAAGGGAACGTGCCAGTTTTCCGTGCCAGAGAATGTAAATAAACTGCAACCAGTCTGACTGTAGAAAGATGTTAACTCTGAAGAGGTGTATAGCTCACGTGTCTTCTTGATCTATCATATTGATAAATGTTGTGAGACACTTTAGTTGTCTTACTGTTCAGATAAAAAAGAATGAATGAGCACAATTTCTTGAACGAAACGGAAATCCTTGAATTTGGTCTTGGTTTCTTCTCAAGTTCCCACTTAGCTTTTAAAGATCTTTGTTATTACTGTTGTTTACTTTGCTTCAGTCAGTTGCATATGTTCCAAGAAGTTTAACAGATTTCTCTTGGCTGTGTTGCTGTGAGAATTCATCCTCGTTACTGTGTCCTTATGAGTTGCAGTACTTATGTGAAGTACTTTGTAAATTACAAATTACATGAAAAACTTTGTAAATTACAAATTATGTTCTTCCCACCACATGGACAGCTTCTAAACTCCGTCTCCTGACTTGAGTTGTGCTCAAACAATAAAGCTGAAGAAAATACGGAATTATCAAAAAGTCATTGTGACTCACTGTCTTCACTTGGGATTATGACTCCTTAAGCTACATGAACTCGACTTAGATAGCAAAGGAACCTACATTTAATAGCTGCTACCCTGTCAGTGTCTGTTACTGGTTTTATTTGAATGGGTAAGGAGAGGAAACACCCCCCCAACTCCTCCAAAGCTTGAAAAATGCTAAAATCTCAGTTCTTTGCCCATATTACATTACTCCCTGTTAGTGATATAAGCTTCTCAGATTCCTGCACTCAATTTCATGGCTGTTTAATCCAAATCAGGATTTAAGCACACCCTGTGGAATAACAGGAGTTGCCTACAAAAGGGAATTGCTGCAAGTGAGGAAGCTGTATATTCACCTATGTAATTTGTTCTAAGTGCTGTCTTTATGCTGACGCCTTGCACAGACGATTTTAGAGCATGTGTCTGCCACACTTAGTGCAGAAGTGCCCGTGATAGCTTCAGAAATAGAAGCAGTACGGTTATGTCACAGCTGCATTGCAACGAAATTGCTGCAGCTAGGCTCCGCGGAGACTGATCTCCTTCATAGCTCTTCGTGACATCGGGTGGACGGACCGGCTTTGCCTGAGGTAGCTGCGGGCTGTCTGTGCTGTACACTCTTTGGTGGTGTAGATACGCTCTTTCCATGTTCTTCTATAAAAGAGTGTGTAATCTTGCTTAGATTAAACTGGGATTGTTTGTGGTGGGGAATTCTCACGAGGCATCTCGCGCACTGTGTGTTTCACACCGGTTAGCGTGCAGTACAGCTTCGCTGTGTGGCCAAACCAGCGGTCTTCAGCACAGCGACTGTGTGTCCCTCATTGCCTCACCAGATTACCTGGAGGCGCTTCTGTCACCGGGAATTAGTAAATCGTTAGATTTCAAATTCCCAGCATCTCCCACTAAACACTGCAGCTGTTGCAATGAACAGTTAAGAAACGTTTGTACAGTGGCAGGAGAGTATTTTATTTCTGTTTGTTTAGGATCTGTGCAAAGAGTCATTTCTTGTGTTCGTTATACATTAATGACACTGCACAAACTATACTTCATGATGCACTTGGGTATAATAACTTAGCTGGATGGTTGAATGCAATTTAAATATGCAAAGAGAATGGACTAATGGAGGATCCTCAAGGACCAGCTGGTAGTTTTATTTGTAATTACATCATACTATCTAAATTTGTGAAGCTTTGTGTTTGTCACACACATTGTGTTGCTGAAATGTAGCATTTTAGATTTAACTATAAGAGGACGTCAGTATTTTCTCTGTGGAAATTGGCTACTCTGATTCGTGTGTTTGGGGTTTTTTTCATCTGTAGCCCACCACCAATTCAAACACCTCCCGAGAGCGGGCTCTGAGGGCACTTTTAGCAGGTACTGCTTCCCCACTTGGAAGAACCCTACTTACAAACCAAAAATAAAATAAAACCCTAAGCACATTTAGAGAGGAAAGGAGTGCTGGGGTGGGGGAGGACACGGAAAACCAGCAGTATTTTATATCCAAGGGGAAAAAATTTCTTAGCCTGGGAACTTGGAGTAGTCTGTGAGTTTGGTTTGGGCTCAAGGGGTAACTCCCTAGCAAAACCTGCTCCCTGTCATTTTCCTGCTCCCCATCTGCCAAACTCCACCTCAGGAGCGCAGAGGGCTGGGACGGGCTCTGTTGGCCAGGCTCGTGAAGAAGTGGAGGTGGGTCCTTGCAGTGTTAAATAAAGTGTTAATTAAAGTGGAGGTACGTCCTAGCAGTGTTAAGTAAAGTGTTGGCCTCTGCATGGTGGACACTCTTTTCTCTTCTGACCAGGTTAACTGGCCAGTTTTCTGTGTTAGTGATTTTGGGGACTTGTAAATGGTCACCCAAATAATTTGCAGATGAATATCTTTCTAACCTCCATCAGGTATTTACCTGGAATACCAGCCAGACAGAAGCACCGGGGACTCTGGAAAACTCCTTATTTCCTGGAGATTAACCGCTACGTTGTAGGCAAAGCTTGTCCGTCTATTTCTGGAAAAAAGGTATGGGCTGGAACATCTAGAACATCCCCTTTCTGTCAAATAGCAACATAACCAATTGTGTGTGTTTTGGCCCCAAGGGATACCTGCTGCCCCCGAGGAATTTTCATTCCTTCCAAATTTTATTTAAATACAGCTTGTTTTGAACTCTCCCTAGGTACTTTCACAGACCCTTCTATTCACATGCAATGGAAGACATTTGTTTTTCTGATACTCTCAATCACTTCAATCAATATGATTGTCAGCCGCGAGTTAAAAAATGGACTTGGACATAATTACATTTTTTTCATCTGCAATCTGCTAGGCTTGTTTCTAATTAATTTTACTGCTCTCCTGTCTGCTTTTATTCATTGCAGGAAATTTAAATACCCTATTCAGTCTGAGTATAATGTTCGTTTCCTTTGTATTTGTAAAAGCAGTCATCTCAAAGAAGTCATAAGGTTTAATGTTAACCTTTAATGTGATCTGTGAATATGACGAACTATTCTATGAGTTGTCTGAAGTTTGTATATGACATTTCTGTGTTGCCAAACATGTCATTGATTAGCGATGTAGCAGTGCATTTACAGTTTCAGGGCAACATCTCAATTTTCTGAGTTTTTGTGGATGTTGTTGTGAAGTGGTTTTGGTCTTGCGGTGCTGATTTTCTTGCTCTAGATTCTTTTTGAAATAATATAAAAAATGACAGGACTCCCACTTGGAGTTTTAGTCCCATTGTTTACTAATACTGCTAAACTTAATTTTCAAGCACTGTAATACATATTTATTTTTTTCCTTGAAGAGCCGGAAGCATTAGACATTTATCACTTACTTTGCAGTACCTTATCCTTCCAGCACTCGCTGGGCACTCTGGAACATGAGTCAGTGTAATGAACTGCAGCAAGAGCAGCTGTGACTCAACAGACAACCTGCTTAATAAATGTTTATTGATTTAAATTACAGAATGTACACATGCATAAGGTACTGAAATAAATTAAACCAGAGCTGGTTACACATCTGTCTACACTTGACTATATGCCTAAAATAATTATGGCAATATTTGAAGCAAGGCAAAAGGGTTACCTGGTTGAGGGAGCAGCTGGTGGGTTGCTGGGTTCTTTCTGAAGGTGCTAATCATCTGCAGCACCCCTGGAAGGAGGTGTCTGAATATAACCCCAAGACTGAAGGCAGCTTTCAAGTGCTCACTTTCTGTGCGTTTTCAAGGACCTTGACCTTGTGGGAAAGTACTCCAGGCCACAGCTGGAGCAAGTGGAAGTGAAGGCACTTACCGTATGACCCAGCGGTAAGCTTGGCTTTATGCCTCTCTGCTTTGTGATGTGTTTCCATGGCCATATTGTATGAGAAATTACATTACATACTCTTCCTCAATAAGCTATTGACTCTAAGCAACTGTTAGAGGTACAGTGCATGCAGCTATCAATACAATTTTCTTATACGTTTTGTGCACAATTGCAATTTTCCTTATTATTGTTCCTGAACTTGATCCTTTCTCTCTCCACAAGCTTCCGGTGTAGAGGTCTGTCACATATAGAGGACATTGTTATGTTCATAACAACAGCATATCTGAAAGCTCCACTTTTTAAATCACTGCCTTTCAGTGAGGAATTCTGGACACTATTGCAAATAACTGCACTTCTGTGTGACTGCTTTAACTATTTGAAATAATACGGAAATAAGTCAGACACAATTTACCTGCATGACTTACAGTCTGAGATCATCTGTTTCAGAAGTTCTGGTCCTAAGCTAAGCTGTATTTATTGCAGAGTGGTGTGTGCAGATAGCAGTGTGATTGTGTATTAATTTTACAAAGTATCCAAAATGATCTAGTTTTGCTGATCGTCATGTTCTGCAGTGTAACGCTGTGGATTGTGTTTACAGTTGTGCTAACAAACGGAAACACGTTTGTAGTTTCTGCTCTGTGATCCTATTCAACACTAGCTTGGCCCCAGAGTTCACTCAAGCTGAGGGACCTGGGGGTGTTCAGCCTGGAGAAAAGGAGGCTGAGGGGAGACCTTCTCGCTCTCTACAGCTCCCTGAAAGGAGGGGGCAGCGAGGGGGGGTCGGTCTCTGCTCCCAAGGAACAGGTGATGGGACAAGGGGAAATGGCCTCAAGCTGCACCAGGGGAGGTTTAAATTGGAGATGAGGAGACATTTCTTCACGGAAAGGGTTGTCCAGCACTGGCACAGGCTGCCCGGGGCAGTGGTGGAGTCACCATCCCTGGAGGTATTTAAAGGATGGGCAGATGTGGTGCTGAGGGACGTGGGTTAGTGGTGGGCTGGGCAGTGCTGGGGTAACGGTTGGGCTCAATGATCTTAAAGGTCTTTTCCAACCTAAACAATTCTACGATTTTATAAAGAACCTAAATCCCATAGCAAAGTGAGAGGTAAGACGAACACCAGTCATCAGCATTTCCTCTTAATTGGCTTCAGAGTTAACGTAGGCGGGCTGATCAGAGCAGCACAACGTAACCTGTCATACACCTGCATAGCTTATATGTCCCGCTCAGGGCTGGGGGTGTTGCTACCAGCCACCTCAAAGTGGCATGGGTACGCTCCAGGGTGTTTGCCCAAGGGTGAGGATGCGGCCAATTCACAGCACTTTTTGCTGCTAGAGCTGCCCAAATGGGCTTGATTGTGGTTCTAGCTTTTCTTGATGAGTATGACCAAAAGGCAGCAGGCACAGGGAGTGGGATAAGGGGTGAGGTGAGGTGAGGTGAGAGGACGTGGTGAGACACTTGGTGTGGTTCTGTCTAATCAGGGTTCCCATTTCTGCTCCTGTGTTGTCCAGGTGAGAGCACTGGTAAGCTTGGACGATGAACTGGGCAAAAGAGCTGGTTCAACTAAGCCAACTCCCATCCCCACTCTTTTATATTTGGAACATGTGAAGTTTTATGTTTTACTAAAAATGCTGGATGAGTTCCACTGATTCAGCAGGCATTGGCACAGGGTGATGGTGGGAAAGGTGGAGCAGGGGGTCAAATGGTGTGAAGGTGAGGAAAGGAAAAAGGGCAATGACTGGCTTAAGCTGCTTGTTGGACTGTGTCTTATAGAGTTGCTTACTTGTCCTGATGGTCCATCTGATTTGTCTTTTTACACGTGGGAATCTCATTAACTCCTCATAATTATTTTACATTTAGGTTTACTTAAATTTGTTTTTCATATAGTCTTGAGCTGACTGCCGTCTAAAGAGGTTTTTCCTGAAGCCTCATAAATATTTTGCTCACTTGGTATTTTGGATCTAAATCTCTTGCTTGTAGCTGCATTGACTTAACCTACTGAATGGTTTTATTCCATTTAGCATATCAAGAGGAATATTATGTTAGCAAAAAGGGAAGTTTAATGCTCCTTATTTAGTTAGAGAACTATGCTATCTCTTACTAATTATGCTGGCTGACTGCTGAGTTTTGGAAATATCAGCTGCCCTCCATGAGTCTTTGGTACCGCTCACAGAAGGAAATACCAAGAGCACTTCACAAGGGTGTTGCATAGCTGAATTAATGTTTGTAAATTATTCTGAAACTCTAAGATGCCAAATGGTCTGGTGCAACAATTAATGACACTGTTAAGTATCATCCAATTTCTGTATTACGTATTCGTGTCCTTTAACAGGGGAAAGGAAGCAGAATGTAATGCTCGTTGATGTTTTTAAGTCCTTTATTAGAGCTAATGTCTTATTAATAGTCTGGAAAAGCTTCTTTGCAAATATGAGATTTAGCTCTTTTTCTGCTGCTTTTGAAGTCTAAGGACTTATAGAGGAGCTATTACTGCTTCATAAACAGTTTCCAGGATGAATTTGAAGACTTACTCATGTCTCATCTTGAGGTAGTCCTAGAGCTACTATTTCATGAATATGTACAGTATGTTTGCTATTATTTTTTATGCTGTGGATTCATGGCAAATTCCTAGTTTATGCAGAAAGTGGCCTGCTGTGGAGTACTCTCTATATAACGTATGCTTGTTTCTTTGGCAACTCAGGCTTTCTTATTGATATGAAATAAATCTGTAGTGCAGTATTACTATGCTTTGAAAGCATTAAATGGCATTTGTAGTTCCTCTGTTCTTCTTTACAATGTATATTGAATTTTTAATATTTTTTTTTTAATTTTCTGACATGAGATTTATCCCTACCCTTCATGATTTTGCTTGCCACACCACAGATAATTTTCTCTTGAGTCAGCTCCCTCCCTTTTTCTGTATAAATACCTATGCTAAGTCCTTTGTCCTCAGAGATCTTCAGAACCATGCACAGTTTTGACAATTTGCCATCTTTCTCACACTGTTGCTTCTCTTCAGTGGTCACATTATACTGATCTACATTTTAGTTTCTTTCTCACTATCATTTTCTCACTGAAGATTCCCTAATGCTGTCGGAAATGGAATTATCAGGAAAAGGTTTTTCTAGTTTGAAATTAGCTGTAGTCCAGGAAAAGAATGAAACAATCTTGCAGAGGAGAGAAAGCAGGATTTTGAAGAACCTATGTGTTACTGCAGGAAATTTGGTGGTAGTTTGAGTGGCAGAGATGTTTATGTGAAATAAGAAATACTTCAAATTAGGTTTATCTGAGTTCAGTGGGCAGGTGTATCATTAATAAACTTGGAAGGGAAAATGAACAGAGTTTGCGCAGGGTTCAAACCATTCATGCAACTGAAATGAGAATGTAAAGCATGGGCAGTAGTTATTGAGGAAAATACTAGTGGTCATGAAAATAAAATTGATCTCTAAAATTTATTTGATAAACTGCTGTAAAGAAGAGCAGATATGCTACAAAATGGTAAAAAAATACGAGGACATTATGCAAATTACATTTTAAATAAACATAGAAAGCGTTAGGTAGTCTTAACATGAGGAAAACACAGTGATAGAAGAATCTGGAGCTCTGCTACAATTGTTATTTGCCTCCATGGTTGTTTGGCACACTTATTACTAGATAGATTCCCAAAAATGAATTCCATGAAAAGTGCTGAAAATAAGTACTGAAATATTGATAAAGTACCAAAAAGCAATTGTAGCTTGAGAATATGGGAAAATTAAAGAAAGATGATATTGTTTACAAAGGCATCGAGAAGAGAGCAATACTTAAAGAATCTTATGGATTGAATACAAAAGTTTTCTAACAACATTAAAATACAACATAACATGATTTGCAGTACAAAAGACTGAAGGGTAAAAGTTGTTATGCTTTTTTGTAACAGAAATTGCTTCATAAAACAGACTACCTGGGATACCAATCTTCTGGAAGGAAAATTTCTACAGGCACTATACTTTAATAAGCAAATGAGGAATAGCATAGAAGTGGAAAAAGAAATGTTAGCTTCTTGGATACAGACAGTAAAAAAAACCTCAACACAACAATATTGATTTTGATTGCAGAATTCGAATGTCTGATAGGATGCTGGGTGCATTAACAGAACTCAAGCTGTGGGCAGCTTGGCTCCATTGCCCTTCCACGTGACAGCGTAATTCTACCGGCTGATTTCCTGTAATTTCACTGCCAGCGTTGTGGGTGTGATTGTGGTGGGATGTTTGAAAGTCGATGCTTCTTGCCAGCCATGAATCTTGTGCTATCCCTTCTCAGTGCAGAAAGGAAAGGTTGGGATCATGACCTCACACGGTGAAGTGGACTTCCACGTTGCAAACTGAATCACTCCTGGATGGACCAGTGAGTCCAGAAATGAAATTTCTGGTTTCTGTACCCTGCTCGCCTGCCTTCTCAGCGGTCTGCTGGGATAATAACAAAGGACTAGAAATTTCTGTTGAATCTAGTCCTCCGCTCTCACAGGTAAATGCATAATTTAATTCCCTGAATTTATGTTTTTTAACTTTTTCTATTGCCGTCGCACTGTTTTACTCCTGTTACACCATTGTTCCTTCAAGAATGAGAATGTCTAAACTGCCCGTTCTCTTGGACGCCGTGGTAGGAGGTGATGTTCAGGGTGCAGCACACGTGCGCTGTGCTGTTCAGAGCTCGGGGGGGAAGTTTGGCTCATGCATTTCTGCACCAGAAGCTCAAGTGCAAGACAAAATCAGTGAGGATGTCTAAGCTTCTGTAAATAATGTGGATGCTCAATGTAGATACATTAGTACTTTTTTTCAGTTACAAAGATTCACTCCATTTTGAGACACGTTTTTCATTTCACCATTAAGGCCTCTCTTCTATATTTCATTTCTCATTTTCCCTTGTATTAGTTATTCATAACCTTTATATTTCTATGATTAGCACAGGCTACAACATTGTCTTTCTTTTTATCTTGCTCATTTTTACTCCAACAGTGAAATCCGCGCTTATTAGACTGGAGCAAATTCTTCATCCTGTAGGAGCTTATATAGGCCTTAATGCAGACATTACATTTTACAATTCACTTATTTATTCCTTTCCTGCGTAGTGCATACAGTCTTATCCTCTATAGCACATATGGATGCAGATCATTTAGACCCCATGCATCCACTTGATTTATACACAACTTCTGAATCCAGACATACTTCTCAAATAATTCTTTATAGTAGGATGATGGTTTCTTTTTCCTTTTCTATTAAAATAACTTATTTTAATTTCTTTCTGTTCTTATTACTCGCTCAGTTTTGTCTTTGCTTCAATATTTCGGTTTCACTTTTTCCCATCTGGCTAACTGTTATTAGAATTCATGAGTTTGTCTGTTTAAATAACATTATTTTTACCACTTTCTCCTCCTCTTTCACATTCATCGCCACTCATGTTTTGTAGAGCAAAATTAGCTTGAAGACTCAAGCATATAGTATCAAAAGCAGACCCACTGGTTGGCATTAAAATTCCGAGGTAGCTTCTGCGAAATGATAAGGTAAAATATAAAACCTGCATATAAGAAGTACTATATATAGTAATGTCACAGTAGAAGTTCTGAGCAGCTTCATAATATCAAATGAGACGAAAGTGGTGAGAATCGTTAGAGTGAAGATGAAGAACATTAGGACTAGTAATAAAGATTTAGTTACTTTAACACAAATAAGCTTCTACTGTGTCCGCCGAAAGATCAATTGGTTCAGCCTTTTCCTGGAGCTTATCGCCGGGTCTGACAGCCTCTGAGAGTATCTGGCTCACCAGAAGGTTGTTTTGTGAACATAGCTAAATTCATGTAAATTCACAGTAAAGACTGCGAATGTGTGCACCTCTGTAGCTTTCTCCCAAATTCACAGGTGTTTTACAAATGTTCTCCTCCCGTTCTCACACAATCCAGAAAGACAAATCTTGTTCTCAAAGACAGACTGGTGCTATTTGTAGGAAGTTTTCACATTACTGTTCTTGGAACGTGATATCGAGGTGGTATGTCAGAAAGTAATCCATTTTCGTATACATAATCCATCCTTTTAGAACAGAACTGTTCCTTAGCAAAGTAAACGTATTTAAAGATAGTTTTCAACCCAAGGAAAACCTCTGTGTGGATGTCTCTTCCAAAACAGCTGTGGGCTCTCGCAAATTCCCAGCTGTTAGTGGAAGTGATGGCGAAAGGCAGAAGTCGTGGAAAATAAGTAAAGAAAGTAAGTTGGAGTGTGTCAAAGGCGGAGGGGCACTCTGGATCCTGTTGTGTTGCTGGTAATTGCTTTGACGAGCGCTGCTGCTGAATCAGTTTGCTTTTGGAGGTTGTTTTCTTGTTTGTGGAACAGATAATGGTCTGTAGGTGAAAACGCCAGACCTTAAACTGTTGATGGGCCCCCGTCCTGCCTTCTCGTTCCTTTGACTTGCTAAATCTTTGTCATCTGCCCCAAAATGAGGACTGCACCGAGTCTGAGCTCTGGGAGAGGGAAGTGCCACAGAGCAGCTGAACCTCTCCTTCGGTGAGAAGAGAGTGATTTAAACATACATACCTTCGCCTTGACTGGAGGGAATTTACTTGCAACTAATTTATCCGGAAATCTCCCAAGCCAAAATTTACACAACAATTCTATACTGGCATGCTGGATAGTGATGTGGGCCAGGCAGAATGCCTGAATTATTTTATCGAAGGCTGGGAAAAGTGGGATTTTTTATGTATGTATGTATGTATTTATTTATTTATTTTTAGGACAGGGTATTGTTTGAGGATGGTTAGTAGTATACTTGAAAACCATCATATTTATTTACCTTTTCCTTCAGTGTAAGATGACCAGCTAAGACCATTGTTAGGTCAGATGCCTGTTCCTGCATAATATTAGAATTCTAAATGCCAGATATGAGTTGTAGCTTTCTCTAAAGAGAAAAATATTGCTTTTCTGTGAGGAATCCTTTGGCAATCATTCTGATTTTCTGTTTCTCTCGCATTTTACTAACCTCTGTGTCTGCCTTCTACTGTTTTATGGAAAACAGTGTTAAGAAATGCACACATATGAGCCGGAGGCTTCCATTCTGTTTTGCACAGAACACCCCCCGATGTCAATAATTTGCTGAAAAATTATTTTTAAACAAAGGACATGAGGCTGTACATCCAGAATTATCTGATAGAGAAACTGGAGCTTCATGAAGTGTGCTGATGGATGTTTTTACTGGGGAAGGAGGTTTTCCAGGTATGCAAATCAGTTTTCACTGTAGAAAAAGGATTTTTATAATTTTTCTGTTAAATGAAAATAGGAACTAAGTAACACAAATTTGAGGCAGTTCTTCAAATATCAGCATACTCTGTTTCCCTGGACAGCAGTTTACCATAACATTACTGTCTTCCAACTAAATGGAAAACATTTCCTGAAATTAAAAAGGCACTTTTTCAAGAAGCTAATGCTTATAGTTAACTTATAAAATAAATTTTTGTGATCTACTGCTCTAACTTTCTTTAGGAAAGTAGCAAACTCAATAAAAGCAGAAGTTTATCAAACATTTCTGTATATACTAATACTGAATTTGCCCAAAATAGAAATACTTCCTTGGTCCAGTCAGCCAAACCACATTATCTTTGCCAAAAGAAAAGTCTCCTAGCAGTTTTATATCAAAATGTTCTAGAAATAAATCACCTAGATTACCATTCATCGTCATACTGATTTTTATGGGCCAAAGAGAATGATGATGAGAGTGACACTGTAGCTTGGTAGGGAACATCGTCATCTGAGAGGTGCAGGTCCCAGCCTTTGCTTTAATGAATACTGAAGTGTTTTGCACAAAATGGAGCAGCTTTGACAGCACAGACTGAGAAAGACTCTAAAGCTTTAAATGGCGTTTCATACACTCTTCCTAAAGTATATGCTCACCCATGGATGGCAAGGAAAAAAACGTCGTTTTATTATTCCTCGTATTGCTGTATCAGCTAGCACTGCTAGTGACAAGTGAGGTATCTACTCTGTTAAGGTCTGAATGAAAAACTAACTCCTACCTGAGAAAGCTAAGCTAGACTTTTGTATGCTATGGTAGGTTTAAAAAACAATCAGTTTTATGAAACCAAACAATACGGTATTCTAGAGAGTATCCCTCAATATTGGGAGTAGCTATAGTGTCTTAAAGAACATGAGAGAATAGACAATAATTACATATACATAAAATGGGTTGACTTCAGCTTGAAGTACTGTCATGTGCCTGTTGATTGCTGCAATTAGTCCTGAACGTGTCAAACGTCTCTCAACTTGACTTTTCTAAGAAAGGTTTGATAAATTAATTCATTCAACCCTATCTTACTGGCTTTGTTCTTAGCACTTACTCCTTTTTCGAATCTTGGTGTTACTTCTCTTTGCCTATCAATACCTCTCATCGTAGTGCTGTTTATAAAGGTACTGCAACCTTTCAGAAGGTTCTATTGTTGGTTTGGGTTTTTTTTTTTTTCTTTCTCCATGTCTGATTAAACCTTAAAATATTTTCCAGGAAGATTTTCTTAAGATATTTCTCCTTTTTTGCTATTAAAAATATAATACGCTTACATTTGAATCAAATGAAAGCTCCCAAACATCTATTTTCATCCTTGGCTTTCTTCCATTGAATATTTAGGGTTGTTCTGGAACCTACCCAAATAGTTAAATGACGTTTATAGCAGTACCTAGACTTTGACCTGTTCTACTGGGCAAGGAGAATTTTCAGTGAGTGGTCTTCTGAATAACTGAGAAAATATATGAGTAGATGAAAAGATAAATGTAGTGCAATTTTCCTGCCTCATGCATAGTCTTCAGAGGATAGTATCTGGTATGGGTTGCTAGACTAATTCAGTAATATGACAATTTTTTTTCCTGGCAAATATGTTTGACTCTGTGAGGATGATGCCTACCTAATTCAGAGGGGCAGATTCTCTCCTAAAATGTAGGACACTCCGGATTGAAGAATTTTTCTGTAGAATTAGTGAGAAAACTATTGCCTTCTCCTTTTGCTGTTCCTGCATACTAAATTATGGACATCATGGCTATATTTTTGACCAGATGCTTTTCAGTCATCAGTTCCTTGTTGCTGAAGCCCTGTGAATTTTTTCTGCTAACAGCAGTAGTCTCTACGAAGACTTTCAGTTATATGTTGAGGTGCCATCCACATAAACAGGCAACCCAAATTTGGCTTTATGTGCATATAATATTCCTGTCATTCTGTGCCATTTAATTTTTGAAATGTAAACAAGATGCACATATATGACTAGGTCAACACAGAACTTTACAAGACATGTCAAGTTATGAAAATAGTTTCATTGATTAAAAACAAAGTGAATTTTAAATGTCAAGCAAAGCTCCCGTTATGAGTTAGTCATTCTAAATAAACTGTACTAGTCTGAGATAACTTAAAACAAAACAAGCTGAGAATGTGTCTGGCCTTTGCATAACAATTTGCAGCATATTGTTAACATTTGAATTCCTTTCATTCTTCTATACCAATGAATTTTTGAGTCTTCAATGTGAAAAGAGACTTTTATTGCATGGCTGCACACTGCGTACCAGCTGCTGATAATTGCCTGGTCTATAGAGCTGCCACAGGAGGGGATCTTGCTGCAGTTCTTGGGAGGTATCTGCCAGGAATTTTACCTGAAGCAGTGCTTCACTGTCAGGCCCAAGCTAACACAGCAAATGAAAGTCTGGGGCGCTGTCTCCCTCCTTCCTTCTGGTGTCCACAAACAAAATAAATGAGAAATAGGTACCACAGGAGTGTTACCACCAGAAGATGAACAAGCATCGACAAGTTACAAGCAGACCCAAAGAGATTTTAAAATCTAATAAATATGCCAGTTCTAAAAGGCATCGTAAACTGGTGCTTGAGATCACGCTTTATATTACAGAAAACTTGTGTGATGTATTTATATTGGTCTTGTGATCAAAATCATGTGGTTAGTAGATACTTGCACTTCACAAAAATCTTTCCATTAGTGTATAACTTTTAATCTACATACAGTCTGTTAATTCTTGCTTAGTTGCAGCAGCACGTTCTTGTTTTGCAGTGCCAATGTATCTAATTAAAAAATGTTGGTTACCCGTGTGTTCACAGATGAAAAAATGATTTTTCTTTTGTGAATTGGCACCTTAACATCCACCTGATGCATGATAATGCTCTTTCACAACAGTAGTGCAATAAAATTTCGCTTTTTTTTTGTCACGCACAAACTTTACTCTTCTCCCTAAGCACACTCATCTTTTTGACTGGTGCATGGAAAGTAGACAATAAAAGTAATTCTGGAGGTTATAGGACCTGTATGAAATGGCTGTCACACTTCACTTTCACAACTTCAGACATAATTATTGCTGCTTAATGGTTGACAGGCTAGAGTCAATTTTTACAGTCCAAATGTTAAGAGTGGATGATGGCAGCAATAAATACCTGTCAGCAACAGTTTTCAAATACTAAAAAAAAATCCACTTGTATCTGGTCAGAATGATAAAAGCGCATGAAAGTTCGCAAATTAACTGACTTTAAAAGGATTTGTCAGGTCAGAGCTGCTGGATTTCACAATTTATTTACCTTTTTTGAATAATGTTTGTAGCTACAGATTAGTGACTATTGTTACAGAAAATCAAGTCAGAGATGAGGAGAAGGGCAAGTATGGGTTTTTTATCTGCATTTTATCAGGCTGCCTGTATTTTTGAATAGTGTATGCAGGACATGGTTGTAAAGTACCTCATCTTGTGCTGATGAGGCAAGAAAATGTGTTCAGCTTTGGGCTATAAGCCTAGCTCTCATGTCATCAGCAAACATGTTTAGGACACTAACATTTTAATGTATTTAAACTTAAATGCTATTGCTTTACGTTGTATTTCTTTTCGCTTCTGTTGTCTGTCAGCTTTAGTACTAGCGACACAAAAGAAGTAGTATCTAAGCATTAATGCTTATGTAATGCACAGTAAAACTCTCCAAGCACCCAAACAGACTGCAAATTTGACAGCTGCTTTGTGTATTTTGCCGTTTGCTGTTAGTTCATCGTGCAAAGGGGGATGGATGGGGCATTTTAAGCATTGGATCTTCTCGGTGTTTAGATCTAGGCTTTTGGTGCAAGGTGATGTGATCAAAGCAAAGGCCTACGACCGCTCCTCCCTTCACACTCCGTCCTCCTTGCTCATCTCCTGCACCCCGGCGTGGGTCCTCCACGGCCGCAGCCCCCAGGAATGGCAGTGCCAACCCCGACACGGAGCGCTGCCGCCGCCCTGGCCCCGGCTGTTCCTCCTCCTCCGCTACCCTGGGCCTCGGTGGCCCACGCTTCCAGAGCTTTCCGTGGCGGTGCCGCCAATGCACGTTGGTTGGGAGGCACCACGGTTTGCCCCCATCGGCCCGGCTGTGTCCTGCGCCCGTCCCTGGGGGAGCCCCCTGGGCCCGCTGCTGCCGGTTGGGGCAGGGCCCCATGATCCCCACAGGGGTTTCCCTCCTGCCCCCACTTAACTGTTGCTGTTTTGGACCACTGTTGGCTCCTACTCCTCCACAAAAACAACTCCGATAATAGATACATCACCCCCCCAAAAAAAATACAAGCAGTAGGAAGTTTCACAAGGCCTCTACCAGAGCTTTCCTACAGGTTACCAGCTCAGCATTTGGCTCCCATAGACCAAAAATTATACCTTCTCACCAGAAATTATACCTACTCACCCTCTCACCATTTTACCTCCCTGCTTGCAACAATTCCCTTGTATTAAAAGCCCCTTCAATTTTAGACGTCGGGTTTAATTTCTATCAGGCCACGTGAGCTATCTATGCCAGCTCAGTGCTCTTCAGTTACGGGTTTGGATCCTCAAAGGACACAACCTTATTTGTTTCTCCAAACCAACACCCACGCTGGGCCCATAACCGGAGAGCTGCTGAGGGACCGGTTGCTTGGAAAGGAGACACAGCATCTCCTCTGTTCAGGACAGGGAGCCGTGCATCTCCCATGCCCGGGGGCCGGGGAGGTTTGAATCTGCTCTGTGCCTCAAACACATGCTGAGCTGTTTCAAACCTTGCTTTTAGAAATCAAACAGCCTTTCTTTCTGCTAGAATTTTTTCCCGACAAACATCTCCAAACTTGTTTCCATAGCACTGTCTTCCCTGAAAAAGAAACTGCTTTCCACTCCTGTTGTCAAAGTAACCGTACATTTCATGAGAAGGGCACACAGGTTGTGCCACTATAGCTTGGGTATGAGCTTTTCTCCAAAGACTTCAGCAAAGATCCTTTTGCTTTGCACATTACAAGGATCCAGCCTGGGCTTCTTTGGAAGGCTGCTCGCGGAGCCGTGCTCCTCACAGCTCAGACCGAGCCCTTGCAGACAGATGGGCAGGGAGTGCCAACCCTGGGCTGCAGATACCCGCCTGCCTGGCGCACACCGACCCTTCATCCCTGGGGCACACGGCCACACAGCGACATATCTTATTAGGAAGAAGTTTTTCACTGTGAGGGTGGTGAGGCACTGTCCCAGGTTGCCCAGAGAGGTTGTTGAGGCCCCATCCCTGGAGGTGTTCAAGGCCAGGCTGGAGGTGGCCTTGGGCAGCCTGGTCTGGTGGGAGGTGTCCCTGCCTATGGCAGGGGGGTTGGAACTCGATGGTCTTCAAGGTCCTTTCCAACCTAAACCATTCTATGATTCTATGATCTTGGTGGCAGCCTGGCCCAAGCGGAAACGTGTTACAGATCCCATGCGTGTTGCTTTCCTACCTTTCACCAGATTTACAAACAGCTGTTCATTTGCGTTCTTCTTCTAGTACTGTGCTTTGTGCTGTTTAGATACGATATTTATGTACTATTTCTGTCATTTATATTGCTCTTACATTGTTTATACTGTACTTTATACTGTTTTTTACAGAGCTCAGTCTGTGTGCACTGCCTCAGCTCAACAGACTTTGTGGTTACAGCAATAGAAAGACTGAAAAGGTATTTTAGATTCATACTAGGGTTGAAAAGGCTGACTCCTGCATGAGCTGCGTTTGAGTTAAACACAAAGAGAGACTGTCACGTCCCCTATAATCAACATGACATTGAAAACCTTCACAAGACATGAATTTATCTAAAATAAACCCCCAACATTGTCCCCTCCAAACTGTACTGTCTTGAACTGATCTTGCAAAGGTCCCAAATGTTAAGGGATCCACTCCTGACTGAGGGTGCTCTTTTGACACCCTGATCTGTTTTCAAACTTCTTCCCTTTCAGACAAGGCTGAGGACCGGACGGCGGTGAAGGTTAAGCTGCAGTCCCCCAGCAATGTCCCAGTTTTGCAGTTTTGCGCACAGTTCAGGTTCCCCTAGGGATCAGGGACTGCTCAGCAACAGCCTCCCCACCTCCCTGCAAAACCTGCTCCTTCTCTGCAGCCCGCCGTCCCCAGTGGCTTGAGCACAGCCCAGGCCCTGGCTGGCTGCCGGGCTGGAGTGATTCTGTTATTAGGGGATGCTCAAGAGCAGTGACCACAGAAAACCACCTACCACACTGAGATGCCCCCCCTTTCCTAGTTTTATTTTTTTTAACGTTAATCAAGGAAGCCATTTGATTAAACAAAAGCAATGTAACTTTGGAACAACAGCTCCACCTTTCTGGACTTAAGTTAACATGTTAAATAGGGAAAATGTAAAGTAATCAGTCAGAGAAACAAAACAGAACTGAAAAGGCTCATACCCACGTGAATATTCAGTTTGAGCAATGATAGCAGCATCACAGGGAGCAGACAGGGAATGAAGGGGATGTAAAGCCACTGGTTCCTTCTGTGTGATGAATCTAAAATGCAGAAAACCAGATGTGTTTCTGGGCCAAAAAAACCATTGAAGTTTGCAAGTTACCCACAAGTGCTATTGCTTTCCACTGGGTAAACCAGTCCTCAGTGTCTTGAAGTTCGTGCGCTGATGCACAGGTTGAGAGAAGATCTGTGACCAGAGGTTGCCCACTCTCTTGTTGGGTGGGAGACCTCAGGGCTTCTGCACAGCATAACTGAAGTGAAAGGTTTATTCTTAGACCCTTAGGGGCAGAGGGAGAAACTGGCAAGCAGGCACAGCTTACCTAGGTGTTTCAGTCAATTGACATGGTGGTTAAGGTACCCTGAAGGAAGAAGTAAGGTTGAAATCTCACCTTTCTCGGTTAGTGCTCTAGCAACTGAAATATTATAGAAAAGTAGAGTGTGCATCTCCCTTCTTAAATTGTGGTACTGTTTATTTCAGTTTTCCTTTATTTAGATCTTCTGAGTTTTCCAGGGTTTTTCCAATTACTCATGAGCTGGATTTGCTACTCCTCAATTTCGTCTCGTGTGCGTCCTTCCTGTAGTTAGACTAGGCTGGTTGAAGAGTGATTAGCTACTGTGATGCTCATCCTTCTTTTCTCACTCAGTGATCTCCAGCTTTGTTATTGTTTTCTGTTCTGTGCATATTTGGAGTATTTCAGTTACTTAAGGCTTATTTTCTCTTGATGGATAACTTGGATTAAAGTTACGAAAAGATTTGAATAATTATCTTAGAATAACTGTGTTTATGAGCTACAGAATTGCCACAATGGTTTATCTCAAACTGTTTTCAAAATGGATCATGTTAAACCAGATGTGGCACTTTTATCCTGGAACAAGAGTATTCACAGATGAATTATTCAGGGACCGCTGTTCTGGAAAAATCTGTTCTTGAGTAAGTATTTCTGAGAAGCGCACATGTAGAAAGGCTTTTCTGCTGATGTTCTCCAGAATTCACTCATCACTCACAACATTTAGTGTAACAACAATCTGGAAGCAGAGGTGAAAAGAATCACAAATCTCACTTGATGTGCCATGTGGGTTGTTTTTCCTGCAAGCAGCTTATATGGTTCTTTATAGCCATTAAAAGTTTATTAAAATGCATGAGACACATCCATTATAAACCAGAAAAAAAAAAGTCCATTAATATTACATATCAAGTGAGAGTTATACCCACATATTCCCCCCAACCACCAAAAAAAGCATGTTTAAATGTAGAGATTTAGAAAGGGCAGGAGACTATTTTTAGACTGTGCTAAATGAGTACTTGTTTAAACTGTTAAAAGGTGGATGAATAATGAGACCTTCTGCCTAGAAATCCAGCCAGTTCCAAACAATGCTGGCATAGCTCGGTGACATCGTGGTGCAGCTGACATTTCCTGACCTTGCATACTTTGAAGGCAAATTGTATGGCCTTCACACAATAGTTCTGGGAAGAATGAAGATAACCCATAAATATTTGAAGGGTAGTGACAATAAGGAAAGAATCCTTTAGAATAAACACAGTGCTACAACTAGTGTTAATAGGATGAAGTTAAGGAAAAGGTGAAACGTGGGTGGACCATCACGAGAAAATTCCTGTGCGTAAGTTACTAAGCTGTGTTTGGATACAAAATAATTTCCCAAGAGAAGTGGGGAAAACACTCTTACTGGGACCTTTTCACGCTGGTCTATGCATAGCTATATTCGCGTGCGACACTAATATAGTGTTGACAGAGAGCAGATTATTTGTTCAGTACTTGAATGTTTGTCTCGTTTACCCATGAGGTCTTCTTATTTCAGTTACATACTGGGAAAACGATACAGAGCGAGTTTCACAGGTGTATAGAATATGAAGAAGTGAACAAGCATAAACTGATGTCCTAAAATAATATTCATTCCTGACTGCAGCTTTAAAGATGTTACAGTTTTCTTTGTAGTCAGCTCTAGCTGTGTTTTAGCTTTTTAGCCCCCTAGGAGACTTCTTACTGCAGGATCCTCTCAAAATTAGGTCTTTTTTTTTTCCAAGGTATGTGCAATGTTAGTACATCCGTGTAATTCTTGCAGTGCAGCTCAGCGGGCTTTTGCCAAGTAGTAGCTTTCAAGATAACTCCCTGTTGGTCTCCTCTGGAAGCAATTGACTAGTAGCTTGGCTTTAAACAAAATATTTTTCCAAAATATTTTCTCCTTAAATAAGCTTTTCATAGCTTGTAACCATTTTCATTCTCCTGTAAATTACAGGACACATATTTTTGGAGGAAAATAATTCTCTTTCCAATACTGGGGAGTTAATATGTGCTGATCTCAGCCAGCAGAGCCAAAGGTGTCTATGAAATGTGCCAGGTGGATAAGCGGCTTTGCAATTAAAGATGAATCATCACTTGTTTGCATTTATTTGACTCATCTTTTAAAATTGTAACCCTGAAAGATTAAGAAGAAATAAATTAGGTTTTAAAAAATATTCTCGTTCTTTATGACACCTTCTAAAATTGTACTGCAGAACTTAATCCTTCCGGGCAGAAGGAGCTCAGTTTTCACAGTGCCCTCAGTATTGCAGCACGTTACTTTGGGTGGTCTTCTGCAGGTAACAGCTGTGAATGAAATTCTCGGTAGAGACATTAATCTGCTTCTGCAGAGTTTACCTGCGAGGTCAGGAAACGTTAACAACTTTGTCTATCGAAACAGCCCGAACCTTTAACAGAGCAACATGAACCATAATACTAATCACAAAAAGTCTCCTCTGTCTTTGAAAATGCTATGGTTTCTTCTACATGGGACATTGGACAAGTGGACACTGCAAACAAGTGTAGAGTAGCTTGATATTATGTTTAGAGTGAATTGGAAATGTTTGGATACATCACATCTACGCTGCTTACAAATTATGTCCCAATCACTTTTTTTCGTAATTTTTTTAGATACATTGCAGTATATATTACCCAGAAAGAAAAGAGGAAATAGCTGATGTACAAAATTCCTGATGTTTTTTCTTGCTACTGTTACATATGTACTGTTACAGTGGTGACTTACTGCAGTAATCAATTTATTGAACAGTGGTGTTTGGTTTTGAATCAAGAAGAAAAAAGTCACATTGCTCATAAAGAATTGTATAGTCTCTATATTCAAGTTTAAGAAATATACTGATTATGCTGTAGCAGAATTGTTATGTGTAGCTATTTCTGTGGCATAGTATTATTGCAGAGAGGGGAAGGAATCAAATATGATCATCTTCTATGAAAACTGCTAAACAGATTGCAAACTATTTTGTTATGACTGTAATATCTGTATTAATTAAACTAAGGGGTTAGACATAATTTTGATAAAAATTAATGTCCTTCAGCTGCAACTTTAAAACGCTGAGTCTCAGCCAGTCATAGCTTAGATGGAAACGGAACACAAAGTTTGGGGCATATAGCTAGGAAATGCTAATTGCAAAAATGGCCTGCTCTGGAAATTTAGTACAGGGATATTACAAATCTGTCCTCGTTCTTTCACAATCCGCGATTTGACACACAAATCAAGAGGGCCTGAAAATGGACTTCAGGTCGTGTTTCCACGCCCATACACTGGAGCCACTTGTGTGTATAAATCCGCTTAGTATTAACGTGTGTCTGGATTGTTGAATTATACAAGCAGAAAGCTTGCTTTTTACTCAGATTTAAATTGCTGAAACTAGTTCTGCCTAGAATAATACATAAACTTTAACTTTATCACAGTTTTCCGTGGGCTTTGGTAAAATTAGTGGCAACTGGTCATCTGCTCCAAATTGATATGCATTTAATCAGAGCTGCTCTGTACTGGCAACTACAAAGAAGTTCTTTGTTAACTCTGCCCTTAGTAAATTGCTGTAGATATTGCCAAAATATGTCTACTGAAAATACGTGCTTATCTGCAGAGAGTTTTGGAAATTTCCATAACATTTTTTTTGTAGTTTTAAGCTTGTTTATATATTTTTGAATTTTAATTTTTTTCCCCTGCCCTCTGGCTTGTAAATTATCTGTAAAAACATGTATTAACAAATCCTTGTATTTTCCCTCTAGATATAAATAAAACTGATTTGAACTTGCTTATTCTAAAAGTCTAGTGTATTTCTAATTAACTTGTAAATCCTGTATTGCATACATTGCTATATTTACATTGTACTTTTGAATTCAACTCTCGGGCACCATTTATCTTGACAAAAAAATTAAATTTAATTTCGAAATGGGACTATGAATGTTAAAGAGCATTACACATCGGTTTGATTGTAGCCAAAGGTTAAATTTTTGTGGCTATGAATGTGAACAGAGCTCGTCTGCCAATGAGCACTTTTGAAAAATCTATGCTATGTACCTGATTTCCAATGATTTTCAATAGGAGTTGGTTTCTTATGCTCTGTAGATGTCATAAAATCATTTAAAGAATGTATCTAAATCTCTATTGGAGTATCGCTGATTCACAAGGATGTGGCAACGAACTTTAGAAATTATCAAATCTCTCACTGAGAGTCTGTGGCATGAATTTAACATTTTTATAGTATAGGCGTCTAACTTTTTAGACTTTGGCATTACTAGATAGAATAAATCACTAAAACACAGTAAAATTCAAGGTAACCTGGAGACTGATAACCTGTAAGACTTTGCCTTTTGACTGTTTGTATATCATGATTTTCCTAGCCCTGTAGTTTAAATAGACAAACCATCATACTTTAGCGTCCTTCCAAAATCTGAATTCAAGCTTTTCTACAGAATTCTAGTTTGATGGTAACTAATATTTTCCTGGTGTCATTAATTGCATTAAGTCTTATGCCAATTCTGAGTAAGAAATAACACTCTTAATCCAAAAAGACTGCCTGAGAAGAATTATCATAGAACCATGAGAAGGGAAAATAAGTAGAATGTAAAACCTGTATATAGGTTGAAGCAATGCTGTAAAATGGTATATCAAAGAACATACAGAATATAGTAGAAATGTGATGATTCAAAGACAATAGTGGTTAATAATTGTGTTAATAGTGTTAATCAATGATTTATTTTTTTTTTAATTAATACTTTTAAAAAATTGGGGAAGTGTAAAGGCACTATTTTTTTGGTCAAAAAATCAAACACTTTTTAAAATCAAAAGTACTGTGAAAAAAAATCAGTTTCCCAGCTAGGAAATACTTGCGTAGCTCTTCTGTGTCAGTGAAAGGGGATGATGAAATAATCAAGAATGCCTCTGGAATATGAACACTCCAGGAAGAGCCAGAATGGCCTCAGGGGTTGCTGCAGCATATGCACCTTAGCAGAACTGTTGGCTATGTTTTGGGAAGGACCCGTTCCTGGGTGTATTCTGGAGTGAGGAAATAAAAACAGTGTCTTCTGCGGCTCTTTTCTGACACACTCATCTGCTGCTGAGTTGATGCTGGGCCAAATATTTTCCCTAGAATATCTTTGAGGAGGAAGAACTGGAAGTGACAGCGATGGTCAGATAATTTAGAGGAAAAGGTGCTGATTTTATTTTGCTTTTTTAGTCTGTGAAAAGTCTATTTTATCATCAGAAGCTGTCCTTCACCAGCTAAATAAAGGCAATTCATCAGTTTGGATAATATTTATAATACAGAAGAGATAGTAGTAATAGTATAGGTAACTTAAATCTTTTGCTCTTTTGTATTTTTCATGAGTAGTACGGCCTTCCTAACTCTGTATATAATGTGTTACTGTGAAACTAATTTCCAGTGAAACCAATTTCCAGTGAAACCATTCATTTCAAGGCTTTCTTTCAGCCTATTCTGGTTTTGTTTGTCCCGTCTCATTAGTAGTCAGCTTCTTATAATGGAATTTTCAGCGGAATAATACAGGTTTATTCTTTAGTACTCCGCCAGGGGTGGAACACAGCTGCTTAGATGAGGTTTTTGGTGCCAAAAGGGGTCAGTACTTGCTCTGGTAAAAAGAAGCAGCTAGACCAAATATCTTATTATTGCTCCCTTGTTTGGATGTTCTTTTCTAACGTTATTTGCTCTGTTCCATTTTAGTAATTACAATTATGTCTTGATCTACCCGGACAGAACAATACAGTTTGATGAAGTACCAACTGCAGCCATAAAGTCCACCTATAAACCTTATCCTACATCCTGCAGAGTTACAAGAACAAAAGCTGTAAGTCAAGCACCTCAGCATTCTTCATCAGTCACCATCTGAAGGCTGTTTTACGCTGGAAGCTGTGTAATTCACCTTTGCTATGAGGAGAGGCTGAAAGAGTTGGGGCTGTTCAGCCTGGAGAAGAGAAGGCTCCGGGAAGATCTTCTTGCGGCCTTCCAGTCCCTAAAGGGGCTCCAGGAGAGCTGGGGAGGGACTTTTTACTGGGGCATGGAGTGATAGGACGAGGGGGAATGGCTTCAAACTGGAAGAGGGCAGGTTTAGATTGAACATGAGGAAGAAGTTTTTCACTGTGAGGGTGGTGAGGCACTGTCCCAGGTTGCCCCGAGAGGTTGTTGAGGCCCCATCCCTGGAGGTGTTCAAGGCCAGGCTGGAGGTGGCCTTGGGCAGCCTGGTGTGGTGGGAGGTGTCCCTGCCTCTGGCAGGGGGGTTGGAACTCGATGATCTTCAAGGTCCTTTCCAGCCTAAACCATTCTATCATTCTATGATTCTAAAATACCATACCATATTTATAAAAATAGTTTCTAACCCAAAGGGAAGGAAGTTAGGGAGAAAACTTGCTGTATGAATTCTCTGACCTCCCTGTTTCAGGGTCCACCAGGCCTCTGCTATCGCACAAACACACCAAAACAATCCCCGAACCAATCCTATCCCACAGTATTGATGAATTCTTGAAGTTTGTTCATTGTAAATAAGCAATTCAATGCCAACAAAGTTTTTTTTTTTTTAGTTTGGCAGGCAGTTGTCTTCAAACTTTTGATACCTGTAGTGTTATTTGTTGTTCAAAATATTCTCTAAAAATGAGTGCAAACAAAAAAAAAAGTGCTATTATTCCGTTTGACTATTTCCTGTTGGTTTTCGTATGTTACCAGAATGACTGTGTGTTTAAAGTTGATTTTGCTGGTTGTTGACTGAGACTATGCAACAAACAACAGCAGAAGAAATCCCAGGTTCTGGTTGCCAGCCAGAGCTCCAGCTGCTGCAGCTGACAGTTTCCGCTGGAGTCTACACTGTCCTTAAATACTGTAAATTTCTACCTTTCAAGTGAAAATATAACCTGATTGCAAGGATGGAAAACTGATACCCAACTTGGTTATCTCCACCCTCATTTTATATGTTACATTTTGGTAAAGAAGGAGGGGTTAAGAGAGTTTTGTTTCACAGTCTTGAACACATAGTTGGCAGTGATTAATATTGGGGCGCAATGAACGGTCTTCCATATTTCTGTATGTATTTTGCAAACAGGTTTTTGCAATGGAATATTTTTGCAGAGAAAATTCCTGCTTAGCCAAAACAAATTTTTTGGGTGTGATTGTGTTTACTTGGGCTAATTGGCAGTTTGCCTTATTTCCTTACTTGATTTGGGTGTATCAGCAAATCACCAATATTAGGTAATTTCCGATCTCACAAATAGGCTATAATCAGGTTGATGACCACACTTTACCGTTCATCTTGGACAAACAGTGCATCAGGATAGAGACTGTCTCTGACCACACCAATGTGTAAAAAGATACTGCTCCATTCGTACTTTGAACAGGTGGAGTAACACTTTTATGCTTTTGAGAATATGAAACAATTTTAAGTTGTATCTGTGATGTATAAGGCAGTCACTTTAATTTCTTTTTTCACCCTCAGTCAGTAACACAGCACATATTAAAGAGGAGATAAGCAATGTATATATCCCAGTTAAAGTGAAGCTTTATGTCTCATATGTTTCAATGGCAATTGACCAGATACAAGAACTAATCATGGACTGGATCCTCTAGGAAGTATATCAAAAAACATGGTTTTCTGGCCACTTGGTGACCTAAACACCATGGAAATAGTTTCACTAAATGAACAGCAGTTTAGAGAGACCCCTCTCCATCTTGGAACAGTGTGCAGTGCTCCACGTATGAAACTCCAACTATACAATAATGATCTTAGAGTGATAACTGAAGTATTTCACTGAAAATAGGGCAAAAAATCCAGCAAAGGAACATTAGACTGGAACGGGAAACAAAGAAGGGGAACCATGGCACAGTATAATTATTTGTATATGTGTCTCAATCTGTGCTTAACACATTTTTGCAAATTGCAACTCAGGTTCATGCATTGTCACCTTCGTCTTGTGCACCTACTCGGCACTGGTGAGGCCCCACCTCGAGGGCTGTGTTCAGTTTTGGGCCCCTCATGACAAGACAGACGTTGAGGTGTTGGAGTGTGTCCAGAGACGGGCAACGGAGCTGTGAGGGGTCTGGAGCACACGTCTGGGGAGGAGCGGCTGAGGGACCTGGGGGTGTTCAGCCTGGAGAAGAGGAGACTGAGGGGAGACCTTATCACTCTCTACAGCTCCCTGAAAGGAGGGGGTAGCGAGGGGGGGTCGGTCTCTGCTCCCAAGGAACAGGCGATGGGACAAGAGAAAACGGCCTCAAATTGTGCCAGGGGAGGTTTAGGTTGGATATTAGGAGAAATTTCTTCACGGAAAGGGTTGTCGAGCATTAGACCAGTGGAGTCACTACCCCTGGAGGGATTTAAAAGACGGGCAGATGTGGTGCTGAGGGACGTGGGTTAGTGGTGGACTTGGCAGTGTCAGGTTAATGGTTGGGCTTGATGGTCTGAAAGGTCTCTTCCAACCAAAACGATTCTATGATTCTATGTACTCCTTTAAACTTTGACAGAACTTTTGCAGTTCACATTTTTCCACTGAGAAAGCAGAAAATGTAATAGTTATACTATTGATATCTCCCCCAAACCATGTGCAGGGCTTATAGGTCCTCTAATGGATCTGCTGTTTCACTTACACTGTCCCTCTGCCTTGTCACTTCACAAAGTGCTCTTTTCCTTGTTGAGAGTCTTCATACTGATTTCAGCAGCCCCATCCGAATCCTGTTGGCGCCCAGTTCATCTGGCAGCTCTCTGGACACAGGGTTGGGTGATGCAGTCACGCAGATGACTCAAAGACCAGAAGGCTGAGGCTGGCATGTAGTACAAAAGACTAATATAACTTTTCTCCTATTTAAAAGGACCACGGGTCTCTGGAATAATCTCATCATCTTTCCTCAAGAGGTCAGGAGATAAATTCACTGTATACTGGTTTGGATATTTGTTTAAATATATTCATAGAGCTGTCTTAGTATATTTTAACTTTTATTTCTACTAAACAGATTTTCTGGAATGAATACCTATTACTGAATTACCTTGTATTTAAAAATAACATAGCAAGAAATAAGGATGCCTACGTAGTTCTCTACTACAGAATTACATCATCAGAATCTGATTATCCTCTGCAATGGCCGATGATGGAAAAAGATTAATTTTTACTAATGAGAGTTAAGATATTTAACCTCTACTACGAACAAGAGTATCAAGAGTTTTATTACAACTGCTAAAGGTCTGAGCCTGGATTTTGTGTAAATAATGCAGAATGGCTGCTCTCCACCAAGCGCTGAAACTGAAAGATGCTGAATTCCCATTTCTGGCACATATTTTACCTCGGGGGAACTGTAATATGTTCTCACACTGTCATCTAATGAGACAAGAAAAACTGAAAATAATGTAACCAACTCAAGTCTTAACTCCCACCCCCATCCTTTCCCCCCTCCCTAGGTTTTCATCTCTTTGCTACAACTCCGAGTTTTTCTTAAATGTCTGGGACAAAATACAAAAACAATGAGTGCATTTGAGGAGGAAATTGAATATGTATCACTGAGTTACAGTTCTAACAAACTGGATAACAGATTTGCATAATTTTTTAAATGTTAAGTTTCAGTTTGGAAATTTTCAACTGGGAAAGTTCTGTCCAAGGTTATTGAAAAAACATGCTCTCCTGGGTTCTGATGCTAGTTTTGCACTTAATTAGATATGTTAATGGAGTGCGGGGGTCAATGAGCTGTCTGAAATATATTCCAGATACCAGAAAGAATAACTGCATTGTGGTCTGTCTGTCGTTAGATGCTGAGATGCGATTGACTGTCACCTTCCGAGTGTGTGTGTAGACAGGGAGAGGGGGCGGGGAGAGTTTGGCCAGATTGCTGTTTTCCTTGGTTTCGCTTTGCTTTGCTTTCTCTGCTTTCATAGCAGCCTTGTTAACGCCCGTGCTCCCAACAGCGCTTTCGGCATCCCCACAGGCAGCTGCCTGCTCCTGCCTGTTTCTGCAGTGGGTCTCCTTTGTCTCGCTTGCCGGCTGTTCTGAATCCGCACACCTCCAGTGCAAAACCTACTGTTAATTGAAACCTCATAATTAAAGGTTTTGTTGCATCAGCACAGAGTTAGAAGTCTAACCTCACCTATTTATGACAGCTCACTTATCAGAAGTGTTACTTGAAACAAATGCAATAAAACCACTCAAGAAATGCTTGATTGAAATAATTTTTTTTTGTTGTTTATTCACTCTTTTATAATCAAATAAGGTTTTTGCTTGTTTTTAATATTTTTATCATATAAATGGTTTGATGGCTTAAATATTGAAATACATCCAAATATAATCTAGATATATTCAATATATATATATCAGTGAGCATATATGCTTGATGTAAAACCGTATGTGTTTAAAATCAGTGATGTACAAATATATGGAACAATTTTATATTTATTGATAATTCATTTAAATTATTGTAAGACCAATGCCATTACCATACTGATAGATATTTGACATTGGAACAATTTGCTTAACCAGTAGTTGTGATTTACTCTTTGAAAGTGTTCTTGCATTTCACTTTCACCTTTCAGGCCGAAAATAGTTTTTCTCACAGTGTATAATTGCCACTTTTCCTGGCTTTGCTCCAGAACTGTTGTATAAACCACAAGCAACAAATGAGCAGGGGCTTTTCCGACGGTCTCTGCAGAGGGTTGGTCTTGCAAGAGCTGAGCGCTCAGAGTTGTGATGAATTTTCCCACTGGTAGTGGCTGGTGGGTGAGTTTTGTGTTGACGCTTGTGTCACACCATGCTCTACCTGCCCTGTACAAACGTTCTGAGGCTGTGTGCTACAAGCCACGATGAAACTCTGTTATAGCAAAACTGCTTCATAGAAGTCTACATGTTTTGATGAGAATGTTTCTGTGAACAGAAGCACAGGTAGCAAACCATTACAGAATAACTAGTGAACTGGCAGTAGAGGTACCTAGCTGGGAAATGGAAGAGAGCGCCAAGTCCTTATTCTTCCTAAATGAAAGCAAAGACATAAACCTGAATCTCTCCTTGAGGAGAGCTTCTTGTCTCAGTGAATGCTGAGGGCATTGAAGGTAGGCTAATTCAGCCCTTCTTTGAGCTTACTCCACAAAATAGGCTGACTTTATAACCTCCTCGTACTCCAGTACTCTTCCGACCGGAGTGAGCTAAACTGAGCAGAAGAGCTTGAGCAAAGGAGGTTGTTTCGGGCTCGGTTGGTACCTGCGTACGTCCCTCAGACTGGAAGAGCAGGGTGGGCACCACACCACACTGATCACCCTGAGCAACTTCCAGGTGAGAGACCAGCTTGCATGCTACCAGCATGGGCATCTCTACATCCCAGTTCCCTGGGCAATACGGACATAATCGGTTCCTGGCCTTGAATTAGCAGAAGCAGGTCAGGTGCTTGAGCCTGGATTTCCCACCGTATTATTGCAGTGTTTTCTGGATAACGGACTGTTTTGGTGTGCATCAAAGGAGAGGAGGAGAGTCCTTGATCAAGGTATAGCATGATGGGGAGGGACTCTATCAGGGAGTGGAGCGATAGGATGAGGGGTAATGGTTTTAAACTGGAAGAGGGTAGGTTTAAATGAGATATGAGGAAGAAATTCTCTCCTGTGAGGGTGGTGAGCCCCTGGCGCAGGTTGCCCAGAGAAGCTGTGGCTGCCCCATCCCTGGAGGTGTTCAAGGCCAGGTTGGACGGGGCTTGGAGCAACCTGGGCTGGTGGGAGGTGTCCCTGCCCATGGCAGGGGGTGGGACTCTGTAATCTTCAAGGTCCCTTCCAACCTAAACCATTCTGTAATTCTGTGTGTGTGCCTTAATGACTTTATTCTTCTTGCTGTTAAAATAGTGGAGGATGTTTTAAACCAATAAGACTGTATGAATAAGGATTGGAAAATTTCAGAAGACTTGTGAAGCTAATAAATAATTCAGTTAAATAAAGGAAACACATTTTCCCCCCCTGGTAATATTCTCCAAAGTCATACTGGGAGAATGTGGCAGCCAAACTTCCTCTCAGTTCAAGGATGTTCAGGACTAGGATTTGGTTTCTCATGGTCTCTGCATAGATAAGAATTTGTTGTCAAATAAATCGCTAGTGTCTGCTTTGTCAGTTTTGTCTGTGAAGTTGCTGGAGCAGTAAACCAAAGCACTTTGGGGATGTACACAATGTGAATAAAGATTTAAAAACCTTTAGGGAAGGAGGGAAGGCTGAAGCAAGAAGCATGAAAAGCCTGATTATTTAGCGTATATGAACTTTACCAGTGTTTCACTGGAACGAGACAAAACCAGATGATATCTCAACTGAATTTATTTTTAAAAGTGTAAATTTACAGTAAGAGGAATTAAATGAATGTACAAAGAAACTAGAAGTCCACCATGTTATGCTGGACTGTCTTATATGGGTTAAAGCCGAATTTTGTGAAGCACTTTTTTGCCAAATGTGTGTATACTCACATGCAATGATTCCTTCTCTTGGAAAGTTATGGTAACTGCTTTCTTTACTCTTTAATTAATGCTATTAACCGAGCATTCCTGTTTTCCATTGTGATTTTATTGTTCTTAAGCCAAGATCTTGAGTCCTGACAATTATAATACAAAAGGATCTTGGGACATATACGTTGACTGTGTCAGCTTTAATTGATGTAACTGAAACAGTAACTCAGCCAAAAGTCCTGTTGATTTCAGTAGGAAGAAGGATCCAGTCATTAAAATCAAAGTAAAAGATTCAATAAAAAAAACCCTAAGCAAGCCCAGAATGATTTATGTTCACAGCAACAATGAATTATATGTCAAATTAAATGATTTGATTCACAGCATGTGTTTTATTTACAGCATAGTTCTCATAAATAAATAGTTTTCCTTCGGAAAACCAAGTGGATTTTTCAGCAGTTTGCATGGAGTTAAACCCACAGTTGTTAAAAACAATCAGAAATTTGCTGTTAATATTGGTAACAGGTCAAGGTGAAGAGGGTTTGGAAATTCTTCTAATTTCGGGCTGAAAATCAGTTATACAGAAGTGTATGAATTGTGGCAGAAGTGCATGGAATAGTTTAAGATCCTAAGCTGCGTTTCCCTGTTCTGTAGTTCCTGCCTGATTCGTGAACACTGAGTTTCTAATAAGACTGGCAGAGCACTAAATCTTTTTCAGACAGACTTTAAAGAAAAACCCCAATAACTGATAGCAAACTGGAAATAGATTTAAGGGGGGGTGGGGTGGTGGGGGGTGTGTGACCTACCTGGTATTGTCTTTTTGCAGAGATTTAGCTAGTATCAAAAAGATTAGAATTTATCTCTTGAAGCATGACAAACAATGAAAATCTGAATATTTATCAAGTCTCTTTTCACCACTCTTCTTTCCATCTGGACCTACCTTGTGGCTCCCTGCTTTCTCGAATGGATGTTTTTCAGAGCAGCGGCTCCCGCCCGTCACTCCAGTGCTTCCATGTCTGGCGTGCTGCTCTGTAGCGGTGGGCAGCTGACGTGGAAGGGGCCAAAGCAGGAAGGAGGTCTGAGCTGCACTTTTGAAGATAACGAAAAAAAAAAAGAAAATCGTTACGGGAAAGTTAAGATTCTCTTAAAAGCAAGGCTCCTTTTAGGCTAGCCCTTTTCTGTACTTGCCCCTGAGTTCTATAACTAGTGAGCATTAGAAAAATGTAGTTTCCTATACATATATAGATAGATAGTTATGACTATTGAAATAAGATGCATTGAGATGAAGAATTTTTAGAGTAGATCGTATTGCTTTATGTATTGAAATTGATAACACAGTCTTGTCAAATTACCATGAAGAGTTTGTTTACATTTGGCATATTTTCTAGGCAGTACAGACAAAGCTTATTGAAAACTTTGTTATGGTCTTTTCATGTTTTAGAATTGCACAATTGAAAACAATATTAATTATATTTTCAGCAACCGATCGTTCATTTTGCATTAGGGGAAAAAAAGAAACAGCAGCAAAACAAAATTCAACATGATATAAATCCCATTAAAAGTTCAAGGAAAGCAGCTTATATTTTTTCTTTACGTAAGCAAGTACTGCGGGAAGAGATTTAAGTTGTGCTCACTACTTTTCAGGACAGAGTGTGAGGAAAAAATGAGTGAACCCACTCATATTACCTACATTTTGTTTGAAGAAAGAAAAAGCTTGTGACCCTCTTTCCTAATTCTGCTTTTTCCTAATTCTGAATCTTTCCATTATACATTTAGACTTTTTTTTTTTTTAAATCAGGGAAAGTACATATTTTTATTGCAAAAATAGATGTTCAGCACTGGCTTTATCATGACTTATTTTGGAAAAGCAGCTTAATGCATTTAATTATGTATGTATTCCCAGTGATCTTAACTTGTTGGCTATTTTCTTGCATGATGAAGCTTATTTGATGTCAGGGTTTTATCCGAGGACTCCCCTATGAATGGTAACATCAGGCAGCAGCGAAAAGGCACACGGCCAATAAAAAGGGAGACTGAGGATTTCACAGGCCACAGACAATACGCTTTTTGGCCTTTATCTTGGTGAGTGGGGGAAAGGGGGTGTGTGTGTGTGTGTGCAAAGAACCCCTTGACCTCCTGAGGAGAATCATGAAAAACCCTGAGAGTGAATTTATAAAACTGCATCAGCAGTGCAGATTGGGTGGGATAGCTTTCGCTAAGGAAATTAGGCAGTGGTGAAAATCAAAGCTTCGTGCATTCAGTCTTCTCATGAGAATAACTGGCTGAAGCACAGGAAACCAGTTTAGTCTGGGATGGCTGGACTTCTTCTCCTAGGTTATTTTTGCAGTGTAATCTTTATCTCATTTTACAGTCCATTATCTGGAAAATTCCTACAGCTCCTAGTTGGGAACTTGCAAGAGCAGGTAGCTTTTGGGCGGAAATTTTGCTAACTTGAAAAGAGAAAAGGAAAAGCTTGGGGCAAAGCAAGAATATAAAGTTATTACAAATCTTCCACTTTAATTCGCAGCAAATTGAAATAAAATTTAACCACATTTACTGTTACACAAACATTATGTTTAATAAATATCAGTGAGATTCTAGATCATGGTAGATACTTATGCTATGAATGATGACGAGGTAGTAAACCACATACACAGTAAATCATCTGCTTAAATAGTTTTTATTGATCCATTTGCTCAATAGAAAATGATTTGTGTAAATATATGAATACACGTAAATTTGCCTATGTCAATTTCACTTCTAATTTGAAAAAAAATTCCTAATAAGAAGACAAGTAATTTCCTGTAAACAAGGAGATTCTTATTTGCTACATTATTTAATGAAGCTGTGGCCTGTGGAACACCAGGCAGTAACCAGTGCTGATTTCTTCTTTGCCACTGTGATGCCGTTTTCTCCCTGTTACAGTATTTTTGAGACACCAGCAATTTTTTTCCAAAGGTTTAAATGGAAGTCAGCTGTTTAACACTATGTATAGCAAGAAATGGATCTTATAATAGCTGATACAGGTCTGAAATTATTTTCAAATGTTAGGAGAATGTATTGATAACTGGAAGCAAATTAGGTATTAAAAATTCTGTCACATTGTTAGTGTTCATTCTATGATTCATAGGTTTCTCTTCTGTGCAATGACAAAGAGGGGTGAAAGTACCCAGAACAAATACCGCAATGAGGTCTTTGCAGGAGCACCCTGAATATCTTTTCCAAGACAGAATTGCATTCTTGAAGCAAGAGCAACTTTTCAGAAGGGTGTGTGTGGTGGGGTGGCCCTGGCCAGCACCCGCACAGCTGCTCGCTCACTAAGCCCAAAGCAGGGCAGGGCAGAGACCAGCAAGAGCAAAACTCAGAAAACTCATGAGCCGAGATAAAGGCAATTTAATAAGTGAAGGGAAGAAGGAGAAAACCCCAACAAGTAGTGCAAAGGCAATCAATCACCACCTCCCACAAGCAGAGTGACGCCCAGACAGTGTCTGAGCAATGGCCACCTTTGAAAGCCATCCCGCCTGTCCCCTTCTTCTTCCGCTGCCCCAGTTTTACTGCTGAGCATGACATTATCTTGTATGGAACATCCCTTTCACCAGTTTGGGTCAGCTGTCCCAGCTCTGTCCCCTCGCAACCTGTTGCCTACTTCCAGCCTTCTTGTTGCTGGTGCAGTGCCTTGAAAACTGCCACTGGTTCTTGTACAATAAATGATGTCTTTGTGTTACTCTCCACCTAATACTGGGAGTTTGGAGGCCAGCCACAGCTACATCTACGTCTGAAAACAAGCTAGAGAGTGTGTCAGTTCAGTTATTTTCTTCTCTAGGCTCCCCCATGTCACTGTACTCAGAGCCAAGTGCAAAGGAAAGCTTGGGCAGAGTTGCTTTCATTTCCCATCCGTGGTGAGATAGAGCTCCCCTTCCCACTGAAGCAGGGGGTGGTGGTTCCATCTTGCTTTGTGTTCCTCTCACTCTTGCATGATGTGGCAAAGTAAGTGTCACTCCATAATTTTCAAAGAACAAGAAAAGTCTGTTTCATGTTACAACCTCTCTTCTTCTCCAGTAATGTGCTCTTTTTATATTACAATAAAACATTTTCTGCCTAAGGCTTTGAGTCAGGGGAGATGGACATTCAAAAGCCTTTGACTCTTTTACATTTAGAGCCATCGCATGTGCAAATGTGCCAGGAATTAATGTGTTCCATTTCTGGAGTCCCAGCTGGTTTCTTAAAGACTTCCCAAATACTATCACAGTCCAAATGCCTTCAGGCTTGCAAGTGAAGAGGGGCTGCGTATCCAGTTGGGGAGCAGGCTGATGGCAGATGGGAGGGACCCATCTATGGAGGCTCTTTGAAACTCCACCAGTTTCACCTTGAAAAGTTTGGCTTGATCAGAAGATTCAGGGTTATCTTGTGGGCTGGAAAGGAGGGTCTGACAACTAAAGTGCATTGAATCTGCTTACAGTTCTGCTTAACAAGATCCTCACTTCTGTTTTACCCGTTTAAAAAACTGATTGCATGGAAACTGTTAAAACAGATTTTACTACTAATGAAAAGGTAAGCAGTGCATCGTTTTGAAAAAATATCTGGGAACTTGATAGCGACTGGACAAAGACCATTTTGAAAAAATATCTGGAAACTTGATAGGGACTGAACAAAGATGGAAAGCTTTGGAAATGACTCTGTTCTTTATTGGATTTACAAAGAACCTCATTCTAGGATGACGTAAATTGATAGAGCTTCACTAAATTTAGTTATGCCTCTCTTGCACTAGCTACTAATTTGATTTGGGGTTATCTTTTATACAGTTTAGATACTCTATTCCCCTTCCTAACACTCAGCTTCAACAGTCCCATTATCAGTCTTTAACTGGCCCAAGTCAGAAGTCAGCCTGCGGGAAGAGATCCGCCTCTTTGGAGATTCCTCTAGGGACGTCTCCCACACAGGAAACACTGAATGTCTCTCCCTGAAGTGAAGGATGCGGCCAGGCTTTGGGATGCTCCTTCCACGGGCAGGGCTGGGACCAGGCTTCCCTGCTGCTGTTTCCCTCCTGGAGGGAGGATGTGGAAGGGAAAGTTTCTGCTTCTCTGAGGAATGGTGCTGCCCAGCTCCCCACGCTGGACCATCCAGCAATGGCAGTGAAAGGCATCTGCATTTCCAGAGCGCTGCCCTTTGAGGCATCTTACCCTGCCTGCACCTTGACACAGCACAGCCATCACCTGCAGTGGTACTGAATGGTGACAGACACCAGTTTTCAGAAGGCATAGAATGTATAATATTTACCTGCTTCCTCCTTCAGTTGCTTGGTTGTAGCACTTTGTATCTAAAGAGTAAATTAGAGTTGAGCAGAATATAGAAACATGGAATCACAGAATGGTTTGGGTTGGAAGGGACCTTAAAGACCATCTAGTTCCACCCCCTGCCCTGGGCAGGGACACCTCCCACCAGCCCAGGTTGCTCCAAGCCCCGTCCAGCCTGGCCTTGAACACCTCCAGGGATGGGGCAGCCACAGCTTCTCGGGGCAACCTGTGCCAGGGGCTCACCACTCTCACAGGAGAGAATTTCTTCCTCATATCTCATCTAAATCTCCCCTCTTCCAGTTTGAAGCCATTCCCCCTCGTCCTATCACTCCATGCCCTTGTAAAAAGTCCCTCCCCAGCTCTCCTGTAGCCTCTTTAGGGACTGGAAGGGGCTCTAAGGTCTCCCTGGAGCCTTCTCTTCTCCAGGCTGAACCCCCCCAACTCTCCCAACCTGTCTTCCCAGCAGAGGGGCTCCAGCCCTTGCAGCATCTTTCTGGCCTCCTCTGGACCCTGGAATTTCTAGAACCTTAATATATTTCAGGGAGAAAAATGTTTTCCAGTTCCAGCTATGTTAAAGGGCAACTTCTGTTTAACCAGTTTGAAAGTTCAGGGACATACTGTGAGTTTTTCCCATGTTTTTGAGCATTCGGGTTAGTAGCAGTTATTATTCTTTCCCCCCAAATGAACCTAAAGATTTTTTTTCTTCCTTTCTTTTATTATATAACCTGAATATCTGCATCAGTTCATGTCTACTCAGGAAAAACTTAGGTACGTGCTAGAAATTGCTCTCTGGAACAGCACTGTCATCTACAGAAAAATGAATCCGTAATGCGAAAGGTTTGAGAACACCTTTGCGATGGTGCAGCACGAGCTGGTGATGTGGACATAACGGGGGAGAGCTGAGTTTTTTAAGGGAGAATCTGAAAGTCGCTGAGATCATGTAAAACCCCCCAAAGTGGTTAATATTTTTAATTTAATCTTTTTGCCATTTCTAATGACGACATACACTGAGGATTAGGGTATCCTTGGAGAATTTACCTTCTCTGACTGCCGGCACTGTTTGTTCTGTAGCAGCCTGAGAGTTTACTGCAAGCAGGAGCCAATGATGCCACCGACCCCTGCGTGTTTAGAGGTAAAATGACTACAAATTCTTTTTTCTTTTTTAAAGGTGAGAAACGTACAAAAGTAATTCCTCTTTGTTATATAGTATTCCTGTGTTGGGCCCTATTTCTGATTATTTTTCATTAATTAATGTAGATTAGACATGCCTTGTGGAGGTATAGAGTATTTCACATCTTTGCAAACCAAGACCTATACAATGTATCAAAATGGTTCTGAGTTGGAAACTTAGTTTTATTTTCATAAAAAGTAAAAGTTTGTAGAAGATATTAATTCTAAAACACCTATTTCTTCTTATAGATACATTAGTGCTAAGTGATTTCTGGAATTATATATTATGGTTCATAATTAATGCTGCCAAAGATGATGATATAATTTAAAATACATAAATTATGAATGGCTTCTGTTCTGTAGAGAACTTATTTCTTCCCCTATGTGTATTGAGGTAGGTTTTACCGAGGAGTAAGTCCAGTCCACATTTCCCCAGCACTTTTTGTGTATATTGGACTCTTTTCAGAAAATCTGCAGTGATTTAAACAACTGCACAGAAAGCATTTTGCAGTGCTTTAATTTGAATCTGTTTGCGTGTGTGTGAGATGCTGGAAGTGCAAACATTTGCAGCGGTGCTGAGAATGGGCCAATGTGAATTTTAAGCCGAGAAGTTTTTTTTTCTCACTGTATTCACCCAGATATTTTAGCACATGAGAACTGCTGGGAAGTGCCAGCTCTGCCAGAGACAGTGTTGGAAGGCTGGTCGTTTGTAAGTACTAGACATTTATATGTGGCCAGTTTTGCATCCGATGCTCACAATGTGTATTACTTAGGCACGCAAACAGCTCTCTCAGTTTGATGAAACATTTGCTTTTAACTCTCTGAGTAAAGGGATGTATATATCTGTGCTGTCCTATCAGGAGACTGTGGTTTCTGAATCCATGTGTTATGTATAATTTAGAGAGATTGTGCAGAAGTTTGTATGAGACTGTCTTATTCCCCTTTGTATTCAGACAATTCGTTTCAGAACATTATCTGTTGGAAAAGTTGTGTGCCCAGTGTGGGCTTATTCAAGGGACATAGATTAGCAAAGGGTCTATGCACCAAAAAGGCAGACAAATCATTTAGTACTTCCTATCAGTTATAAGTGGAATGAATTGGATGACAAAAAGAGCTTCAAACTGGCGTGGATAGGAGAAGACCATCTCAAACTTCCATTCTACCCCTACAGACCACAAGTTGTGCTCAAGCTGGACCATCCAGGCATCTCAGATCGTACTTTCTCATCCGTCAGCTGAAAACCAGGGAAGGACTAGACACCTCAGCTGTGATGGACGAGCTTGTTGGAGTCGCTGGACAATTTATGACCCTAGAGCAAAATGTGATATTCTTCTGTGAAGATTCTGGTGTCTGGGTGATAGTGTGAAATTGACTCCAGTGCAATCAGCCAGCTCAGCACGCACATCACTGCCCCATGCAGAATCTCCGGACCTGCTCAGGAGGCCAGCAACGGCTGGAGCAGACACATCACCTGGGGTGTAAACTCTCAACTGGTGAGGCCGCAAGCAAGGAGGGCACTAAGCTTGAAGCTACTGACATGAGGGCAGTGATACTGAAAGTTTGAATAGATGCCTTCAGCAGGCAGTGGGTTAGAAGATGAACACCAGCTTTTGGCAGCCAGCTGGGGGGTGATCAGCATCATCTTTGAGAGAAATGTCTAGGGATGGAAGATGTGCTGGCTGATGATGCCTATTTCTGTGACATGGTGGTGCATTTTTCCACGCTAGTCTAAGTGAAATAGCCAGAATCCAGGAGTGGAGGCTGCCCTCCTGGGAGCTAGACTAGGGTTTTAAACATTATGTGCTAGTGTTGCAGATTTCACAGGTGACACTGCCCGGAAGGCAGGAAGGTAATTCTCGCTTTTCTCTTGTCTCCTGTAAAATGTACAACAGGACAGACATCCCCTTAGCTGCAG
Source organism: Anarhynchus alexandrinus (assembly GCA_008711295.1). Lineage (NCBI taxonomy): Eukaryota > Metazoa > Chordata > Aves > Charadriiformes > Charadriidae > Anarhynchus > Anarhynchus alexandrinus. The sequence continues at coordinate 137,536 of VUYV01000563.1, read as the reverse complement.
TGCGTGCAGTGCCTTCCTCTGCCGGGAAGCTCTGAGAGACTTTTGTTGCACTTGGCCTCGGCACAGAGAAAGAAATAGGCTTGAGATCTTCTCTGACGAAGGGCTTCTGATCACTTACTATCAGACGAGGAGGTGGTAGAAAGCTCGGGCAAACAAAGTTAGCCCAGACATTGTAATGATGAGATGGAGCCCCCTCGAAGGACGCGTTTGGAGAGCGTTGCGGTGGGAACAGGGCACAGAAGTTTGTGTGCTTCACACTGCCCTGCTGCGGGTGGCACATTAGCGGGTCTGTCTTGCACAGCGTGTTCTCGTGTCTCGAGCCTGGGGCAAAGGCAGCTCACAGGATGGATATTGCTGATGCAGATCACTTGTCTTGGTAAATTTAAGCATGAATTTAGGCATGTCAAGGGCAATGTAGACATCACCGCTGAAGCTGACTGCACAACTTCCACTCAGTACTGTGCAGGCCACCCCTTGAGTTTGATTGCAAATGTGTTATGTTTTTCTAATATGAAAAGCCCGTTTCTTCTTACCCATTCCTGTGTCAAGCTTCTGTTCACATAATTTTTGCAGGCAAAACTTTCTATGCATGGATTCTATATGGTATGTATACTAGCACAACGACTCCAGGAGACTCCGTATTTCATAGTTATCACCTCAGTGTGGATATAAGGGCTCCTGGCAGTATGTTGTGTATGAAAATGTCTTCAGGACGTAATAGACTTGTGGTACTGCAACCNACCCAAGAGAATGAGTTTCTTCTAGAAGCATGAGTTTTTTTTTTTGGTTTTGTTTTTTTGTTTTTTTTTTTTCTTTTTTTTTTTTTTTTAAAGAGAATTGCACTTGTAACCCTCTTTCTCTGATTGACTTTGGCAACTTTTACTCCTTTTGCCTTTTTTACTGTGAGCATGAAGCACAGAACTCCCACAGCCAAAGAGCACAGAGCAACTGTTTACGCGTGAGCACGCTGTGGATAGGTAGGAGCAGCGAGCTCGTAGGTAAGGGTTGGTATTACCGGGCTGAGCTTTGGATGCTCTCCACTCTGATGAGACACCTGACAAGCGCTTGCTGCTCAGGCAGTTTTAACTCAGGTGAGGAGGGGTCAACCATCTTTGCTCCTTAGATTGAGCTGATCTTTGATGTTGCTGAGTTCTGTTTCCCCTTTTTTAGCGTTTTAAACCTTTTAATGTCAATATTTCTCCTCTTGAGTCCTCACGCTGCTAACTATCCCCATATCCACTCTTAGACTTTTTTCTGTGCTTTTATGCTTCTTACCTCACACGGCTCTTGGTTCACTCCCTTTTGGTCATCTCAGCAGTTTCCTCAGCAGCCTGACCAAAGGTCACACAGCTGTACTGCCCCAAACGGGGCTTTGGTTTGTCTGAGGGTTCCATGTGAATGGTGTTCCTAAATAATTTCCTTTTCTGACTTTTTTTTTGTCTGAAGTTTTTGAGAAAAAAGTAATATTTGCACTCATGGGTTTAGCTACATCCCACTAAGCTCAGGGAATACATGGAAACAGCCAAGACCAAATTTAGCATCTTGACGGTGTGCAAGTCTTTGCAGAATTTAGAACAATAAAAAAAAAAAGTCATGATAAAAGATTATGAATAATACTTAGGATTTCCGTTGTGTTTTGCTGTTCAAGGATGTGTACAAATATTAAATAACTAATCACTGAATAAAGTATATTTAAAATGAAATACAAAATATATTCTAGTGTTCAGAAGCCAAAGAGCATTGCGCTACTGAATAAGAATTATATGGGGAAAAATGACTTGAGAGAGATCTTCGCAGTAAATCAGATATTATTACTTTCATTATTTGCCGTTTCCTGGCATATAGAAGATCCTATCATGGACTAGAATTCCACCCTTTTACACACTATACAAGCAAAACCAAATAATGAACTCCCATCAACGAATTCACAATCTGAGCATAAAATGAGGGATGATAGGCAACAAAATTGTAGGATTTGGTGAGATGCATTAGACTATAGTGTAGGTAGTGTCCTGCTACCCGAACTGCCTAACTTCAGTCTGGCTTTTCTTAGACATTAAACAAAAGAGGTTTTAAAGAAGGAATATATATGAATTTAATGAGAGAGTCTTGCAGCTGTCTTTTTTATAATAATTAGGAATCTTAAGCAGAGATCTCATGGGAAGCCTGTATTCTGTTTAACGATAAAACCCAAGTGGCCGAGATTGCTGCTTTTACTGCAAGACTGGCATTCTTCTTTCCATGCTGGAAGAAATGTCAAGTTAATTACCATCAAAATAAATTCAATTTCGCTGATAATTAGTTGCATTTTTATGATTTAAAGCTGTGATTCTGCAGGCATTTAAACAGGTGTGTACCTTGGCTCATGTGAGTAGTTATCATCTGACACAATGAAGTGAGCCACAAACACCTTGGCAGCTTTCCACTCTGAAAATACGCTGTTTTCCAGCAGACTCTGAATCTACTGCTGTCAGGTCTTCAGGAGCATTTTGAAATCATCTTCCAAGGTGTCTTGTCTGGCTCCCGATGTGCTCTTTCTCTTCAAGACTGAAACTTTAGAAGAAACTAAAATCCCCCTTAGATGATTGGTGTACAAATGTCTCAGAATTCCTCTGGAAAGCTCCTTGGTTGTTTCGTGATGGCTTTTTTGTGCTTCACATATTAAAGTACCAGAGACAGCTGGTGGAATATATTCTGCTCTCTTGAGCACCTCATCTGTTACAATAAATGCTTACACAGTGGTGTGTTACAGGTTGGTTATCTAAGATTTACAGAGATACTGACAACAGGTTTAAGGTTTGGACTTTGTTTTTGGTGAATCTGAAGACTCTTAGCAAAAATTTTTCTTTTTGTTATTGAGAGCTTGTATGGTTTCACATCTGTCTTTGGACTTCCAGCTTCGTCTATACTCCTAGGTGCAGGTTGTATGGCACAGCACATAGGCACTTCACCCGAGAGTAGCGTGGAACCATATGGACAGATAATATCCCTGTCTTCTCTCCTGCAGTATGAAGAGGTAAGAGATTAACAATTTCTGGCCAGCAAAGCTGTGTCATGTGCCATGATGTAGGGGTTTTTCTACCTAGAAGCCTTGATTATGGAGACGAGTGTATAATTGATGAGAAAGAGGAAAAACCCCAAAATATTAGGGAAAGAAATTACATGTCTAAGATGGTTTGATTGTCTCTGATTCCACTTTGGGATGCAGAAATGGACTGGGTAATCTCTTGGGATTTCTTTCATCTCTACTTTTTATTATTCTGGTTCTCTAGGAGAAGACATGTAGGATGCCAGGATTAGTATCTGTCTGTGTGCAATGCTGTTTCTAAATAACACGTAACACCAAAATAACATCTTGTTCACAGCCAGTGGCTTCCTCCATGCAGCTCTTCATCTGAGTTCGTAAGGAGGGATTTGCAAGGGGAATGAGAGAGAAACCAAACAAGGACACAGGCGGAACTAAGATGGCGGCTGACGAGGGGACTGCTGTCCAGCTGGCTCTGCAGTGACTGCCTCGTAGTTCCGCTTGCTTCAGGGGGGCTATCATGTCCCTGAGGGCCCCAACAGCCCTGACTGTCCCTGCCCGCCCGCCGGCCCCGGGCCGAGGACCCCGTTTCAGCCCCCTGGGGCCGTCAGTGCCTGTCCCAGCGACACCGCAGTAGTGCTGGTGGCCATCTCCCCGCAGCCCTGCAGGCCAACGTCCCGGCCCAGCCTCGGCCCGTGCCCATCCCCAGGGAGGTGGCCGGTGCCCGGGAATGGGGCTGCCCGGCTCCTGGCGGGGTGGTGGGACGGGTGGTGGCTGTGGCAGCCAGGCCCTGCCCCCATGGCCCCGGGGAGCCCCAGCGGCGCCCCGGCCAGGGGACAGAAATCAAAATCTGGAGTTAATTACTGCGTTTGCCACATGGAGCAAACGTACCCTGCGCATAACCGAGCACTTACGNTCTGGAGTTAATTACTGCGTTTGCCACATGCGCATAACCGAGCACTTACACATTGCTGCCTCGAATCCTCGCAGCAGCTACAGCCCCAAACAAAAGCCATAACCAGTGTCATATAAGAGAGTTTTGTGAAGATTATGTACGTTCTGTGTGACTGTGTTTAATAACAGAAAAACAGGGCCTGAAGGGACCTCAAGAAGTTGTGGAGTCAGTCTTGCTCCAGTACAAGTCCTGTTTTCAGCCATGCCCAGCACGTGTTTTCCAGTCCGTAAATACTACAGCTATATGTGTTCTTCGTCGGGGCATATCCCAGCTTCTTCGCCACGGGGGTGTGAAATGTACGGCTGAGTTTTGTCCACTGCTTTAAAAACGGTGGGAAACAAAGGACTCTAGATGACCTTGACGGGAGAACTTCCTTGTGTTTGTAGAAGAAAGAGCTAATTCAGGTTTAAGTTAGCAATACAATTTTCAATGCAATTTTCATGTTATGTGAATATTTAAATTCTTTACTTTTTCCTATTTTTCAACAAATCTTTCTTTTTTTCAAGCTCCATTTTTTCTTGGACCATTATGTAAATCCAAAAGCCATGTTTGCATTCAAGTCTGTGTACTGTCATTTCCCTTGTTGGTTTCTAAAGGTGGCCAGGATGACTCAGGAAGCTTGGTTTATTCCGTCAAGTTTGACCAAGGCGTTCATGGATCAGATTGAAGAAGAAGCTGCTGGTGCCTGAACTGAGAATTCTGTTTCTTTGGGACATGGAGAAGGCATTTGGAGAGACTTGAGCAGAGATACTTACCAGAAATTAAGGTAGTTCTGCCTTCAAACAGTAAAAGCTCAGCTACAGTAATGCATGATGTTTCAGTCTTGCACAATTCACCTTAGTCTAGCTTTTGCTTCCAAAATGGTTTCTCGTTAGCCAATCTTCCTTGAATTGTCTGACATTTCCACTCTATTTCTTTTCCTTTCACTCGCTTCCCAAGACCCTGCTTGAATTCTGTCTGTTGGGNAAAGAGCTAATTCAGGTTTAAGTTAGCAATGCAATTTTCAATGCAATTCTCATGCTATGTGAGAATAGCAGCTCGTTAGCTGAGTATCTGCACAACGGGTTAAATATATGAAGAGAAGCGAAATTTTGCAAAGACTTGAAGACACTGAAATTTGGTTTGGTTTGGTTTTTGCCCCCAANCCTTGTTGGTTTCTAAAGGTGGCCAGGATGACTCAGGAAGCTTGGTTTATTCCGTCAAGTTTGACCAAGGCGTTCATGGATCAGATTGAAGAAGAAGCTGCTGGTGCCTGAACTGAGAATTCTGTTTCTTTGGGACATGGAGAAGGCATTTGGAGAGACTTGAGCAGAGATACTTACCAGAAATTAAGGTAGTTCTGCCTTCAAACAGTAAAAGCTCAGCTACAGTAATGCATGATGTTTCAGTCTTGCACAATTCACCTTAGTCTAGCTTTTGCTTCCAAAATGGTTTCTCGTTAGCCAATCTTCCTTGAATTGTCTGACATTTCCACTCTATTTCTTTTCCTTTCACTCGCTTCCCAAGACCCTGCTTGAATTCTGTCTGTTGGGAAATGTTAATTTTAGGATCCTGCACAACTTTGAGGTAGCAGCAATTTAAGATTTATTAACACAGGATTAGGTTGTATGATTTTTAACAATGCTTAATCATCAGCCAATGATCAAAGTGATTTAACAAAATTTGTTATAATCAACACAGTGACTTAGTTACAGATTTGACAATGGCAAGGTTCACCTGAGACTTACGACAGAGTTTCCTAAATCAAAAACACACACACAGACAAACAGAAATACAGGTTAACCTATGATTAAGATGTTTCCTTTTCTGCAGATCAGAGTAAATTGTGGTACCCAATGATCAAAATTGAACTTTACTCACTATCTTCCCTTCGTCAGCTTCTGTCAGCAGACGGTCTGAATCGTGTCGTGAAACACGGGGCAGCAGCCTGCTGCGATCCCGGAGCGCTCCAAAGGGCCTCACTTTAGGATTGATATTTATAGGGTCGCGAGGCGATTGACTTTGGTCAGTACTTTTCCATTGTGGCCACAATTCTTGTTAGGGCATCTTGGCAACTTTCAGAGTGGGCTGCTGGCTGGTGCTGACATGGCAGTGCGGCCCAGGGCAGGGTCTGCACCACCACACTGTCCTAACATAATTTCGTTAGCTGAGTATCTGCACAACAGGTTAAATATATGAAGAGAAGCGAAATTTTGCAAAGACTTGAAGACACTGAAATTTGGTTTGGTTTGGTTTTTGCCCCCAATAAACAAGGCCTAACATTTTTAAATTTGTTGCTAGGAAAATGTAGATTTTTTAAGATAGGTCAATCAAAATGTATCTTCTTTACAAAATCAAAGCATTGTGTGTTAAAATTCAGACTTCTTATCATGCTATTACACAAACTGGAGACTTTGAACAAAGAATGATTTGAAAATTAAAAGATGGAACATTTTTTTCAGCTTGCATCTTTTCAGAGCTTTATTTTCTAGTTTTCTTTTGAAGTTAAATTACAACATAATCCAGTTTCATTAAAGGGTCTGATTTCAGCTAAGCAGCCTATTTTTCAGAATTTCTCCACCAGTTGTACTTCCAGTTGCTAGTGTTGAACAGGCACAAAGAGAACAAACTCCTCGGCAGGAGAGGAAATAACGTTAAGCCAAGACTTATGCTGAATAGCCACCACTGAATGTAAAAAATTAATTTCAGTGTGTAGTTTTTGATAATCACAAGAACTATGATGAAATATAGTTCCTGCAAGAACAATTGCACTATAACGCCTAACAATGAATTTCAAATAAAATAGAAAACTTGAAGACAACAGGCGTGCAGCGCAAGCACTGCCAAAGCAGTAAACCACGACATGCATTTTTCCTATCAATTCTTCTCTCTAGATAGTAAAAATTGTATACTTTGCCAAAAAATAGACAAAGATAGGTTGTGATAACAATGCACTGTGTATAGGATTTTGAAGAAAACGGGTTTTGCAGTCCTGGCACTGGCTGGTGTGTCAGGTTCTGTGTTGAAAGGCCTTTGGACTTTGGTGCCTCTTTAGTTCAGTCAGTTGCTGATGTGCAAAACATACTAGATGAGATATTTGACATTACATCACATATAGTTTGATATAAAATGTTCTGCGGTAGTTTGGGTGGTTTTTAATTTTGCCTACTGCCACTATTAGTGCTTTGGGACATGGTGAGAGATTTATAGATGTTTGAGTTTCACATGAGTTAAGGTGATAAATAACCTTTAGCAGTCTCTGGAAGACCAAATACTTTAATCACTTCCTAAAATCCCTTTTATACCTTTCGCTTTCAGGGGTAAAATGAAGGGTACAGACTGAGAAACTCACTCAAATCATGCAGTTGAATTAAAAAGTGAAATATTGATGACAATGCCCAACTCTACAGCTGAAAATAATAGAGGTTAGGAACATCATACAACACATAATCTACTATAGTAGCTGTTGGAAATTAGAAAGGTGAGTTGGGGTAGGTTGTAGATAGACATGAACTGGACGCGGTTTAAATCCAGTACTCTAAAGTGTGTTGCAAATTAAGAGAAACGTTTACCTTCAATGTAAACAATTGGTAAGGCCCTGTGTAGAATTATCAACACTGCAGAAAATCTTGCAATTGTCATGTGCTTAGTGTGTGAATGCACTCAGATTGAAGCCCATAAATAGCTTTGAATAACAGAGTAATCTGAAGTGAGAATATGTTGCTTCCTGCATTCAGTATCGTTGCAATTTATGCAAAGAAGCCCTCCACCTTTTATTTATTAAACTAAAGCACGGTCCCAGAGTATACATTTCCTCATAAGCCCTGTTGCTTTCAAAATACTTTTCAACAAATGACTAAGTGCTTGGAAATATACTTTTCTGCAAGAAAAATAATACATTTGCTAATTTTATGCTGTTAGAAATGGAAGTAATAAGATTTTGTGTGGAACTAGGTGGACAAAACTTAAATAGCTGTATGATTTACTAAGAAGCTGGCATCTTCTTATGGCGTGGACCTTGTGGTGACAAAGAAAGAAGGTTGGGGATGCGAAGGCTGGGGGCAGCCTTGGCCGCAGTGACCATGAGACGGTGGAGTTCAGGATACTGTGAGGAAGAAGCAGGGTAATTAGTAGGATTACAGCCCTGCACTTCAGGAGAGCTGACTTTGGCCTCTTCAAAGACCTCCTTGGAGGAATCCCATGGGTTAGGGCTCGAGAAAGCAGGGGGGGTCCAAGAAAGGCGGTTAATATTTAAGTACCACTTCCTGAGAAACAGAAATTGGATTTCTATGTTAACTAAATCAAAACTTTAAGCATGCTGCAAGTAGCCTTAAAAAGATTGAAATATGCTGTCTCTATTTCTCAGTATTTAAAATTATCAGAAATATTTATCACTGAAAAGTAGTTCCTTAGCATGCTCAGCTCCTTCTAGTATTTTGAACCATTTGAAGCAGCACAGAAGCGCAGAGCCAGGAAGCTGGGCAGATATCCAAAGGCACTTCACTGTTTCAGTCATGGTACTTTTGATCTAAATATTCTTTGATCATTTTAAAGTCAGGACAGGTAAAATCGTGGAAATTGCCAGAGAATTTTTTTTTTTTTTATTTTCACTAATATTCTATGAAAGGGAACATAGATATTTTTCTTTGTTGTTTTGAAAAAGAGACCTTTTTGAGATCAGCACACTAATACATCATGGGACTGCTGTGTTGTGATGCCCAGTGATCCTAATGATCCCTTTCATCTTTATTGCAGCAGTTTGTAGACTGCAAAACAAATCATAAAGCAATACAATGTAAGTGCATCAAAAATTGCTGTAAAATTTTGTATAAAGAGCTTTGAGAATCAAAGTGATTTGCCAGGAGAAACGATCTCTGTATAGAGCTTGGTAGCTTAACAGAGGAGTTCAGTGTTAGTAGTAGTTACAAATAGTGAAGCTTTTCTTTTAATTATTAATAAGGCAGAAATCATTAAAAAGTCAATATTAACAGAACCAGTGCATTCAATAGAATAGGACCTATTATGTTTTCCTAGATCAATACTGAGGATGAACTTATATGGGATAGTTGGCAGAAAGTTTCAGTGTGTTCTCTGTAAAAGATTGACTTCTCCAGGTAGACAATATTGCTTATGCTGTCCATTTCCAACTTACGAATCATGCCTGGACAACATGGGCCTTCAGAAAATCAAAGGTCTTCATACCTACCTTTTGGTTTTTGAAGTTCTTGGCTAAGTCTGGTTAATTCTCTCACTTTTTTGTCTGTGGAAAAGTTATATGTATTTTTACTTCAGCAATTTGAGTAGGCTATACCAAGCGTGCCGCTGGAAAAAAGAGTGCTTCTTGCAAATCACAAAACATAAAACGGTGTTAAAATGCTCGGCTCACTGATACTGAGAGCAAAAATCACCAAGATGAATGAACACGTATATGTCTGAAACTCTGGAAGTTGCTGTGATTGAAGGTTTTTTCCCTGATCCTCCATTTGTTGAACTAGATGATCGGGTTGGACCAAGACGATCTTTAAGGTCCCGTCCAGCCTAAACCATTCTATGATTCTACATAAGCCGCCTCATGTGGGTAAACGGTTGGCCCACAATGACCAGAATTCAGAAAGACGGGAGTGGGGAGGGGACCAAAAAAAGACTAGAATTAACAAGTAATTAATGGGGTAGGACTGGAGTCACTTAATAAACGGGATCTCAAAATAAGTGGTTGTCCAGAAAGGTTCCGCTTTTGTCAATAGGATCCTCAGTACTTACGCCTACCCTCAAGGCGTTTTAAAATGCAATTGAATATATTTTCCTCATAGATGCCTTAGAAGGGGAAAAAAATTGGTGGTTGGGAGAACATAATTGCGGATTAAAATGTTAATGAATCTCTCATTTTGCATTGTTAATGCATTTATTGAAAGATTGTTATTGATTTAATTACGCTAACAAAACAAATTACATTAAAAATGCAGTCTGACTCAGTTTTGAACCTTGGAAATGGAAATAGGTTTTTCACCTTCAGCAAAGAAGAAAATCCTATTTCAAAGACAGGAAATCAGTTGGATTACGTCTAGAAATTTATTATGGATGCTTTTGAAATGCTATTGGCATTGAAATTGCAGAGTGCTATTATTCTCCAATGTAATTATAATGGGCTTGATTGCATAATCTTACACATCCTAGTAATAACATTTGCAGCAGTAGATATCGTCTAACTGAAATCCAGGCAGACTTAAATTTTCTGATAACACTGTTAAAGCCCTACAGTAAATTGTGAAAGAAGTACATTTGCAGTGCTGCTGCATAACATAAGCACGGTTTGATATGTCCACGGAATGTGGTACATACTTTAAGGAATGATATGACTGCATACTACACGCTATGTATAGACAGCAGACATTCCGGCTACAAATGGACTTTTTTCGGTAAATTTCCTTCCCAGAGTTTGGGAGACAGGCAGCCTCCTAACAATGATTTCTTTCCATACGAAAGAGCTAAACCCCAGCGGTTCAAGTTGCGTATATTTTGAGTACTTTGGCTCAGAAGTGATGGTTGAGAAGCGAAATTTCGCTCCCAAACCAGGGGCCAGTCCAGGATCTCGTTCTCCAGCTCTTCATTTTCTGTTGCTGTCAGCAATAAGTAAGTGGCCCTTCGCTACCCTATGTGAACGGGCGGACGGGGAAGCTGGCTGCCGCTCTTCCACTGCCGCTCCGCAGAATACACTGCGCTTGGGCTTCTCGGGGGGTGAGGCAATACAGCTTCGTGTGGCCGCGGAGCCATATGTTGTGCAGAGCTGTTGTAGGAACATACCCCCAAGTGCTTTTTTTCAAATATGGCTGAAATTTGCTGGTAGAGCTAAAACATACTGTGCAAGAGGGATAAATAGACAAACTCACAGCATGACAGTAAAAGCTGTTCTCTTAGGATAAAGCTGAATTAGAAATCATTTAGGAAAATGTTTAAAATTAGAACTTTTTAAAACCAATTATATGCAGATGAAAAATGCTTTAGAAACATGTATCTTTTTAAAATTGTGGCTAATTCTTTATTCTTCCTTCTTGATTTTCTTTTCCCTTTAACTATTTTTGTTATACTGATGTTACTATTTTAATTTGAAGAAGCTGAATATGTTATAAAGAGGTACAGATGGACAAAAACACCAAGTGCAACAAGAAAGAGAAAATGAAAGCGAAACCAGTATCCCTTCATAGTGCTCCTTCTGTTGTTCTTCATGGCAAATGAAGAAAAAAATGAGAAATTCTGAAAATGGGTATGTCAAATATTTCGAAACATCAGAATTTTAAAATGTCCTAATTTGAAATTGAAAACTGTGAGTCGTTGTATGGAAAAACAGAAGTTTAAAGGAAAGATGCTTATGAATATAAAATACACTTTTAGCAGTAAAATGTCAAACTTGTAGCATCTCTTGGTCACAGGATGGTTATAAACAATGAGCATTCTTATTTGAGCAACACTATGGAAGTGTAATAGCGGGGACTTCTGCATGCTGAGCAGAAAGTACATTCAAAAACTCTAGAAAGGCTCTGACAGAAGACAGTTTTGAACCATGTTTTTCTGCTGACACTGGCTATTTTATTTTCTCCATATTAGCCACTAAAACAGCTCTAACCACACTTCTATTTGATAAATACTGTCTTTGAATTGTTTGTTAATACCATTCTTATTTTGGTGGTCGCTTTCATTCTTTGTCTTAGTTTCGCATTAAGGTGTCACGTCCAACATAATCTTTGATAAGATGTTTGTATTTTCCACATTCCCAGTCAAACATCCGCTTCGCCATTCCCATTCATGTGTCTTCATGCTTTTTGCTAGTACTTTGCACAGAATCATAATCTCCAGTTTCCTGGAGAAACTGGCTGCTCATGGCCTGGATAGGTGTAGTCTTTGCTGGGTAAAAAACTGGCTGAATGGCTGTGCCCGGGGAGTGCTGGTGAATGGAGTTCAATCCAGTTGGTGTCTGGTCACAAGTGGTGTCCCCCAGGGCTCGGTGCTGGGGCCAGTTCTCTTTAACATCTTTATCAATGATCTGGATGGTGGGATCGAATGCACCCTCAGTAAGTTCGCAGATGACACTAAGCTAGGCGGGCATGTTGATCTGTTTGAGGGTAGGATGGCTCTGCAGAGGGATCTGGACAGGCTGGATTGATGGGTCAAGACCAATGGTATGAAGGTTCAACAAGGCCAAGTGGTGGGTCCTGCACTTGGGTCACACCAACCCCATGCAGCGCTACAGGATTGGGGCAGAGTGGATGGAAAGCTGCCCAGCAGAAAAGGACCTGAGGGTGTTGGTGGACAGCCACTGGATATGAGCCGGCAGTGTGCCCAGGTGGCCAAGAAGGCCAACAGCATCCTGGTCTGTATCAGGAATACTGTGGTGAGCAGGACTGGGGAAGTGATCATCCCCCTGTACTTGGCACTGGTGAGGCCCCACCTCAAGTGCTGTGTTCAGTTTTGGGCCCCTCACTACAAGAAGGACATTGAGGTGCTGGAGCATGTCCAGAGAAGGGCTACAATGCTGCTGAGGGGTCTGGAGGACATGTCTGATGAGGAGCAGCTGAAGGAACTTGGGGTGATTAGCCTGGAGAAGAGGAGGCTGAGGGGAGACCTTATCACTCTCTACAGCTCCCTTGAAAGGAGGTTGTAGAGAGGTGGGGGCTGACCTCGTCTCCCTGGTGACAAGTGATAGGATGAGAGGAAATGGGTTCAAGTTATGTCAGACGAAGTTTAGATTAGATATGAGGAAAATTTTTTTCATGGAAAGGGTTATTAAACATTGGAAGAGGCTGCCCAGGGAGGGGGTGGATTCGCCATCCCTGGAGGTGTTTAAAAAAAGGGTAGATGTGGTACTTGGGGACATGGTTTAGAAGTGGTTTTGTCAGGGTAGGGTAATGGTTGGACTTGATGATCTTAAAGGTCCTTTCCAACCTCAGCAATTCTATGATTCTATGATTCTATAACTTAGGTTGGCAGGAACCTCTGGAGGTTGTCTAGTACAACACAGGTCTCATCAGATCACACTTCTCAGGGCTCTGTTGTCTAGTTTTGGAGATTCCACAGCCTCTCTGGGAAACCTAATATGTCTTTCAACCTGTGACTGTTGCCCCTTGTCCTACCACCATGCACCATGAAGAAGAATCTGGCTCCATCTCCTCTGTATCCTCACAAGTGCTGAGCAGAGGGGAAGACTCGCTCACCTTGACCGGTGGGCTAGACTCTTGCTAACACAGCCTGGTAGCGTAACACTCACGGCATCTCGTGCCTTCAGACTCCAGATGCTCCTAGAACTTATATATCTTTTTGAGAACTTGTGCTATCACTAGAGGCACATAAAGGTTGAATTAAAGCTTTAGTCAGCTTTTGCCTCTGACTTACTCTGTTTTGCCTCATTGGTGGCTTCTTATAGAGAAACCAGCAGCTGCTATTGCTAGTACCACGCTGACACCTGCAGTTATTGGCTGTGACAGAAGAAGCAGGGGCTCAAGCGTTACCCAACCTCATTTCTGTCCCCTTGAAGAAAGAACTATTTAAAGAAAACCCCTTGTGTGGCTCATCATGATGTGCAAACCTGAGACATGTTATGTTGTTGCACTACGCAGAACAGCTCAGTAAAGGGAAAAAAAATCAAACCTACAGTAATCCACAAAGTCCATTGCAGACTCTAATCTTTTTTTTCAGCAAAAATACTTCCCAAATCATCTTAACTGTAGCTCTGACTGCTTGAGATAAGGAATAGTGCTGAGACAATCCTGTTTCTTCCTTTCTACCTACACATCTATACCTGTGAGTGAGGGCTTTGCCTGGCAAGGTGAAACTTAGTATGTCATGCTTATGTTGCATATTTCCTTGAACAGTTTATTGGAGTTGGCAAAGAAGGAACGGAATTAAGGGCAGTATACGGATGTTTACTACTACATGTAATATACTCTGCAAAATGAAAATATGTGTTTTAAGGAAGCAAATTCAGCCATTTCGTTCCAAAAGTTGAAAATAATGAGTAAAAATCTTTCTTATATACTTTTTTTTTTAGTGTTTTCATGTCTGCATTCACTGTACTTATGGTTAATATAGTTCAGTGGAACTATTAATACCCCATTTTTTCAAAGGGTTTAATGGAAGTGAAACTCACCATTTCAAAAGTGTTGGAGACAGAAGAGCTTTGACCACAAAATACTCAAATACTGAAAATGGAAATGCAAACTTCAACATCAGTGGACTTCATCCCTGTTTGCTGTGCAAGAACTACTTCTCAGATTCTGTTATCGCATTCGTGAGCTCTCCAGTGCCCAACACTGAGGACAGCCCAGATATTGCAGAGATTTTCTTCACTCAGGCCGCTGATAAACTAAACGTGTCATTCATTTGCCTGTTGTTGTCATAAATGAGTGTTATCCCCGTAGGTGGCAGGGCTTTTCAGAAGACCTTTCCCTACTTTAAAGGAAGGGGGCATATCAGGTTGCCTATATATTCTAACACTATTCTGTCACCATTTTCATAGATCACCAGCAGGAGACCCTACAGCCTCCAGTTAGCACTGCAACGGTTGAGGCAAAACGTTTTATCTGCAGCCTGCATGAACCGTACCAGCGTATTTTCTTTGGTGCTTTTATTTTGTTTAGCAATGGAAAGCATATAAAATTAATGGAATTTGCAGAAGTTGGTATAGCAGCCTGTTTAAGTTGGTTGTGTGTATAAGATGCAATGTATATTCTTGACTAAGCTTTTGCCTTTCTCGCTTGTCCCACCCCAGGGTGTTTGTTCTTCGTAAGCATTCAGAAACTATATTTAATTATGTGACTTTTCTAGTAAAGCATACTGAACTGTGACTTTAATTTTTCTTTTACATACTTTCTCTGTTGCTTTGTTTCGGTCAGAGTTGTGATTTGAATTGTGGGGTTGTTTCTTATGTCTGTAACTTGCTATTGCAGAGAAATAAACTGTTACCCAAATAATACTACAGTCAAAGCACCCAGTTGACTTTCAAGAATATCCAGTTCCAAAGGCAAGAATATCCACTCAAAGGCACTTTGACTAAATGGGTAGTGAGGAAATTTAGCGTGAAAGGAAAGTTTAATCTATTTTCCTCAGTCTCTATATTCCTTAGCTTCTGGAAAAAGAAGTGGATGAATCCTCAAAAGTGCAGGGCAGTATAAAGGCCATAACAGAACCCTGTTGGCTTCTAAGTCAAGATGTGAGATGGAGTATTGACAGCTCCATAGAACAGGGGATTATGTCTGTGACAATTTAGCAATTACAACATCCATAGTTTTGGTTTAAACGTACTCATCAAGCCTCATGGCTGTCCTTGAGCACAAGCTGCTGAGGAAATACTTCTGAGCTCTCCTGGAGAATGGCTTCTCCCTTGAGAGACGAGCTGAGAGAAGGAAGGGTGATATTTTTGTGATGTATGTCTCATGGAGAAGTGCTGCTCAATTCAAATAAACCATTGACCGTTTCTGCAGTGGTCTTATTTACAGCATAATAAACTGAGACATCTATAAATCTAGAGCTGTGATAGTGACTTCCCCATCTAGCACACGCCTTTATGTTAATAAAAATAAAAAACAGCTCTAAAAAGCCTTACGCACTCAAGCTAGCAAAATGTTTGTTTCCAGACTTCACTACCTGTGTAACAACTCTCCCTCAAGCCAACACCCTTCCCTGACACCGATGGGGCTTCTAATTAAGCATTTAAGTGAAAACACATGGCCTTACCTCCTGGTATAAAACAGCAGGTGTGATGCTCAAACCTAATGGCAGAACTGAGCTGTGGATGGGTGGTGTATTTCTTCAAAATGTGGTTAGGACTAAGAGTGGATGGGAATTNAAGAGTGGATGAGAATTGTCTCCCCATGTTGAGAAAACGAGCTGAGACCTCTTGAAAATTACGTTTTTCAGGTATGACATTGTCATATGCGATGAGTTTTATTGTAGATGCTCAAGGTTTTAACGTTTCTGTTTTGTAGGAAAAGTATTCTAACTCAAGATAGTTTATTGATTAACCCTAAAAGGATGGGAGAGGTGTGAGGGAGTGGCAGATCGGCTATCTGTGCTGGCAGATGTTTCTTATGCCTGTGCTTCCTGGAACTCTTTTAATGGCACATGCAGACTTTCATCTTGTTCTGGTTTTGCTTTCTGTATAAGAGTAAAAACAACTGAGATGTTAACCAGAAGTTGTCACTCAGAGCGACTGAATGCTGCTCACTGAGAAAATTGAGGCTCCAGGAGGGATGTAACCTGAAGGAACTTGATCAGAACATTTGTCTAATTAGAAAAAAAAAAGTATTGAATTTCTAACAGAAATACTGCTTCAGATCCCAGAGAAAATAATTTCATTAAACTTTCATCTTGGTAGGTGAAACTATTGTTAAGATATGATATATAAATCAGAGTTTGTATCGGAACCTGGTATGCTGAATAACTCAAATGAATTTTGGATAGTAATCATGTTTTGCATGGGTTTTTTTAGTATGCAAGGCCAGCTTGTAATGAATTTGTGATTGTTTATAGTGTCCTGTAAACTAATTACTCTCTTGGAACTGAAAGGCTTGAGGTTTTGGTGTTCTCCACCCCCTTCTTAGCTGAGGGCACTATTTCAGAATAATTTGGTGTAGAAAAGCATCTGATGTGGTATTATTTTTAGGGTGCGTTATTTGAGTGAGTAATATAGGTCAATACTCCAAAGTGCTTTCTGTCATGTCTCAGCTTTTCCAGGGGAAAATCAGTTATCCAACCTGTAGAAAGAATTTGTTGATTCTGTGTCCTGTATATATTAGCAAACAAAACTGAAAGGGATTGAAAACACACTGAGTAACAAGAGGTATTACAGTCTTTTTTTCATTAGAATTTCTGAACTACAAAATTCGTTTACTGTCCAGGCTTTTTGTTTGGACAGTAGCTTGATTAGAATAATAAATACAAGGTCTGGCATATTCTGTCGCAGCATCTGATTCAACAATGCTTAAAAATTAACTTCACTTTGAGGCCTATTTAAGGGATGTTGATGTCAAAAGCACTTTCTTTGTTACAATTTAGGGCCGCAAACTGAATTCCTACAGTGTTATCTGTCAGATGTTAATTGGCTAAAAATATGAGTCTTCTCCCTTTTCCATGATAACTCTCATTAACAATGATGTAGAGGTGTAAAATATGTGGCTAAAATCCCACTGTTTCCTTTTAGTATGTAGACAACACTTTTCTTAAGCATTAAGCATTTTTATTTATACTTTCATGTGTCAAAGAATAGAAGGAAATTTCTACTGAACTTTTTGAGCTCTCTTAATAAGGCCAAACTTGCATGAAAAAAAAATAGTATGCGTTGTAATCCCTGAAGGATATATGCTTTAGGGCACAAGGGAGCAATTTCCCCTGTCAAATATGAGTGGCAAACCCTGTAGTCTAAATTAAATAGGATATACTGATTGATAGTCGTAAACATACTTGAGCGTATTTATTCTATGTTGCATTTAATATTCTGCGTTGCATTTAATAAAAATTGTGTATGAATTATTTGATGTGCTTAAAATCATCGAATACGTATCCAAATGTTATAATGGCACACACAGTAGGAAAAATGAATAGAACTTTTTCAGTATATTTCTATTTCAAGTGTAACTTCTTAAGCATCTTGCATAAACAGGTGAGATCAAAATCACGCTTTTCATTATATAGCATATCTTCCTTTTTTGGAATACTTCCCCTACAAGTATTCTTACTGCAAATGACATTTCAAAGTAAAAGTAATTTTCTTATAATTTTTATTGTAACTGTTATTTTAGTGCTAAATTGAATATTTGCTTTCCTTGTGTGTAAATATATTATGTTAGAGAGAAGACTTCCATTTAAGTCTTGGGTTTCATAAAGGAAACAAATGGTAATGTGATGTTTTTATGCCAATAGTAATCAAATAAAACACACTACTATCATCTTTCTTGCTTGTATCATTCCCGGCATGTACACAAAACCTCTATAACACTAATTTATGCATGCTAGATATGTATATTCCAGTGCCTGGGAGTATTTCCTGCATATACCCTTGCACACAATCACGTCCACAAGCACAGAAACGCCCTTTGTTACAGTTTGGTTTTTTTAAGGGTTTAACTTTGGGGGAAAAACTTCACCAGCATTTTTTTGTGCTGGATTGCAGCACCATTAGAGCACTCACTTTTTTTCATTCTTCCTGATAAAATACTACCGTTTAACAATAGCTTACGTGAATGCAGAGCTCATTAACGGCATCAGGCTAAAAGTATTGTTTCTAATGGCTTTAATGGCGATGTTGGATTTACACAGTGTCTGAGTGAGAAGTGAAAACGTCTTACGAAGAAAACCAGAGGACTGCTGAGTCCTCTCTGTTTTCGAGTCAGGATGCTCTTAAGGGAACCCAGCGGTCTGTGTGAAGGACCCCGTTACTGCTCAGTGAGAGTCCCGGAGAACTCTGTGGCACTCGGGTTTACGGCCCCGACCGCGGCTCTGAGCCGCTCTTCGCTGCAGCGACTGCTCGGGTACTGTCTAGCGAAGCGGTTGAGCGGTGCTCAAACACGGCTGCGGAAAGGGTTGTCACCTCTGCCCGGCACCCTTGACAGGCACGGTCAGTCCCTTCTGCAGGGTTGGGGTGATGGAGAGTTCTGCGACTGTAGTTTGGGATTCTTTTGGCTTATGCCGTGGCAGGAGAGCATCAGGGAGCAGTTTAGCGACGGAGAGCATAGTCAGTTGTACACAAGAGCGTGTCAGCTCTAGGTAGCTCATACCCTCTACGGTGCTTAAATGTTACATCCATCTGGAGTCCACGTGTGTGTGTGTGTATTGCTGCTCGTGACGGGAGGACACTCACATCAGAGCTTTGTCTCGCTGCCCTGCGCGTGTCAAGGCTGTCACCGTGAGTCCCACTCTGAGTGCCGTGGCAGTCAGCGTGGTTCCCAGTAAGCATTGCTCGCAACCTGCACAGAGGCGAAAACAAAAAGCCCCCAAAACCCAATAAATTACTGATTAACCACATATTTTCATGAAATATTAACACATTAATCCTTCTGCATAGCGCTTAACGTTACTCAATGAGTTGCTGTTACTGAATGAGTTGGTTAAAGCTGATATAATCTATGCAGTGCAGCAAAATGCTGTTAGCGTATGTACAAATTAGAGCAAAGGGTAATTTATATCCTCTTGCGGCCTCTTCTTGGCACACACCCTGACCAATCAATGTGTAACTTACCATACAGACTGGTTGCATGCGTGGAAAATGGACACATTGATGTGCAAACTTAGGTAATTTTGGATCAGTCATGTGCTGTGCCAAGTAACATCAAGGGATGTGTTGCACACATGAGGTTCCTGACCGGATCGAGACGTCCTTGCACCCCTAAGTGATCTCTTGCATCTATTGATGTATATGAAACAAGGGACTTGCTGAAAAAGACTTTTTAAACTGTAGAGGGGCAATAATCACCAACCAAAAGAAGCCATTTATAGCTAGTGGTTTTTTCCTTTCAGAAGATGTGCAGACTGTTTTGATTTTTCTTGCTTAAATCAGTTGTCAAAAAACATACGTTAAAATGGCAGTTACCTTGTCAGCCAGAATCCTTAACGATATAGCAGTTTCTGCCTTTCTCACAGATTATACTGTGGTGTTCACCCTGTATGTGGAACATGGCCCAGGTCATCCTGTGCTATCACTTTCCTCTTCAGCCAGACATGAGGAAACACTCAGGAAATAATCTGCATTTTTATCCTCTGCTTTCTGAGATTGTAAATCAATGCTCTTTTGTGACTTTATTGCTATTAGCAGCCCCTCCAAAACTTAGATCCTTGTTTCGTTCACAGAATTTGCTATGCGTGCTCATAAATGGTAGTGCTTATGCGGGAAGCTAAGTTTCATGCACTTTGTATTCCTCATGTAGGGATTAGGGCCATAAATAGCAGAACTGTTCTTCTTTCTCTTCATTTCAGTATCTATGTTACAGAGAAAGTGACATGTTCCTTACTAAAAAGAAAAATAAATCTAGGAAATGGTGATGTAATGAAACCGTTATTATGACCGGGGAACAGAAAGGATATTAGACTTCCGATACGTATACTTTTGATTTTAAATACTTCATAATTTATGAAAGGTTGTTACAACCTTTACTATATGCAGTATTATTGGAAATTCATAGACAGCATAAGGAAAGCTGTACCAAATTACAACACAGTCTTAATGTTTCTCCAACCCTCTATCTACCTTCCTGTAGATTTAAAGTTAGCTGATTAGCTTTTTTCATTTAAAATTAGTTTTGGATTTTACTCCTAAGTGTTTCTACCGTTTTAGAGCACAGATTTCTCAACATGGCTTTCCATCAGGTTAAATACTCACTAATTTTATGAAAGCTGCTACTTGGTCTATCTTACAGCAACGCTGGAAACTCTTTACTGTTCAAAGGGAACATGTGGATCTTCTTTGTGTGCTGTGGTGCATAATTTAGGAGGTTCTTCATGGATTTTCATTGCCTTTGGAAAGACAATACATTTTTGCACTGATAAAATACATTGGAATTTTTATAA
The DNA here is from genome assembly GCA_008711295.1 of Anarhynchus alexandrinus. Taxonomy (NCBI): domain Eukaryota; kingdom Metazoa; phylum Chordata; class Aves; order Charadriiformes; family Charadriidae; genus Anarhynchus; species Anarhynchus alexandrinus. The sequence continues at coordinate 117,029 of VUYV01000563.1, read as the reverse complement.
AATGAATAGGGAGAACTCTGCTGCTAGTCCTGAAGCTGATACAGGGCTTATTTGGGACTAAGTTCTGGACTAAATGTGGAGTGCCAAAAATCTCCCCCAAGTATGTGCAAATTTCTTATTTTCATGGTTCTGTAGAGGAAAATGGTCAGTCAGTAGCTTGGGAGTAGAGAGAGCAAGGAGAGGGCAAAGGCCTCAGGGGTTAGGGTGCTAGTGGGTGCTACCGGCTGATGGTAGGGATGCTCAAGTTCACAGGTGGCTACAAGTGAAACCTGGTTTGTAAAAGGCTGTGCTCACACATCACATCCTCAAAGCTGTGAAGTCTTTGCCTCTCCTTGACTGGAAAAAAGGATGTGGTGGAGGAGGAGGAAAGGTGTTTTAAATGTTGTGGGTTTTTTCTTTTACTGGAATGTGAGACGGGATGGGAGTGGCTGGAAACACTTCAGTCAGGCTGGTGAGATGCCTGGTGGCACTTACATGAATTTAGTACCTTCAGAAATTATTAAAACTCTTCCTTTGCAGGCATTCAGCTTCAGCCTAAATAGGCTAGTGGGAAGAGGTGCTACCATCAGTCTTGAAGTACTTATTGGGGGCAGAGAGATGGTGGCCAGATGTAATTGCATGGTAACTCTGAGGGGGAAACACAGGTTTGTCTTCTCCCCGTAGTAGCTCAAGATTTGGGGACTTGCAGTACCTGGAATAACAGGGAGATGGCCCAAAACCGAAGTAACAAATGCAGTGTAAAGGCTGGGAGCCAGCTATGGAAAGGGAGATTAGAGATTATTCAGAAAAATATGCAGTGAAAAAGCTCAGGGTCATATTCTTAGCACTGTGAGACCACGCGTTAACGCAGCTTTATGAACTTCACTGGCAAGCTAATGCAGCACCAAGCCTCTAGTCCTGGTGGTTAGACACAAATATTGAGTAAGAGGTACCTGAAATGCTCTCTGCTCATGTTTCCTTTATTATGTGAAAAGTACAATGTGTTAACCTATGCATATATATGAATCCTTTATGATGCAATTTTTTTTCCCATCATATGGGATCAGCTGGAAAGATGAACTGAGCCCAGATCTGAGGCTCTTCTGGAGAAAAACTACCTCACTTCCATTTCTCTCCTTTACTATTCCAATACCCATCTACTATTCATTGTTTCTCTGTTTGAGTTTGACTCTCGTATTAACAACTATTATTTTAGCATGCGTCTGAAATTTCCACCAGTTCCCCATATCGGAGAAGGAGCTCAATAGCTTGGAGAATTGTCAGCTGTGACTGAAAGAATGCCATGACAAAGAAAAGACCTGAAATAGTTTAGAACAGTGTGGCCTATTGATTACAGCCTTGAGTGTGACCCATCCTCTCAGGCTCCGGATTCCCTCTGTGCGTTAGTTACTCGTCTGAATGACGCTGATACTAGTTATTTCATAAAATGCTTTGAGCTGTGCTGGTAAGAAGTGCCATTTCAAAGCACAAATTCATTATTATTCTCTTATGCTGCATGATTTTCAAAGGGCTGCTGCAAACAAAGGAGTTATTACGGCTTCTCGAGAAATGATGTAAGTATCTATTACTATTTTAGTCCCCCTTAGTGGGCTAGACTTCAGCTACATTGACAAAGGGAATTCTAACTGTGGTTACCTCATTTTAAAATGAGACTCCCTTCGTTCTGGGAATCTTATTTCCTTATCTCAGCCTTTTTTTTTTTTTTTTGAGTTGGTACTGTGATTTAAAAGATTCTGGACAGCAAACAAGCCCCACTTATTTCCTGATTTATTATTGGAGAGGAAACATGGGAGGGATATTTTTGAAGCTTTTTGGAAGGCTGGAGGTTGTCAAACCAAGCAGTTTTGTTACAAAACTGATGAGACAGGACCTCTAACACTTTCTTTTCTGGGACAGTCAGCATTAGGAGTGGAAAACCGTCTGTTTTGGTGAAGTGATTACCTGAAGTGTGCAGTTCATTGAACTCATGGCACTTAAGATCACCTTAAGGTCTTTCTGTTACTGTCTTGAGGAGACTTTCAGGCGTTACGAGAGCTGGCTATTTCCCTTCACACTTAGAAGGTGACCTGGTGCTAAGCTGTGGACTTAGCCTGGGAAGCAAAAAAGCCAGACTGGCTCAAAAGCGGAGGTGTGCTTATCTCTTTGGCCTGCTGTGCGGAGCCAGTGAAAACCTGTGGCATGTTTGCATAGGCAACACCTTCAACAGAAGAACTGAGAAGCATGTGAGTCCAGATTCCCCTTTAAGCCAAGGTGTAGCGTAATTTTCTGAAAAAGTAATTTTTGGTTGAAATACAGAAAAGTAGAAGAGTTTGCATCTTAGCATCCCGCATACTTCATGAAAAGTTCTGTATGTGGGTGTGCAGAATAAGAGTATTAGGAGAATAGCATATGTCCCAGTTCCTCCCCCTTTTTAACAAAAATAGTATTATTTACTTGATGTAGACACAGAAGAGTTCCTGGGTGTGAGCCCTGAGAAGAGATGTGTCTGGAGAGGAAGGAATTAACCCTGCAGACGTGTGTGGGTGGGTTTTTTTTTTGTTTGGGGTTTTTTTGAGGGCTATGAATCTCTTAAGTACTGGTGGTCATTTAAGCAGTAAGCCATTCATCACTCTGTATTATGACTCTTTATTAATAGTACCTAAACTTTTCTATGCACTGAGAAGATCATGTTCTTTACTTAGGCTTGTGAATCTCGATGAACAGTGGAGGACGTAAAAGTTAGGCCTTGTATTGGCCTGAGCCAATAACTAAGTTGTTCTGTAAGTGCCTTTGGTCTTGGAACTGGGGATCGGATCATTTAGGGAAGCAGAACGTGAAGATCTAAGAAAGCATCTGAAAGATATGAACCTGCTTGAGCAGGTCCAGAGGAGGCCCCGGAGATGCTGCGAGGGCTGGAGCCCCTCTGCTGGGAGGACAGGCTGGGAGAGTTGGGGGGGTTCAGCCTGGAGAAGAGAAGGCTCCGGGGAGACCTCAGAGCCCCTTCCAGTGCCTAAAGGGGCTCCAGGAGAGCTGGGGAAGGACTCTGGATCAGGGAGGGGAGCCACAGGATGAGGGGGAACAGTTTTAAACTGAAAGAGGGGAGACTGAGATGAGACATTAGGGAGAAATTCTTCCCTGTGCGGGTGGTGAGATGCTGGCCCAGGTTGCCCAGAGAAGCTGTGGCTGCCCCATCCCTGGAGGTGTTCAAGGCCAGGTTGGACGGGGCTTGGAGCAACCTGGGCTGGAGCTGCCCGGGGCAGGGGGGTTGGACTAGATGGTCTTCAAGCTACCTTCCAACCCAAACCATTCTGTGATACTGAACTGGAAAGTACAATGGTTAAGTGGAAGGTCCTGAACCGCATCTTTATTTGCACTGGTAAAGCCAAAGACACTGCAATTAAGGTTGCAGTGAAAGCAAAGTAACCCATCGACAGCTCCATATGACACGTGATAGAAGAGGAGAGTGTCTAATCTTGAGGGAGAGGTCAGTCTCAGCATAATACTGAGAGCTGTAATAAAATAGTTGCTTGCTTTTCTCCTCCACCTTAAACTTACAGCTAATAAGGATGCCATTAAAGACATCAAGAATAATGTCTTCTGAGAACAAAAGTTTTTATTTTACAATACTGCCGTCTTCCCTCCTGGCCTTTTTTTAAGGCTAAATGCTGCCTTTTGGACTATACCATGCTGTATTACAGGTAAGAAAGCACTGCTTGTTAAGTACATCGCTCTTGAACAACTTTTTTCATCAGACTTTGTTGTTTGTGCACTTGGCTTGAATGCATATATCTCTTTGAATTTGTATTAATTTTGTTTAATTGTCCTTGGGGGGCTAGTAAAGTTGAGCAATAATTATTAAACTTTATTCATTGGGGAAGGTTCAGAATTACAAAAAAACGAAAGGAAGACAGACATAAGTGGAAGACATCTCTTTTCACAGCCAGTGGTCTATTAAACTTTGCAGTGCAAGCAGAAGTGTTCCCAAAATAATAACTGCTCATGTCATTGCACAGTATGTCTTCTGCACACACCAGCTTTGGATTACTTCGATATTTGCCCAACAGGTCCTTCAATTTCTCTTCAATGATATCTGAATTATTTAAGGTGGCTTTTTTTTTTCCCTTTTAGAGAGTGGGAACTTAGAAATGTGTTGGCAGTGTGACCCTGACCATTAACACATAAATAATGTAAGCTGCTCGGCACTTTGAGAGAGATGATTGGCTCTGTAAAGGTATTTGGACAAATGTGTTCGCTATTTAATCCTCATCCACACAAAAACTAATCATGCTAGAAACAGCCTATGAAAGATAAACTAATAAATCCTTGCAAGAACTATGGATGCCTACAATATTTGTTTTGAAAAAGTAGTGAATAAAGGATATGTACGAGTGAGCAAAATATTGATTGATAAACCTGTCATTTGTAAGGGCTGAAAAAGTATGGCTCTTGGACTTATTGATGCAGAGAGGATGGTCATTTTTATTTTAGTAACAAATTGTATTATGACAGA
>VUYV01000563.1:94933-109859 GCA_008711295.1 Anarhynchus alexandrinus | reverse complement strand
TTTGTATTAATTTTGTTTAATTGTGCTTGGGGGGCTAGTAAAGTTGAGCAATAATTATTAAACTTTATTCATTGGGGAAGGTTCAGAATTACAAAAAAACGAAAGGAAGACAGACATAAGTGGAAGACATCTCATTTCACAGCCAGTGGTCTATTAAACTTTGCAGTGCAAGCAGAAGTGTTCCCGAAATAATAACTGCTCATGTCATTGCACAGTATGTCTTCTACACACACCAGCTTTAGATTACTTCGATATTTGCCCAACAGGTCCTTCAATTTCTCTTCAATGATATCTGAATTATTTAAGGTGGCTTTTTTTTTTCCCTTTTAGAGAGTGGGAACTTAGAAATGTGTTGGCAGTGTGACCCTGACCATTAACACATAAATAATGTAAGCTGCTCGGCACTTTGAGAGAGATGATTGGCTCTGTAAAGGTATTTGGACAAATGTGTTCGCTATTTAATCCTCATCCACACAAAAACTAATCATGCTAGAAACAGCCTATGAAAGATAAACTAATAAATCCTTGCAAGAACTATGGATGCCTACAATATTTGTTTTGAAAAAGTAGTGAATAAAGGATATGTACGAGTGAGCAAAATATTGATTGATAAACCTGTCATTTGTAAGGGCTGAAAAAGTATGGCTCTTGGACTTATTGATGCAGAGAGGATGGTCATTTTTATTTTAGTAACAAATTGTATTATGACAGACACAAATGTATTAAGTGATAAATCATGAGATAGGAGGATTCAGGTAGCAACTCAGAAAAAAGTCCATTTATAGAATAATATTTACATTTAATTTATGTTTTAAATAGAAGAAGTATATCTGAAGCTGGATACTTATGTCTGAAGGTAGTTGCCATTCTAAACTAGTAAAGGAACGACTGTCAGGGTCTTAAGCCACAGAATATTTCAGTGACCTAATTATGAGGAAAGAGTAAGGCACCTCTTATGTGACACTTCTGCTTAGGGAAAATGGATTTTATGTTCTGGTTCCTTAAATTAATTATTCAAAATGCTGAAACAACTAAAATCGGTTTATCTGTTCATTGACTTGGAAGTGGCACAACCCGGAACGTGTAAGGCCAGGCCATTTGGCCTCCATTTGCAGATCTCCAGTGACCTGGTTTGTGACCTTGTCTTGCCTTGGCTTCCTTCTTCCTTTGACCTTCTTTCCCCATTATTTGGCGTTACTCTCCAGTGCAGATGCTGTCCTCTGTTTTGATCAGCAGGTTCTGCTTACACTGTTCTGTAATGGCAGCTAAAGCCACCATCCAGGTGAAGTACTTCTGCACATTAAAATCCTCCAAAAGCCACTTCAGGTTTGTTTGGAAGATATTCTCACATATCCTTTGGGTCTGTGCATTGCCAGATCTTCCAGTGTGTGACTGGCAGTCTCTGGGTTGTGTGTGAGAAACCGACTTGTGTGGGCTCACACACAAGATAAGGAAATTTAGAACTAAATTAGCAAAAAATCAGGGGTATGGTCTCTTTGGAAGTCACTACTACAAAATGATGTGCACCTAGCTGAAGTGCTTACTACAGTAGGGTCTCGTGGTACTAATGTATTATGGATAGTGAATAACTGAATCGAGGCAGTGTTATCTTGTAGGTATCATCTCAAGTGATGCTTGCTTTTAAACCAGATGTGATTCTATTGATTCTTCTGTCAAAATCCAATAGAAGAAGTTGCATAGAAGTAGGAGTTGGGAGCAAGATCTCATTAGGGAACTTGCTTTGATGGCAAATTGTGAACTATGTGATGCACAGCACTGACTACTTCTGTATTTGTCTACTAATTTCTCCATTATGTTTGTCACTATATCCACTATGTAGTCTGAAGACAGTTGAGGGGTCCCAATTGCCCAGTCACGTGCATGTGACAAAAGGTGAAAAATGCACTTGGAGGGGAAGGGGTTTTGCTATGTGCCCTGAATGTACCCATTTACCTTGTCTGTGGTCCTGCTGGCCCTGGATGAGGAATGAAAAATTAGTGTTCATCATTAAGGCTTACAGTTCACCTTTGAACATTCACACACAACTGATACTCTTGAAATGCCCAACTGTAATTCCTGCTGGGAGATCATTGGGAAATGGCTGATAAATTGACTGATGTAGTTGCCAAGCCACTCTCCATGATATTTGAAAGGTCATGGCAGTCAAGTGAAGTCCCTGGTGACTGGAGAAAGGGAACCATTGCACCCATTTTTAAAAAGGGTAAAAGGAGGACTCTGGGAACAACTGACCTCTCAGCCTCACCTCTGTGCCTGGGAAGATCATGGAGCAGATCCTCCTGGAAGCACTGCTAAGGCACATGGAAAATAAGGAGCTGTGGCTGCCCCATCCCTGGAGGTGTTCAAGGCCAGATTGGAAGGGGCTTGGAGCAACCTGGGCTGGTGGGAGGTGTCCCTGCCTATGGCAGAGGGGTTGGAACTAGATGATCATTAAGGTTCCTTCCAACCCAAACTATTCTATGATCATGATCGTCCTTCCTTGCAACAGAGAGAGAGAACTTGAATTTGCAGCATTGAATGTATTTGTGTCTGTGTTTTAAACAGATATAATATGGAGTTCGCCGTATGCTCTCATCTAGCTTATATTCTCTCAATTGGAACTAAAATTCAATGAGGAGATCGATGCTCTTTGTGTCTGACGTTCTTAGTACGCAGTCTTAAGCTGCTTCACTCTTGGAGTGTTTCACAAACTGCCGGTGGAGACAATTAACTTCTTGTCACATGGGATAGGCAGTAGCCCTGTGTTTGTTTTTCCAGAAGACAAGCGTATGAGTAACTTGTTGACATTTTTACGTGAAGCCTGGTTCAAGGTGATACCTGAAGTATTGGGGCAGCTGGAGTTGATGGGCAGAGCTGTGGTGCTCACCTGAACTGGTGACTGTTTAAGGGAAAGAGAAGCAAGACTTCCTCTGGGGCCCTGGGCACTCGTTCTTGCTTCTTCCTAAGGTGGTGCATCTGGCAGCTTGCTCAGATAGTTTGTGGCTCATACACTTGCTGACAAAAGAGAAGGGTGTGGAGACCACCCCATGCTCCTCAGGGTCTGCTGTGACATTCGCCTTCCCTCAGTGTATGCTTCCGTATCGCTAGAGGCCCTCTCTGTCACAGATATTAAAAAGGTCATGACAGCACCTGAGGTTAGTTTCTCATTTATCATATGAATATGAAATAGAAATTGTAGAGGAAATTGTGTGAATGATTATACCCACTTATTCTCTGAGACCTGATCTTGGTCTGAGAAACTGAAAATGTCCTCAAACGTGCTGAGCGGTGCAGGCAGCATTTACATCTGATATATTAATGGAGCAGTCTGGCTCTCTTGCCAGCAGAGAGGTGCCTAGTGCCATCTGAGATGCTGTAGAACATCCAGATGGAGCTGGCAGATATAACGTAGGACCTGTAGGAGAGCTGTTGACTTCAGAAGTTGACAGGGGGAGGTTGGCTATGGTACCTTGGAGCATCTTAGATGGCACTCCATGCCTATGTACCGCAAATGACTCATGGCTTAATTGTCTGTGTACCACAGGGTTTCTGAAGCTTATGAAGTTTAAGGCAAGCCCTGTGGTGGCCAAACATAATGTCAAATTAGTATCTAAGAGCATTGTGATCCAGCAAAGAATGTATCTTGTGCTTATAGGAATGCTTTATTTAATTAAATTAGTATTCTCTATACAGAAGAGGATTTGAGCATGTTTACTTAATTAGTCATGTACCTTTCCTTTTTCTATACTAATTGTGAAATAAAGATAGCAGGTATCAAGAATGGGAATCTGTGATGTTGGCCCCTAACCTGGGCTTCTGTTATTCAGATAGAATCAGTCTTATATTGAATATTACACTTATCTTGTGTCCACAGTCACAGATTTCTTTAATAGAAAACTTCGCTGTTAATTATAGCAATATCTGTCCCAATCTCCACACTCTTTGTTTCCAAGCTAATTGATATTTTAATTTTGATTTAGATATTAGTTATTTCTAAGTGTCCTAGATGAATTTATCAAGGCAATAAACAGAACACGTTTTCACTTTGCAGCTTTTTGTGTTTGGAACTTGGAAACAGGCAAAGCTCTCCAATCAGAAGAAGTCAGCCTTTGATACTTAAACTGTTCTTTCTTTTTTTTTTTAATTTTCTCTAATTCTCATTATAATCCCATCAACTGACACTTAATAAAAGTACTGTGGCAAACCTCTGAAACACTGAGGATCTCCAACTGGTAATAAAGCATGAGAATTTAAAAATAAGTGACCTGATCTACCTGCAGGACAAAAACTAATTTCATGGTGATACTGGCTTTTAATCAGAGGGATATGCTGAAAGTGATCTGGATTGGGGTTTGTATTAAAAATAATAGTAAAACATTCAGCAGTCACTAAATAGTCTCTAGTATTCTTCTCAGAATTTTATTTAACCTTTAGACTCACTTAGCATCTCTAAAAAGAACTGTGCTACATATTCATGTATACATACAGAAGTAATCTTACTTTTTTATTTTATTACTATAGGCACAGTGACATCTGTAATGGCCAGCAAGGGCTGGTTTTCACTTCGTTCGCTGGTTAATAATATAAAAAAAGTTACAATTATTTCAGACCTGTTTTCATGCTTCCTAAATATGAGCTGACACAAACAATTCTAATATATTTTTCTTTTTTTATGTAAAAAAATAGAGACCAGCATTAGTTTGTATTTGACAACTAGTTGGGCAAAATTATTAAAGACTGCATTTTTTTCCTCATTGTTTAACTCATTATTGTTACTTCTTTTGGATGACTTATAGGAAACAGACAGACTGACATTGGCAGCTGTATTTGTGAGATTATGAACATTTCATATGGTTCACAAAATCAGAATTTATTTCAATTTCCAAAACCTGTCCATTCCCAAAACAGCAGATTTTTTTGCATTTGTGTCACAGCGCTGGGAAAATAACTGGTTAAGTTATGTAGGAGAAAAAAGTTATAGTAATTATAAATAAAGCTGAGTGAATATAGTGTTTCATTTATTTTAATAAAGTTCATTACCTCTTCTGAGATGTGTATTTAACTAGCATTTCATACATGGAAGTTGGAGTTTTCACAAGAGAATGGATGCATTTTCAGAAGATATTTTTGTTAGGATTGCAGCATATTAAGACTGAGCTGTAGCTGAATAGCACTGATTTAGTATTCAGAATATTAATAAAAGGAGTTGTATTAACATAATAGCAAATGCTACATGTGTTGCCTCCCAAATTTCAGCAAAGATTGACATTTAACAGAATTTCAAATATATGCAACAAGGGCACGTGGAGCTAAGACGTTAAAAACAACCACAACGTGAAAATTAAGACACACGCAGTTATTTAGACGTAGTGTGGTTAATGCGGTGAAAAGTTTGTTGTGAAAAGGTATGATGAAGTCTTAAAAAGAGTAGTAGTAGATAATCCTTAAATGTAGTGTTAACATTACAATTTTAGTTATTAGTTTTCAAAAGTTTGTCCTTCAGTGGGAATATTCAATCTCCTCTGAAAGCCTTCAGGAAGAGCCACTGTTCCTCCCAGTTCCCGTAACCTCTCGGGTGTTGGGGGGCGGCACGGCCAAAACCCCTCACTTCCTCCCTTGGTTCCTGGCGGGTGAGTACTAACGGTGCTCAGGAAAAACGCCGGTCTTCTCGGCTGTCAATATTCGGAGGAGGAAGGAGAAAAGGGGAGGCTGTGCGTCCTGTTTCACGACGAGCCCGGTGACCCCCCGCGAGCTGTGGGTGCGCGTTCAGGGCATCCCCGTACGTGGGCTCGTTGTGCTCGCAGCATCCCTTAGAGGAAAGGGGGACTAAAGAACCGCGCAGTTCTCTGGGAGTTTGTAACTGAGAACATTACTCTCTTGCCTCTACTTAGTGAGATGTTTCCAAAGTGTTAGGTATGATCTTTAAGAAGTTATTTGCCTCCCCCCACCCTGTAATGCAAATGACGTACAAACCCAAATACGCTCAGTGATCGCTTCGCTGCTAGTTTTGTGTAAGCAGAGGATGCTATTTTTATGTCTAGTAAGTTTGTTAAAAAGGCTGTTTTAAGATTTCTTACACTTGTAAATTAATGAACCGATTATTTTGTCAGTTCACAAAAAGTCATTCTGTACTGTAATTTTTAAGAGGGATAATTGTGCATTTTTTAGACATGAGGAAACTTAATGTCTCTTAAGTGGAGAATAAACCAGGAAATCTAAAATACAGAGCCAGGACAGGGGTTTCTGCAATGAAAACACTGCAGACACTTTTTCCACAGTGGGAACAGTACTCTTCCTGGGGTAAGGCTTCACGAGGCCCATGTGATCCGAGAATAATTAGAAGCACATCTAATAACTTAAAGTGGCGATTTGATCCCACATTTATGTTCAGAGTATAAGCAGGCAAGATTCTGCTGGAGATCAAGATTCTCAAATTATGTGTTTTGAAATTGAGTTAGACCTACAAAGCAGGCGTAATATCTTAGTTGTTCCTTGGGTTTGCTTATGTATTTTTTAATTTTAGTTCCACTTGAGATAATCCATTAAAGTTAGAGCTAAAATAGAAGACAATGAGAAAGTGATGCAGCCAATAACTTCTTCCTGCACACACAAAAGCCTTTGAGTAGTTAGAATAAAATCCAGAGGTGCCTGCAAACCTTTAAAACTTTCTTTATTAAATCAGCCATCCTTTGAATTCAGTGCCTGCCTTTTGCCGTGACTGCGAAGTGTGGATGAAGACGGAAGGCTTTGAAATCCAGAATGCCTTAAATCCATTGTGATGTAAACTGATGACTCTTCACCGGCCTCAAAAGCCGGGCTGATGTTACCGTCGGTGTAGCGGGTTGATAACACAGCTCATCAGCACTGTATCTGGCCAGATTTTATTTTCAAACGTATGTGGATATGATTAAGTGACTTTATTTTCTTCATTGGGGGGACAAGCGGGTCCGGTGTGGTGATGTGGGTTATCTGGTCAGACGGCGCTGGAGATCCGGAGCGGGGAAGCAGGCGGAGGACTGCTGCCGCCACTGCCAGCGGTCTCTGAATGTACCTTTGTTCCTGGATAAAATGAATGCTCTATTAATTTGTTAAAAAAGATTAAGGAGTATTCTGAGACATCAGCAGCCCTGTATTACATGTCCTCAGAAGGCCAAAAATTGGATTTATCCCTTTAGTCTTTTTCTACTGGTGTCTTCCTTCCAACAGACAGGTTGTCTCTGTGTACGAAGGTCGTCGTCTTTCATATCATGCTCGTGGTATATCAGGATAATAATACATGACTTCATTTAGTAATTCTAAGGATTATTTTAGGAGCAGCGGGGTGAAGAAATTCATTGGCAGATGGTTGAGAAACACCACTGCAGTTATTCCACTCACTGCTCTTCCCAATGCTGTTTCTTGTCTAAGGAGCGGATTTCAGTACCGCATCTGACATGTTAGCATGCGGAGTGCTGTCTCTGGCCGCGTGCTTTAGGTGTCTACGTTAGCAATAGATGTGTGTGAATAGTAAATTATTCTATTCATTTATTATTCCTGATGACTAGTAAATTATTTTAATGATGTTGACTATCCTATTCATGCGCTACTTGGAAGTGATTGGAAGTGAATTGCTGTCAAAAAGGCTTTGCAGCTGCAAAAAATTACGCTTCTACTTTTATTGTATTCCCTTCACCCCCAAATAGAATATACTATTTCTGTCTCTCCACTTGATTCAGCCAGCTGTCACTCACAGACCCGCAGGCAATTACGGCGCACTGCCGTCACACCCCAGCTGCCTCTGACAGACTCTTGTATTGTAGTGCAGTGCGTACAGGAGAATCTCTGAACGTCCGTCTCCCACTGGAAACTATTCTTTCATTGGCCACGCTCTTGTGCAGCTCAATGGTCGGGGCCGTTCTGGTCAGGTTCCCGCACATCTTGATCTGCGATGAGTTTTGCATGATCTTCGTAACACGGGGCTGCCTAAGACAAACGTATCGTTAATATTTCCAGAGATTTTGTTTCAAAAATGAGATAGAAATAGTTTGATTTAGTTTGTAGAACCTCTAACATCTCACATCAATAATTTGACATATGTTAATTATGAAATAGTTGTATAGTTACAGATGGAAAACAAGAATGGCGCTTTTCATACCAAGTGGTCTGTGACAAGTAGAAGAAAGAATGTTTTCTAAAGGGCACTCATTCCCTAGGAATATGTTACTCATTTAGGGTCACTTGAACTGTGATATTATTTCCTGGTCTATTTTAATAATTGTGTCCATGTGCTTAGTATTTTTCTGAGTATGAAGAACAAGTACTAAAAGGAATATGCAGAAACAGGAAAAGGAACTATGGCCTGGTTACAGCAAAAGCTGGCAACTTCATCTGTGTAACCCTGACTGAGTTGGATGGTACAAAATGCTTATTTACACTTATTCTGATGTCTCCCCTTTCTTCTCTTAGTGATCAGATAGGAAACAGGGCAATTATAATTTTATTAATCGTGTGTTCTGTTTATTCCAGAAAGCAACAAAAAAGATCTCACTTGGCAGAGGGGTTGAGTGGAAAGGAAAGCTTATTTCTCTTACAGAAATTCAGCTAGCCAAAGGATTATTTGCCACGTTAATGTTTATTTCAGACATAGTAGATACAGTATTACAGATAAAATCTGGTGAATGTGAAAGAAAACAGCTATTGAACTATTCCTTTTTAATGACGCCATCCAAAGCCTCCAGCTGAGCATGAATGGCGCTCGGGAGATGAGCAACACGAAGCAGGTGGTTTGCCGTGGCTGCCCAGGCAAAGCGTGAGGAGCTGCTGGTGTCCCTCCCTGCCCGGGGCACGTGGGTAGAGAGCCGACCTGACCCACGGCCGTGCCAATCCACAGCGGAGCTCGGGTGGCTTTGAGTCATTTTTGTGCTGTGATCTTTGACACTTAGCTTTGCTCTGGAGAGAGATTCTGGGTTTTAAGACAATTTCAAGAAAATCTGAGTCTCGCCTCTTTAATGGCACAATGGGTATCTCTCTCTCTATTATTTCTTCTTCATGTTTTAAACTTGCATTAAACAACGTTTTTCACACCTAATGGTGCTTTTCAGGTTTTTTTGAACCTCGTATTTCACTGTCATGTCCAGTTTTCAAAATAATACTAAGGTGTTTTTTAGGTACTTTATTGGTAATATGTCCCATTATCCATGGCTCTGAAGTAGTCTGCTAATTATTAAATGAACTTTAAATTTTGTCTTGTGTGTATATGTATATGCATCTTCTTTTAATCAATAAGTATTATGGGATATGATAGAGCAGTTTTTCAGCCGCTCCCTTGCTTTCAGTATGGTTTTCGAAATACAGGTCTTCTATTTCTCTTACGAGTGGTTGGGTTGCACAGTGATGGCTTTAAGTAGGCGTGAGTTGGCACAGACTTCACTGATGCCAAATGCTGTGGTGTTTGTCAAAAAGAACATTAGCTTCCAGTGTGATTTCTTTTTTTTTTTAATTTTCTTTGTGGTAACAGTGAAATTTACCAAAATAATGTATGATCCTTATTTGTGGTGACAATGAGTTATGGCTTTAAAAATATTAAAGGTATTAATGTACGTTTTATGCTTTCAATTTTTTTTTCAGTTCTTAGAACAATTGTTTCTTTCATCCTCTTCCTTTCTACGGGATAGTCCTTAACACCCTCGTTGCAGCTTCAGACTATGAACTTCAGTGAAGTCAGTAATAATGTCTTCAGAATCGGCGGCTCTCAAATCACATGGTCTTTACCGTCAGCAAACACATAAGTGAACTAGAAAGGGTGACATCCGATTAACACAGCCTTTTGTAGGTTTAATGAGCAATGATAACTTTAAATTCTTTCTTTGGCACTTTAAGTGAAGTTACAAGTAGAATGAACTAAAGAGATTGTTGTTCCATTGCTTCATAATAAATTATTTGTAATTTTTTTATACTGGGATAGGAGGCATTTTCTTTGAAAAGACACACATTGGTTATTTGAATAAATTTTTGTTATAATAAAAAACAATAAAACATTAATTCCTGCAGTGTGTGGAATTAGACAGTAAGATGAACTGTGCTATTTCATTACCTGTGGTTTTTTGTTTTAAATATTCAGTTAGTACCCCCTGGATATCTCCGAAATGTGGGGCTTTTCTTCATTTCCATTGACATTACCTTATTAATAGCTCTAAGAAAAAGCATTGCTACTCTTGTAGCAGCAATTTTATAGACTTGACAAAGCATTTAATTATGTTTTTAATTAGCAAGTAGGGCCTCTGCATAACAAATATTTTGTTCTCTTATTAAGAAACTCTGTGTGGCCTTTTTTGTTTTTAAAAGGCAGAACAATTTTATAGCTATTCAGAACTAACTGTAGTTAAGGAACATGGTGCATTTTACTTTTTTTGTTTGGTTGGTTTTGTTCCAGTTTGTGTAGAAAAAGCACTTGTGACTGTGGTTTGATAAGATACTTTTTGGTCTCCCTGAACTTTTCCGATCAACAGCAGCAGAACTTTGTATTGTTCTGCAGGTCGTCTTCCTAGTACGAACACCTCTGCTCTGCCTTCGTTGTGTATTCCCTGGGGTAGTTCCATAAAGCAAATCATTTAGATTCTCTTGTCACATTAAGGTCCACCAAATGTAGGAGCAAGTTGGATCATCTCACTATGGTAAATTAAAAAAAAAAAAGTCTCACAGAATGCAGTCAATGTTTATATAGTACAAGTGAACTCTGTGGAGCTAACTACCCTTTTCCTTAGTATGGTTTTATTCGCTCGAGCTGTTGTGTTCGTGACTTGCGTTGATACACACAATATCAGAGTTTAGGTCCTCAGTTTCTAAGAATACATCTGGGATACTGTGAGGAATTTCTTGCTTGTTGAGCATCCTCCAAAGGAAAGAAGCTTATTCGGAGATTTTAAAAGTGTGTGTAAACCATCAGTCGTGCCTATATCACATTCTCTCCTGAAATAGGAAGAAGGAGGATTACTTTAAATGGTGGTAGATCTTTTCTATGGAACTGTATTTCTTGAAATAAAAATTAAAACCTAAAATTGAAGTTAGTCTGCGTTTTGAAACAATTATAACTCGAAACCTCCCCAAAATCATAACTTTTGAGTTATGGTGAATGTAGTTCATCTAATTATATGTGCCACAAATGAACAATTTGTAAACTAGGTTAAATGTATCTTGCTGTGGGTATTTGAGCGCATTTCAGTGTAGTTGAGATGCTAAGGTGTAGAGGCACTGTCGTCATGAATACATAAGTAGTTAACAACAGATTGAAGATGGGATTGAAAGTTCATTTTCTTAGAGCTGCATACACTTTCAGATAATGAAATAAAGAGATTGATTTCTTTTTTTCTTTTAAAGGTACTCATGCTTCTTACTAATTTTAGTTCAAATGGAAATATGCAGTAACCTGAAATAGGACATTACTTTACTTTAGGAGTACAAGCTTATGTAATTTAATCAGAATTATGAAGGTTCTGCTCACTAATTATTAGATTTAATTGAACTTCTCTCTCTTTCTCCATATGAACAGCTGCCTTTGTTGTTCCCTATACTTTGTCCCATCCTGCTGAATAGTTCCTCTAACCTTAAACTCCCCCAAGCCCCCATAATTCTCTCATCTGCTCAACTCAGTGTCCCCTCAAGGTCTCTTGCTTGGCTTATTGCTGACTCTGCCTTTTGGATCTCTTTCCCTGTGTAGATGCCAACATGGATTGTTTGCCTGAAATAGTCCTTCAATTCACTGGGTCATCTTTTGAAACAAAATTCATGTCTAACATGCTTATATTGATTACACTTTGTGTTTTGATCATCCTTGTTTTATTATAAAGTGCCACTGCACTTCATAATTCCTCATGTATCTCAAGGGAATGGTGTGAAATACAACTGATTAAAAATTGACAAACACTGAAGTTTTATTCGAAGGGTGGTGCTATGGAGAATATAGTGAAGATTTAGATAGTGGCCATGTCTGTACTTGAATACTAATAGCTTTAACCAAAAACACTCAAAAAATAACTGTGGCTTAAGCTCGGGGAAAAAGAATGAAAAGGAACAGTGGTTTTAATCATTATAAAAGCCCTCAGGAAGTACCCCTCATGAAGGATGCATTTTCCACCTCTGGGAGAAGCTTGTGAGAACTTAACGGGACACTGAAGGTCTGCACCCTGAAGAGAAGCTCATCAATGATGGTCTTTTGCTTCCAGCGGAATGCTTAGAAAGCCGTTATGAGAGCATGTGCTGGAAAACCCGTTGTTCTTCCACCCTGTATTAATATGTGGTCATTGTACTCTCACCAGTTACTTCCCACTCTAGTCTATGCTGTTGACCTTTCTAGAAAGACACATATCAGTCATCTAGAAAATGCAGAGCAGGATTCTTTCCTTCTAGAAAAATTATGGGGCTTCTTTTAGATGACTGTTTGTAGATGGAATTCTTCTTGAAACTATTAGGCCCTCACCTTGCCATAAATCTACATATTCAACGTTTTTAAATGCGAAGCTTTTGTGTGAAACTGTGTAATGCCATTTGAAGGACCACCTACAAACCATTTATTGTGGCCTCAGATTATTATATTTCAAGGATCGGGGTTTGAGATACATTTTCCTCATTATTTTAGTGGGTACTAGATGTTTAAATATTCATTGCACACATTAGCAAGTTTCCTATTTATTCTCTTAGTTATCTCGTGTATACAGCTGAAGTGGAGACAAAAGAAAATGGGTGAGAATGAATTAATTCAAATTTTTTACAATCATATCTGAGAACTTTTTTCCCTGACCTCACTTTAGTCCTCCCATGAAATGTTTCAACAAATAACTGATAGTCTTTGCTATTAAGCATTGTGAAGCGAGACTTGAAGGAAGCATTGTTCAGTTTCCTCATATTTTTGGTTCATTGACACCTTTCTTAACTGTGGAAAGTGCTTGAACTTACTTCTTTAAAGAAGTTTTTTATGCTTATAGTCTTAAAAAAAAAAAAAACCAAAGCCTTTTGTTTTCATCTAAATCAACAAAACAGTCGTAATATTTCTTCAAAACAGTTTGGGTTTCATTTGTTCTCTTCCATTTAAATATATTCCTCAAAAATACAACATTTATACTTTTTTTTCTGGGCATTTTGGCATTCTGTTACTGTCTTCCTGTGCTAATGTGTACTTGACAGCTTACACAAATCCCTTCATTTTTATAGCTCTACGCCAAAATTGTTTCTCCCATGATATGATTCAGCTTAATTTCCTTAGGAAGAATCATAATGCTTTGCATCCCCTTAGGGGAGAAGACCACTCCATTGTTGTTGCGTTTTATTATTATGCCTAATCCTAAATTTCTAACTAAAAGTCATATTGTATCGCGGATCTCGGCGCTGAAGGCTTCACTGAAACGACTGCCACAGAGTAGCTGAAAGCCCGATCCGTGGATCAATGGGAGAGTTAAGACTCTGCATCGAGAACAGAAAGCGTTGAGACCGCGCGGACAGACGGGCATCGGGGAGGGTACGCTCGCGGCCGCGTGGCTCAGTGAGGCAGCGGGCGGCCGGGTGAGATGTGGACGGAGGATTCTGCCCATAAACAAATGCCCTAAATAAAGTGAGCTATGGTGATGCTGTCTGAACGTGATGATCGTATGGCTCATTGTGGCCCTTTTAGTGGGACAGAATACACGAAAGACATTGGGGAGCTGCTGCCACAGATTTATTTTGTCAATAATGGAAAGGACCGGGCTGCTTTGGCTCAGCAGTTTGTGTGAGCAGAACCTCGTGCCTTCACAGACATGTGAAGAATGAAGAGAGGGAGCGGGAACCGCGTACGGATGATGCTCAGTTTGTTATCGGGTTTCTTTTTCCTTCCTATTGCACACTATTACTTCTTTTTTTTATCTACTTTGGTCAGAGCTGAGTGTATTTCGTTTAGGAACAGAGTGTTTTTCAACTTGATATACTCGCTTGGGAAAGTGGGAACTAGTAGTACCTAACTCAGAAATCCAGCCACAGGTAGCCACAACTTGCCTCTACGTGGGAATCTTCCTGTTTCTTAACTCTTCCTTTGTTTCTTAACTTATAGTGCATAGACTGAGAAAACGAAGTATTTCCAGGCGTGTTTTATACTCTGCGCTATTTAAAAATTCAGCCATAAACTGAAGTAAAACTGAAAACTGAATCCCTTAAAATAGTTGATGCTGAAAAATTTAAACTACAATGCTGCTCTTACGTCAGCATTGTGACAATTCTGGCAGAAATAGGACAGCATTCAGTTTCATGACAGTGATATTTAATAGGACTCTGTCTTCAACTGATGTTGCCAGACGAGTTCAGAGGAATTACGAATTAGTCAAACTGCAAGTGTCTTCCTCTTTTTTTTTTTTTCTTTTTTCTTCTTCCCGGTAGTAGTTTCATGACCACACTGGAGACCCTGGTCTCTCCACTTCTCTCTTTAAATGAGAGAGGCCGGGCAGCCCTCCGTTCCCTGCCCACGCGCAGTTTTCACCATAGACACTAAGGCTTCAGTGCTCTCCAGCTGCGTGAGAGGCAGTGCTTCAGACCGCATTCCTCTTATCTGACGAGCTTTAGGAGGTTATAGGTTTTCTGTTTCATGAGGGCCTATTAGATTGATAATAAACCTTGCCCTGCAACTAATCGCACAATTATAGACCAGTAATACCCTAAAAACTCCAGTCAGGCGAGTTTCAGACACTTATTAACTGAAGATTAAAGACTAACAGCAACCCAAGAGTCCAACTTAGAGGATGTGTTTATAATGGTTACAAGCTATATATGCCACATCTGACAAACTTTTTACTTCTAATATAATTTTTTAATCTTCTCTCTTATTTCTTCACACTTTTCTTACGAGGTATAAGCTACCCAAATGGCTCATCTTCTTAACACCCTCCTTTCAGAAGAGCATTCATAGCCAAACACTTAAAAAAAAAGATCG
>VUYV01000563.1:50970-94816 GCA_008711295.1 Anarhynchus alexandrinus | reverse complement strand
GCAGATGACTGGAAAAATGCAAATCCTTCCTTCTCATTTCCATTTAGTCCTTGTTAGCTGAAGCACATCTTCAGAATCCTGTGGTATCTTTGTATGGTCGCACTATTAGAGGTGGTAATGCTGTAAGTGTGGAACTTGTGGACACAGCTGTTGCTCTCAAAAATCGTGTGCACTCACAAGAAAGCTGAGTGTAAGCCACTGCTGGGCGAGTGGGGGAACATATGTATTGATTTATCAAGGGGTCCTTTGAAATATTTTAAAAATGTTGCCCTCTATGCCAAGGATCAGCACATGGAGCTCCGCCTGGGGACGGATGAGGAGCCGACCGAGAGTGTGTGGGTCAGGATTAAAGGGAGGGCAGGGACAGGTGATGTTACAGTGGGGGTCTGCTACAGGCCACCCTACCGTGAAGACTGAGTAGATGTAGCCCTCTACAGACAAATAGGAACAGCCTCACATTCACAAGCCCTGGTCCTCATGAGGAGCTTCAACCACCCCGATATCTGTTGGAGGGACAACACAGCAGGGCAAAAGCAATCCAGGAGGTTCCTGGAATGTGTTGATGATAATGCCCTTCTCCAAGTGATGGAGGAGCCAACGAGGAGAGGTGCCATGCTGGACCTTGTTGTCACCAACAAGGAGGGGCTGGTGGGGAATGCCACACTCAAGGGCAGCCTTGGCTGCAGGGACCATGAGATGGTGGAGTTCAAGACCCCTAGGGCAGCAAGGAGGGCACACAGTAAGCTCGCTACCCTGGACTTCAGGAGAGCAGACTTTGGCCTCTTCAGGGATCCACTTGGCAGAGTACCATGGGATAAAGCCCTGGAAGGAAGAGGGGTCCAAGAAAGCCGGCAAATATTCAAGGATCACCTCCTGCGAGCTCAGGAGCGATGCATCCCAACAAAGGAAAAGGGGAAACATAACTCCCACTTTTAAAAAGGGAAAAAAGGAAGACCCGGGGAACTACAGGCCGGTCAGTCTCACCTCTGTGCCTGGCAAGATCATGGAGCAGATCCTCCTGGAAGCACTGCTAAGGCATATGGAAAATAAGGAGGTGATTGGTGAGAGCTAACATGTCAGTCATTATTTGCCCTTAATGAAGCCAAATTGGGCAGCCTTCTATGACGGTGTTACAGCATTGGTGGATAAGGGAAAAGCAACTGACATCATCTACCTGGAATTGTGCAAAGCATTTGACACTGTCCCGCACGACATCCTGGTCTCTAAATTGGAGAGACATGGATTTGAAGGATGGACCACTCGATGGATAAGGAACTGGCTGGATGGCCACACTCAACAGCTGTGCTTAATGGCTTGATGGCTGACAGAGTTGGGGTTGTTCAGCCTGGAGAAGAAAAAGCTCTGGGGAGACCTTATAGCCCCTTCTGTCCCAAAGGGGGCCTACAAGAAGGCTGGGGAGGGACTCTTTATCAGGGGGTGGAGTGATAGGGCCAGGAGTAATGGTTTTAAACTGGAAGAGGGTAGGTTTAGGTTAGATAGTAGGAAGAAATTCTTTGGTCTGAAGGTGGTGAGCCCCTGGCCCAGGTTGCCCAGAGAAGCTGTGGCTGCCCCATCCCTGGAGGTGTTCAAGGCCAGGTTAGACGGGGCTCGGAGCAACCTGGGCTGGTGGGAGGTGTCCCTGCCCAGGGCAGGGGGGTGGAATTAGATGGCCTTTAAGGACTCTAGCCACTCTATGAAAAAGTAATGACTGAATATTAATGCGACAGCTGTTAAATCTATTTTGTACCATACATACATTGTAATCTTGGTTTAAGAAAAAAAATAATTCAAGCCTAACCCTCAAAGAACTCACCAAACCTTTCCTAAAACCTTGCACAGCTTGAAGCCTTTTTCTACAAATATTCCAGAAGGGTTTTATTCCCACACATAATTTTCCAAGGTTATTGTGTATACTTCAGAAGTATTATGATTTGCACATAATTGAGGGCATATTTCTAGAGAAGTATGAATATTCAACTTGCCAGGATATTTTCTTTTTTCTGTTACCAAAAAATTAAGCTAGAAGGTACAAACTGATATATGTATTGAAGTCACAATTGTATATAAAATCAGCATGGATATTCCAGGAATAACTAGTAGTAGATACTGAGTATCCTTGGTACTTCTATTAAATATGACAGCTTAAACTCTTGACAAAATTACAGAATTGGGCTCTGGTTTCATATGTAATGTAAATTATAAGTACCGGATTGTTTGAATTCAACCTTTCTTGTTGACTTTCATCTTATTTTGAACACTGGGAAATTTAACTGAAGCTATATGCCTGGAGGTCATAATACTTTTAGATCCTTGTCAGCTTGCCAAGTAAAAGAGTTTTTAATGACCTTCTGAAGAACATGTGAGAAAATTGTCTGCTGTTGATAACACAGTAACTGTGACCAAGGACAGAAAGGACATATAATTCTTTATAGTGAACTTTTTACTGGCTAGTGGCAATCTATTACTGACAGTTTGAGGCTGAAATGAATATCAGATTCTTTCAGCAAAAACTCCATCTTTCACATCTAAGGAAAGCCCTGCACCTTTTTTGATTACTACTGCATCAGGCTGCTCACCAGTGACTCGAGTGCTTGCAAACAAGTCTCTTTAGATAAGGATGAGTGAACTGGCCCTTTTGATGGTTCAGTTCAGCGTGCAGTTCAACTAATCCATTTTCTTTTTGGGGAGAACCGGTTTCCTGGAGTCTTTAAATGGAAGTGAGAATCCCAACTATAACCTTTTCATATACTTTTTATATTCTTTCATCTCGGCTAGCTCAACCTATTTGGAATAAAAAGCTTATTTATCTGAGTGCAAAGGCACTGCTGTGTTTACTGCGCAACTTGTTCATATGTTGCTACTAACATTTATTAAAATATGTAGCATAAAAATAGAATATAAGTGACATGAGCTATGTGAACCCAAATAAACAGCTCTACATCAGTATGGCTGATCAATATGGTGGATGAAGAACGTGTTGAGAGCTTATGGGTAAGAATTAAAGGGTAGGCTAATGGGAGACACTGTTGTGGGTGTTTACTACAGACCACCGGATCAGGAAGAGGAAGTCAATGAGGCCTCTACAGACAGCTGGAAATAGTCTCATGGTCACAGGGTCTGGTTCTCATGGGGGACTTCAGCCACCCTGATACTTGCTGAGAAGGCAGCACAGCCAGGCATGCACAGTCCAGGTTTCTGCAGAGCATTGATGATAACTTTTTGATGCAGGTGGTAGAGGAACCAATGAGGAAAGGTGCACTGCTGGACCTTGTGCTGAGGGAGCTGACAGATGGTGTTCCAAAGCCGCTCTCCATCATCTTTGAAAGCTTATGGAGAACAGGAAAAGTGCATGAGGACTGGGGGAAAGCTAATGTCATGCCAGCCTTCAAAAAGGGCAAGAAGGAGGACCCAGGAAACCTCCATCANCTCCATCCCTGGAATGTGATGGAACAGCACATTCTGAATGTCATCTCTAAGCATGTGGAGGAAGAGGAGGTTATTGGGAGTGGTCAGCATGGATTCACCAACGGGAAATCATGCTTGACCAATCTGATAACCTTCTGTGACTGGCTGGGTGGATGAGGGGAGAGCAGTGGATGTTGTCTACCCTGACTTCAGCAAGGCTTGTGACAGTGTCTCCCATAAAATCTTCATAGGTAAACTTAGGAAGTGTGTATTAAATGAGCGGACAGTGAGGTGGATCGAGAACTGGCTGAATGGCAGAGCTCGGAGAGTTGTGATCAGTGGCACAGAGCTGGAGCCCTGTAGCTAACAGTGTTCCTCAGGGGTCACTACTGGGCCCAGTCTTGTTTGACATATTCGTCAGTGACCTGGATGAGGGGACAGAGAGTACCCTTTTTTACAAGTTTGCTGGTGACACAAAACTGGGAGGAGTGGCTGACATGCTGGAAGGCTGTGCTGCCATACAGTGAGACCTGGACAGGCTGGAGAGTTGGGTGGATAGGAACCTAATGAAGTTCAACAAGATCAAGTGTAGGGTCCTGCACCTAGAATAACCCCATGCACCAGTACAGGTTAGAGGTTGACCTGCTGGAAGGCAGCTCTGCAGAGAGGGACCTGGGAGTCCTGGTGGATGAGCAGTTGACTGTGAGCCAGCAACGTGCCCTTGTGGCCAAGAAGGCAAATGGTCTCCTGGGGTGCATTAAAAAGACTGTGGCCATGAGGTCGAGGGAGGTCATCCTCCCCCTCTACTCTGCCCTGGTGAGGCTGCATCTGGAGGACTGTCCAGTGCTGGGCTCTGGTTCAAGAAAGACCAGGAACTACTGGAGACAGTCCAGCAGAGGGATTTGAAGGTGTTCAATGGACTGGAGCATCTCTCTGATGAGGAAAGGCTGAGAGCCCTGGGGCTGTTCAGCCTGGAGAAGAGAAGGCTGAGAGGGGATCTCATCAATGCTTATCAATATCTAAAGGGCGGGTGGCAAGAGGACGGGGCCAGACTCTTCTTAGTGGTGCCCAGCGATGGGACAAGGGGCAAAGGGCACAGAACAGAACATGGGAAGTTCCATCTGAACACAAGGAAAAACTTCCTAACTGTGAGAGTGCCAGAGCACCGGCACGGGCTGCCTGGGGAGGCTGTGGAGTCTCCTTCACTGGAGGTATTCCAAACCTGCCTGGATGTGGTCCTGTCCAACCTGCTCTGGGTGAACCTGCTTTGACAGTGTGGTTGGACTAGATGAGCTCTGAAGGTCCCTTCTGACCCCTGCCAGTCTGGGATATGGCTAATTCAATTTTTTTCACAAAAGCGTCATACATTATGTTAAACTTCTCTGCAGGCTGGCCCTTTAAGAAGCAGTTTAGTGAAAGAAATTTACATTTCAGCTCTGCTGTCATATTTCAGCTGACATTTCTGCCAGTAACTTACCTAATACGTGGTGGGAAACAAAGTATTTTGGGAGGAATTCTCAGAAACCCACTAAAAAAATAGCTCAAGTCCCATTGATAAACCTTATATCAAAGATAAGCTTCGAGAAGCCTGTCCGACCTGAAGCGTTCTGAAGAACAGATTGTGAAATATTTCATTACTGTATACAAACAGATAAGACTTGGTGCAGCATAATCCAGGATATAGAAATACAGTTATTAAGAAGCATTATAATCAAGCCACATATTAAAATGATCAATATTTATGTGATAGATAAAATTCAAATGAGAAAAGTTAAACAATCTATCTCAGCAAGGTCCAGGGTACTATTATACCTATTCATCTCAGTTCATATGTTAGAAAACCAAGTTATGACTCCTTGAAAATACCCTTTTTGTATGAATAACGTTGGCATATGGAGTTTTCTGTAATGGATAGAATTTCATCATCTTTTGTCTAACTGTGCCTACTCCTGGGGGCAGCCAGGAGAGAAATATAAATCTCTCTCTAATCTTAGTCTTTCTTTCTGGAATACATTATCTGAGCATGATCGGCTATAGAATGGCATCTTAGCAATGTTGAGTCTACTTTTATTTTCACTGCACATCACTTTCAGTGATGGAAACAGGAAAATGTGTATTTCAACGTGAAGACAACATTGACTAGGAAGAAGTTTAGAATATCTCTTCCATACTTTCTCAGCAGCCCTCCTAAAAGTCGTAGGTTTTTACAGGTAATTATGATAGGAAAAGGCTTAAGCAAACATAAGCTCTTACATTTGTCAATGGTCTTTCTGTGAAAACACGATTTTTCAAAGAACTCCTTGCAGCTCCATATAGGTCACAGCAACCTACAGATAGTGTGGTGTGCCCAGTAGTCTTTAAGTCTTATTCTTGCCATAGTATTAAACACTGCTGGGGAAAAAGAGGTTTTCAAAAACTTCTGTAATGTAGGTTCGGTCTTAGTAGAAAGATTCTTAGGTACCAGCTGACACCACTCCTTATGCAATTGTGATTGAGTACTGAGAAATACGTAAAACAGCAAATAGCTGATGGAGATAAGGAGAAAAGTCATCAGTACAAAATGATCAATTTGCTACAAGCATTACTCCGTGGATAACAGAACTGTGTGGAATACTCTGTTTTGTTCTTGTTATAATGTACTTGATTTGATGTACATCCATCCTTCCAGTAAAGCATAAAGCACAGCAACATGAGTACGTATTGCTTTTTATGCTCTATGGTGTAAATCGTTGCAGTCTGTTCTTTAAAGTCCACTTGTTTGATAAAGGATTTTTAGAAGGTATTTGTGTCTCAGGTGACCAGTCTGGGAGATCCAGTAGTAGTTTTCAGACCATCAGCTTTGGAAAATGGTGCCATCCTGATTTCATTCTTTTGACAAATACTAAAATGAACACACTGCTGTTGTCGTGGATGGGTAGGCAACTCTTATTTCTTCTGTCCTGAATGTATTTTTCTTCTGTCCAACAAGAAAAGGAGGGACTTTGCATTTGGAAAGTCTAAGTTTCCTGCTGAACTTCAAAGAGTATGAAATTAAGACTACGAGTATATCAGTCACAGTATTTTGTTCTTCAGATAGAAGCTTTTATTTTTCTACAGTATTTAATTTGTGAATGAATGGTTTGTAGCTGTTTAAGAAATTGTATCTCAAGTTTTCATTCCTTTGCAGTACTTCAAATTAATGAAACTAGTTTTGTGCTATCAAAACGGACATTCAGATAAGCAACATGAGGGTGAAACTGTAAAGAATGTCATTTGATTCCTCAATTTATATATCTAGCAAAATATGACACACGGTGAAGGTCTCATTCAAAACGTATGACTCCTGACTCGTCTAAGTCAAAGCCTCTAATACTGTCTGTAGGAATTCAACGTAATCGAAAAGTTATTTGCAACGTTCAGATTCCCCAGTTTTGTTGGTTCTTTGTCCAGTGCTGTTCCTCCTTCCCATTTTTGTCTCCTTTGGCAGATTTAACCTTCTTCCCGTCTCGTACACTTTCTTCCCCTCTTTAACTGCATGTTTCTCCACGCTTTATTTCTCTTCCCTGCAGACGTGCTGCCCGCCTCCCACACCTCCCGCCGTCTCCTCTCCCGTCCCACGGCTCTGATGCGCGGGCTGTCAAGTGCTGCACACCTCTGTCAACCTCGTCCCGCCTCACCACAGCTCCTGTACCCAGCGGGGCGCTCTAGCACCTTGCTCTGTTGGTAGCCGGACGGCTGCCTCTGTCCCTCCCGCTGAGGCACTGCCCGGGCATGGCTAGAGAAAGGAATTTATAACGTTAACTGTGCCGGGCTTCCAAATGCTCAAGAAAATGCAGAGACAAAAATCTAAGAAACGTGTTATGAAGACAGCCGGTCTAAAACCTTATGTGCTTGGGAACACAATGAAATACTAAAAAAATAAAAAATAAAAAGAAATTGATTTTTCAGTTGTACAAAGCCTTGAGGGAAATCCTTTAAAATGTAAAAGAAAATAGTAACAGTTTTAGAAACCTGGGACTCTTATGGTGCTCTATGTCTCTCCTACTCCTTTACTGTAGTAAATTGTAGGGTTTTGTCTAAAATTTGTTGCAGGATTTTCTTGTGAGTGAGAAATGTTCTGTGGACCTTTCGGGGCAGTATTTGATTGTGTGAGCTTGATGATCCGTTCCGTTTTTAGTTGCTGAATCACTCTGTGTACTTTGATAGAGGTTATGTTTTGGAATTCCCTAATGAGCAGCTTGTTGTTTTGTACAGATCTGAAAGGAAGACTATAAAATCTCCTGGAACTCATCTGTGTAATTCCATAGGACTTGTCCATAAGGGAGCCTAAAAACATACTGGATGCATATTACTTCTCTAACCTTGTTCTTGTCCTGTTTGTGTGTATGTGTATGTACCTGTGTGTAAATATCTTTGCTAACGACCTGGACGAGGGGACCGAATGCACCCTCAGTAAGTTTGCAGATGACACCAAGTTGGGTGGGAGTGTTGATCTGGCTCTACAGAGAGATCTGGACAGTCTGGATCGATGGGCCAAGGCCGATAGTATGAGATTCAACAAGGCCAAGCGGTGGGTCCTGCACTTGGGTCACACCAACCCCATGCAGTGCTACAGGCTCGGGGCAGAGTGGGTGGAAAGCTGCCCGGTGGAGAAGGACCTGAGGGTGTTGGTCAACAGCCGGCTGAATATGAGCCAGCAGTGTGCCCAGGTGGCCAAGAAGGCCAACAGCATCCTGGCCTGTGTCAGCCATAGTGTGGCCAGCAGGATGAGGGAAGTGATGGTCCCCCTGTCCTCGGCACTGGTGAGGCCCCACCTCGAGGGCTGTGTTCAGTTTTGGGCCCCTCACCACAAGAAAGACATTGAGGTGCTGCAGTGTGTCCAGAGAAGGGCAACGGAGCTGTGAGGGGTCTGGAGCACACGTCTGGTGAGGAGCAGCTGAGGGACCTGGGGGTGTTCAGCCTGGAGAAGAGGAGGCTGAGGGGAGACCTTCTCGGTCTCTACAGCTCCCTGAAAGGAGGGGGTAGGGAGGGGGGGTCGGTCTCTGCTCCCAAGGAACAGGCGATGGGACAAGAGGAAACGGCTTCACATTGCGCCAGGGGAGGTTTAGGATGGAGATTGGGAAAGATGTCTTCACCCAAAGGGTTGTCCAGCACTGGCACAGGCTGCCTGGGGCAGTGGTGGAGTCACCACCCCTGGAGGGATTTAAAGGACATGTAGACGTGGTGCTGAGGGAGACGGGTTAGTGGTGGACTGGGCAGTGCTGGGGTAACGGTTGGACTTGATGATCTTAACGGTCTTTTTCCAACCTCAAAAAATATATAATTTTATGTGCATGGGAGAGGAGAGAGAATTTATGGCAGGAATAAAGTACAAACTCCTGTTCAAATAACAAGGTATAGATAATTGTTTATAACTGTGTTGAATGAAAGCTAGATGATGGAAAGATGATAACAGGAAAGATGACCTCTTATAAAACCAGAAAGGTTAATAAACTGTTCTGCAAAAGAAGTAAGATAGAAGAGACTTGTTTAATTTTTAACAAAAAGTGGCATTTGTTAGATAATAGGGTAAAATGCAAGTATAAGATTAACAGAGCTTTGGCGTGAATTAAATCCTAAGCAGAAAGGATGTGGCTTATAGGTGTAATTAGCAGAATTAAGGTGACCGTCCCTGCCGCGTGGTGTGGAGTTACTCTGATTCTCTGTTTATTGCAGTGTCACGTTGGTGGGCTGGGGTAGGAGCTTTGCTTGCATTTGTGGCCGGTGAGCCTTGGCTACTGCAAACAACTGGGGCAGTGTCGATTTAGAGTTGAGGCTAGTTAGGAGCAAGAAAGGTGTGACAGCTGTTGAATTGGAAAGTAGGCGAAATATTAGCATTCCTTGCAAACTGGAATATGAAAAAGAACTAGGAAACGGATAAGAGATGGAGGACTGAAAAATATGCATCTTTATTCTGACTGATCTGAATAAAAAAAATATATTTTGAAGAAAGTCAGCTCAAAGTTTAAGGGCTCAATGGGATTTTATATTCCGAAAAATAGGCTGAAACATTTACGCTTTTGTTTTAAATCTTGAATTTTAGAATCTCGGACTCCTGAGAACCACATTTGTCTTATTTAATATCTTCAAAATGCCTTGGACGTTGATAGAGTTATCCAAGTATTAATCAAATTAGAACATCTAAATCTTCTTGGCTTTATTTAATTTCTACAGTCTTTATTCATCCTAGCTCATCCTATTCACCCTATCATTCATTTGGGTTGGAAGCAACCTTAAAGATCATATTCCTTAACACCTGCCACCAGACCAGGTTGCTCAAAGCCCCATCCAGCCTGGCCTGGAACACCTCCAGGGATCAAAACAAGAAAAATGTCCACGAAAGAACGTACGAGTACAAAAGCTGACAATCTAATAGATGTATCAAATATATCTTAGGCGTTGCAAGGCCTGACAGCTCAAATTGAAGTTCTGAGTCAGGAGTGGATTATGGCTGAGAAGTACATTTTGCCCCTCCCGACTGTCTGTTTCTGGGTGTCCTCACCAGCGTCGCTAATCCTCTGATTCATGAAGACAGAAGTTTCCTCTGGCGTTAAAGCGACGTGTGATTGACTGTGTATTCTGTGACCTGCCCAGCAGGGTGTGAAGCAGAACAAGATAGTCCGGTAGACTGTAATTGCTGTTTCACGAGAGAGGAAGCTTTCCTCTTCCTTTAAAAGAGGGATAGTATAATCAGGGAGAAAAAATGTGTTGGATTTCTGACATTTAATATCATGTTGAGCTCTCTCAACTTTCAAAATCATATTTGTAATGTTCTCAAGACAGTTCTTGTTGCAATTTCTATAGTGATATCACTGTATAAAAAGTTAATTTAATAAAAATCAGGAAAGGCATCTGCCCAGACTACGGTCCCTTTTGTCAAAATCCAAGCTCTGTGGCTGCTATTTCTATGATGCCACATATTCAAACTGTATACTTTGATTTTATTTTGCGTTGTATTCATGATTACTCACAATACTCTTCAGTCCAATCTATGTATTTTTCACCCCAACTACCTTCAGTCTCTCTCTTGTCTGGTGTTAATTTGTTTTTTCTTAAAATTCATTTCCTTAAGATTGGATTAAATCAAATATATTGTTCATCACCTCAGAATGTGAGGTTTTATCTCCAGGACCCTGAGATATATAAATGAGTTTCCTACTGAGAAATGTCACACAGGTCATTTTTCAGTACCCTCACTGCCAGCAGAACTCTGGATGTGCAAATACATGTAACTCCAGCTACAGGAAAAGCAGTAATTCATCTGCAAATCAAAAGACACCGCCACATAGTTAGAGTAACTAAAGGCATTTTACTGTAACACATTCTGAAGGTGTCAGTTTAACTCTGTAGGTGACATTCTTATCTTGGCTGTCAAAAAATTAGCTGAAAACCTTTTGGCCTTTCTGAAAGGTTTCCGTGAAATGTCCTTAAATTCTTGTCCTGCACAGAACCAGTTACGGCTACAGCATCATCCGGGGCAGCAAGTGGTGCTTTGCACCCGGGTCCGTCGGGACAGGGCCAAGGCAGACAGCGCTGGCCGGGAAAGGGGGGGGCGAGAGCGATGCCCCGAGGGACCATCCGGGGGGATGTTCAGCGCATCTGCCCAAAGCACCGGCCCTGCGGTCTCGCTCCTGGAAAGTGTTTGCTTAGTCTATTTGTTTAGCGAAGCCGCCCCGCTTCTGTCAGACACTACAACAGATGTGACAGCAGCGTGAACAGCACTGACCTGAGGAAATCCTTTGCTTGTTTTAGAAATCATAGACAACCGCCCATGTAAAGAAAAATAAATACCCTGTGATTTTGGGGCCCCTGGTTTATAAATCAAAGGCGAATTTAAAATATTGAATGCTTATTGAAACATTCAAAATGATTGATCTATAAGCTGAAAAGAAGTACCTATTACTATAAATTGAGTATTGCATTTCAGATATGGTAATTTTTTTCTCATTTTTTTTGTAAAGAATCATGAGAGTTCACGGTTAACATTAACTTAAGCAGCTAGATACTGATGCTTATGGTCTCACGGAAAACTTACGTTTTGCTCCACCTTTTTTCTCAAGAACCATCATTTCCTTTTTTTTCTATGAGAACTGGTTAATAAACATACCGATCCGTCAGTACTATGCTGACACATGAGTGATTAGGTTCAAAATATTATATGCAACTGTTTTCTGTGTATTTTCAGTGCTGTGACTTGTTCGACAACAGTTCTGCCCCCCCTTTGCAGGTATTCTTTGCTCGGCCTGCTTCTCCTCTCCAGTTTCACCATTTACTTCTGCTAGCAGCCCGCAAGCGCGTCCTCCCTGGGCTGTCTTCGCTGCTCAGGCATATTCTGCTATTTACCACTGCTTTGTATTTAAATAATACAAATATATGTTGAGCACACAAATAAATGTTAATTTCTCGCACAAAGGGAACAACCGCAGTCATTGTCAAAGAAAGTGGTGAGGCACTGTCCCAGGTTGCCCAGAGAGGTTGTTGAGGCCCCATCCCTGGAGGTGTTCAAGGCCAGGCTGGAGGTGGCCTTGGGCAGCCTGGTGTGGTGGGAGGTGTCCCTGCCTATGGCAGGGGGGTTGGACCTCGATGGTCTTCAAGGTCCTTTCCAACCTAAACCATTCTATGTATCGGAGCACTATAAGCAATGCCTAAAACTGCGCTATCAGTTACTATTACGTGGTATTTCAGATGAAATAGCAATAATGTAAAGATGCAAAGGCATATTAGAAGCTCATCCTGTCCAAGGATATGCCTCTGGAAGCACTTAATAAGCAAGGGCAAAGCGCAAAAATACTGCCAGTGTGATTTTAGAACCTCTTTTTCTTTTGCTTTGTGCCACCTTTGGAATTATTTAAATGTTCATATGGACTGCAGGATCATGGTGATTGGGGCCGTACGAGTGACTAAAATTCCATTTTTCTTGGTGACTGCCAGGTTACAGTGGGTACAACGTTCAGCCATAACCCATCTCTGTGACAACATCTGCTCACCTTCTGGGCAAGGCAAGTCTAGTTTCTCTGTATTGACTTATCCTGCCTACTGGTAGTGAAAACATATTAATTAGGGGCATCTTCTTCCTAGAATCGCAGCGAAGGAAATGTTGAGCCGGAAGGTAATTTTTTCTTAAAGAAGTTGATGTAATGTTAACTTCCTACATTATGGTTTTCGTAAAGTAGTCATGCTTTGAGATCCTTGGCATATTATGTGGCTAATGGGGAAAAAGGTAAGAAAATTTTAGTAAGTATACGAACAACTAAACCTTTAAAAATCACAGGAGAACTTAAAAATAGCTCCACACTGGAGCTTCAGCGTATCAAATACGTGCCTGGAAGTCAGTGGAGTTGCACTGGCAGTTATTTTGGCTTGGCGTTTCCACACTGAAAGAAGTGATGAGTGTGTTCACTTCCGTATACTCACAGTGAGCTCTGAGTTCTGAGCTCTGTAATATTATTGTTCGTCAGTTAAACTTTGAAATGCTTTAAGATAAGAGATTATCTGAGCCAAAACAGAGTGCTCTGCAAGCGTGGAAGGAAGGTAGGAAACTGTCAGGAGACAATCCTAGATCTAGTCAGTTCACTCCCATCAAATACAGTACTTTAAATTTTCAAGATTAGCAATCTTCACCTGCAAACTGCTGAAGGACAGCAAAGTTTTACAGATTTCATTTCCAGTGTGTGCCACAGCGTCAATGGATTTGTCACTCTCAGCAGTAGTTTTTTCCTGAAATGGGTTTACAGATTTGGGAAGTATTAAACTAATGTCCACATCAGCATTAAAGTCTAGCAACAACTTGGTATTTTTCCACCATATTCAAGGTATGAGTGAAAATACCTACAGTAAATCTCAGACTCGCAATGCACAAATGACCTTGAAAGACAACACTGGGTTTCTGAGAAGGTGCTGAAGATTGTGGTACTTGAGCACTGTAGGTCAAACTCTGAATTTGGGTCGTTGACACTGCATTAATTGGAGATTCCTGGGATAACGGTGATTTACTCCAGACCCTGAAGAGGTAAAATGAAGAGGGAATCCAACCCAATCCATTTGTCATCTTTGGAATTACGTATGTGCATCCTTTTTGAGTAAAACTGGATTAACAGTTGTACATTGTCATTGTTACTGTAGGGCTATTCATTTAATCACAATTGCCTATAAACCTAAGTCAGTAATATTGTAATATTTGAATTTGCATGCATCTTCCTCATCATGTGCCCATTTCCTTTTGTTTTTTTTTTAACCCTTGTGGTTTACCCAATAAAAATATCGCAGGGGCCAGTTAGCCCCCACTCATTTGACCAGTGGACTGCTGCTGTGTTAGGGCTGCAATGATAAGCTACATAGAAATAGCTTGTGTAGTTATGTGTGTTTTAATGTATAGGCTGATTTAAAAAAAAAAAAAGAAACTTCAGTGAAAGAAGCATCCCTCTGAGGAACAGCAAGTAGTTTTCAAAGGGAGAGGCAAGAATTTTACACCGTATTTAAAGAACAGGTTAACTGAGAGAGGTGATTTTTAGTATAACAGAGTAAAATTTACATACTTGAGTAAGGGAAAGAAACCAACGCCCAAACACCCCTTTCACTGTGAGTAGGAGAGTGACTACGGTGTCTTCTATGCAGCAAGAGAATAGAATGAGTTTGAGATAAAAGATACAAAGATACCGTCTAAAGTGTTGACTGACGCCCAGAGTACGCGCAAGGGTGGATTACTCTGACTTAGAGACACTCTTGTAAATCTTGGCACGTGAACGCGGAGAAGGCGGCGCACGATGAGTTGGCAGCTCCTGGAATCAGCAGGGCACAGATCACTCACGTGGGAGGCTCTGGTCAGCGCTGCTTCGAAGAACGGTGGCAATCTCACATCCGTGGCCCCTTGCAACTGCTGAACACCCCATAACCTCACGCAAAGATGATTTAAAGTCTGTTTCAGCTGCAACAGAAAGATATTTAAATTATGTTTCTTGAACAGTTCTACTGTAGGTTTAATTTTTTAACAATAAACGGCACCAGTGGCAACACAGGGAACAATTCATAGTGAGTTAGTATGTTGCTAGTTTTGCACATAATATCTGTTTTCAGCAAGGGGTTACTGTATATATCTGTGAGGTTATATGCAGAACTGATTTAGGATTACCACTTTACTTTCGATTCATTAATCAGATTATCAGTGGCAGAACATACTTTTCAATTGAGTAAACTGCAGATTGGGTATGCTGGGGTTATTTTTAATAAACCAAAAAGTGCAATTTCAACTAGTTTGAAAACTTGAGAAATAAGAATGGAAAATACTAAGGATTGTTTACTCAAAAAGAAAAATAAGAGTCAGAGGAAATGCAGATTTCAGGGAATACTTCTGCAGTTGCAGTTGAAAGAAACGTTGTAAAATAAAGCTTCCATAGCCAAATAAAAAATTGAAGGTTTGATATAATAAAATTAAACTGAAAGGAAAGTAATTTTGTTTAGGCTTATTGAATGTAGTTTTTGTCATAGAGGATGAGAAGGGAGAATGAAGAATAAGGTGGTATGTGAACACAGATCTGTGTCAGTGTGAGTAAAGTTCAAGATAAAGTGTTGTTTTCAGTGTTCTGCAGTGCTAGAAGCTCCAGAAACACAATTCATTGGGATGCATGTTACTCCATTTTTTGTTTTTGTAAATAGCAGTCTCAAACTCAAAATGCCCTCGTCCCTTAGGCTCAATCTGTTATTTGCTTGTTCTTTCACATTCAAGCCAGGTTATAAAGTTTTAGTGCCATATTCTCTTATTTGTTTGTGAAATCTTGGCTTTCAAAAATATTAAATGACACAAAGCAAACCTGGAAAGATGGTGGATGTTTGCAATTCTCCATTAAGTCAATACGTATTGCAAATTAGCAGCTGTGCTTTTCGTGATGTGGCCCCATAAACAGGCAAAATTTCATATACGGTCCCTTACGGAACAAAACTTTGTGACATTGTCATTAACACACGTAAGTGCCTGTTTTTCTGAAGGGAACTGCCAGTTTGTATTTAGTTTGCACTGTGACCCTTCTTTTGGGTGAAACGTCTGAGGGAAGGGAAGCTGTGCCGTGCAGCAGGCCGGTACCAGACCCAGCACGGCTGTCCTGCCTCGTTGGGTGAGCCCGCGCCGTGTCGCAGTGTCTCCTGGCTTCCACAACCTTCCTATTTTAGGTGAAAAACGCGCTCCAGCAGAAGGCACTTTGGTTTGTGGCTGCTCCTGGCACGGACTGGCAGCATCAATACCCGAGTCCAGAAACCTGAGAAAGGGACCGAGCCTGTGTTCTCAGAGCGCGCTGCTTCCCACTCTCGCCCAACAAGCTGAGCAAGTAGACACGAAGAAAAAGAGGTATTCTGAGCATATGTATTTTATAAAATATCTGATCATTCTAGTATGATTAGGGAAATCACTGAATACTTACTCAACTATGTAGTCGCCGAAAGATGAAAGGACAGCTCGTTTCCCACCTTCTCCTTCCCCGTTAGCCCGCCGAGCGCTCTAGCGAGGGGCCGGGCTGGAAGAAGGGGTTGCTGGAAGAGGCAACCGCTGCTCCCCTCCATCCCCCCGCTCTGCTCTCCGCTTGCGCGCTCTGGGAAGAGCCCAGCTAACAGGCAGATCGCTATGCAGACGTTATTTTATTTCCCAGGCTTTTGCCCCAGTGCGATACAGTTGCTGTTCTGGTCCTGGCAGAAGAGACTTCACCAGTGTCATTACTGAACCTCAGTGTTCTTCTCATTTCTGGCCCTCTGCTAGCTATATCAATCATGCTGGTTATACATGGCTTCAAACTGGAAAAGGGCAGGTTTGGACTGAACATTAGGAAGAAGTTTTTCCCCTTGAGGGTGGTGAGGCACTNGGCTGGGAGGGTGGGAGGTGTCCCTGCCTGGGGTTGGAACTCGATGATCTTCTGGTCTTCAAGGTCCTTTCCAACCTAAACCATTCTATGATTCTACATCATTTCCAGTAGCTTGGGTCATTTGCAGCTTTATTGCTAGGTCCCCTGCTTAGCTATCTTCATTCCTTATCTCTCGCGTTAGCTGTACTCCTCATTTTTTTTTTTCTCCTTTATTTATATTATTTTGTACTTTTGGATGATCAGCTCTTCCGCAACAGCTCTTAGCAATCCATTTCTCGCTCTCGGTAGCTGTGGTGCTGAGGATGGTCAGCCAGCTCGGCCGCTTTACTGTTGGCTTTTCTGGTTACCAGTGAAGCCGCTCCGAGTTTCTGAGTGGGAGGTCTGGTTCCACTGTGCATGAGCGTGTGGTTGCCCGGAGTGTATGGAAACCTATAGTATTCTTTCCTCCTTCTTTGGATTTGATGGCCTTAGTATAAAAGGTAGTCTTTGTGTGTAGTGCCTCAGAAGTATCCAAATCATTCCAGACCCAATAGTTTTCGAGAGAAAGCTTCTTGTGATAAAAATTCTTTGCTTGGGGTTAGTTTTGAAACCACGTCTTTGCCTGCAGGATTAACACAACTGAAGGCTTTTGAGCAGGGCTGTTCCCATTTGTGGGCAGGACAAACAGATGGTGTGCGGTTTTTAAAAAGCAATATGTTTTAGGACCTGTACTCTGAAGGAATAACTTTGCTTTATAGAATTATAAACATTTAATGGATTGGTTTTACATATCATTGCCCTATCCCCTAAATAGAATAGATTTCCACATTATTAAGAACTCATTATCATTGGGGTAAATGTAGAGCATAAAACTACCTCCCACCAAGTGAGGGGGGTGGCAGACGCAGGGGGTGAAGCTTGTCACCTGAAAACTTGAAATCTTCCTCGGGGATCTGGGAGGAGAGCGACACACCAATGTCAGGCAGAACAATAGCAAACGCACCTATTGTGCATCTTCCACATGAATACACTTAGATAGAAGGGAAGTAACTGAAACGCTGAAGTTTATCGTAGCAAGATTCAAACAGTTTCTATTTTATTTTTTATTAATCAGCATAACATTAATGATTGGAATATAAAGCAGAATTCTTTGCCTATAGATTTCAGTGCCAGTTTTCCCCAGGGTGTAATTAGTGTTGTGAGACATTTTTTGCTTCATGTCATGTATGTGAAGCCTGGTTCTACTCCTGCTTAAGTCAATGGCAGGATTTTCATTAACCCTCTCCTGTGACAGCCCTGTCAAGTGCAGAATGAAGGAAATACACACCAGGGTGCTTTTTTAAAGCACTGGCTTTAACTGAGATTAAAAAAATAGCTGAGATTAGCTATAAAACAATTTACCGTTAGTTTATTGCGCTAATCTTATCTCCCTCTATGCTCCAAATGTCCCACCACAGTAGTACGTGGAGCATGGAATGATCAGTGTAACAATTGGAGACCTTAGATATCCAGTACTATGTTAATAAAGGACTTGATGATGAGAAGAGAAAGAAAGTGATGGTACACCATTAAAAAAACACTTAAAAAATCCTATAAACTAAAACAAGTCTGTAAAGACGCGTATAAATACTAGTGTATACATAAAAAGATGTGCTTGAAAAGAGAAAATTCCCCCTGGAATAAAAGTATATAAAAATAAAAATATCTTTGAGTAAAAGAAATAAATGGAATATACAGCACACCAGAAGACAGATTCTAGGAGAAAATTTATTCTCAACAGGAATTACTTGAAAGAAAATCTTTGGACTGTTACTGTGATTGATTAGTATAGTACACCACTTAAAATAATTTTTTGTGTAAATACAGTTATTCGAGCAAAAGAAGCATTTTATTTATTAGTAAGCCGTGTCAACAGAACTCTAGGCCTCGGGCAGATTTATCTGTAATTTATTCAGATCTGGGCTTGAGTTTTACACTGTATTCTAGAGAGAAATGGTAATCTTTCTATTAGAATTTAAGACTCATTCAAAGTACTTTTAACAGAGATTTTTCTTCTACCGGAAGGGATTTAATCACGATTTACTAGTCTCCATTCAACACTGCCAATCCGGTCTCTTAAAATTATATTTCTTCTCTAACTCCTGTTTCGAAGGAGTTGTAAATATTCTTGTTCAGACTACTCACTCTCGGTCATATGTTGAAAGCCGCTCAGCTTACATCAGAGAGTTTGATGTCAGGGGAGCCGAGTACTCTGAGTAATTCTCAAGTGTCCTGTAAAACAGCGGCAGTTTCAAGGTATTTATAAAGCCAGATAAAGCAGCGCTGGCCTATTGCTACAGCACAAACAATGAGAAGTCATTAGAAATACGAAACACATAAAGGCTGGCGAAGTACCTTCAGAAGCGGCTGTAGTGCTTTTATAGCTTGGTATATGGATATACACCGCTCAAAGCACACCAGAAGGTTAGCAGGCATTTAAAAACCAAAGCAAACAAAAAAGATACTCAAAACCAAAACTAAACCTAAAATTTTTAATTCTTTGCGGGTCCAGCCCATTGGAGCTTGGGCTTTTCCCACAAGAGCCACCTGAATGTAACACGGGTGACAGCAGCTCGGGGTGGCTCTGTGTGTGTGCTGCGTGGCCAGGAGTATCTTATTTCAGAGTTAATTGTCTGACTGTGTACCCCACAGAAAAATGAACGTCCCAGGATGTAGTTTGGAGAGATTTGGGCAGCCAATATTTAATTCTTATGCGTAAATCATGAGTTTAAAGAGCAAATTAAGAGTAGATGTATGTATTACTCATGTAAAAACAGATAAAGATAATGTTTCAAACTAATTTTCTGTAGCATTACTCACATAATATGCTTTTAACTATTTAAATGAGAGCGGCCTGATGTCCAGAGCTGATGATTTCTCATTGTAACTTTTGGTAGGTGATCAGCAGCGTCAGTACAGAGGCCACCTGTAGGCATAGTCTACGTTGGCCATGCTGCAGTGTGTTTCTTTGTGTGTATAGCGTAACATCCTTAAGAGCAGTAAATTCACCTGTCTCTCTGAAGTTCACTTCTGTGACTTATTCTACAAATCTGGTACATAAAAAGGGATTTTATTTCCCTTATTTTTCTTCTGATATGCAAAATCTCATTGAAAAGGTCAGTCATATAGGTCTTACATAAATTTCAGAATTGTTAAAAGTTGGAGATGTAAACTATTTCCTAATTATTAATATACCATGTACGTTCTCCAGATAAACAGCATCTTTATCCTTTGTCTCCCTTTGAAGCACTTTTTAATATAACTTGGTGTTATATAATGAGGAAAATGTAGTTCAAAAGCTGATGTAAAAGGTTTTGACATAGAAAATCAAGTTATATTAAGTCAACAGTCCTTAAAGTCAATAGACATGAGTTTGGATGTTGATAACCAAATGCACGACAGGCAAGTAAGTGTCAGCAAGTTGTGAGAAGACAAGTGAATTAACATCATTTTGTTAAATATTTTCAGTGTGGCAGATTAATGATTTTCTTAATTTGTTTTTTTTTTTAGGGACCAAAATCAGATTTCGTTTTCTCAGCTGAGACTGCAAAATTATCTTTGTGAACTGGGAAGGCACGTTTTTGTACGGGCTGCAATAGATGTATGAAGACTTTGATTTGCTGTAATTATGGCATCACTAAATGTACTTTCACTCAAGCTATTTTTTTGTCAAAAGTAATTAAAGGTGGTGCTTTTTCTTGTGAAGAATTGTAAGATTTAATATTTGGCCTAAACCATGACAGATTAATAACTGTTTTTCAAATCGGCAACCTGTCACAAGTGGGGTCCCCCAGGGATCGATATTGGGCCCAACGCTGTTTAATGTCTTCACAAGTGATCTGGATGATGGGATCAAGCGTACCCTGATGAAGTTTGCTGATGATTCCAAACTGAGTGGGGAAGTGGACACTTCAGAAGGGAGACCCACCCTGAAGGAAGACCTGGATAGGCTGGAAGAGTGGGCTAACAAGAACCTTATGAAGGTCAACAAGGACAAGTGTAAGGTCTTGCACGTGGGAGAACGCAATCCAGGAGTGCAGCACAGGCTGGGATCTTCCCGGCTGGGGAGCAGCTCTGTGGAAAAAGGGACCTGGGGGTCCTGGTGGACAAGCAGCTCAATATGAGTGAACAGTGTGCTGCAGTGGCAAAGCAAGCCAACAGGATGCTGGGTTGCACCAAGGGCATCACCAGCAGAGATAAAGAAGTCATTATCCCACTCTACTCAGTGCTGGTTAGGCCACACCTGGAATCCTGTGTTCAGTTTTGGTCCCTGCTATACAAAAAAGATGTGGACAGGCTGGAGAGGATCTAGAGAAGGGCCACCAAGATGATCCAAGGACTGAGCAGCCTGCTGTATAAGGAAAGGCCGAGAGAACAGAGTTCATTCAGCCTTGAGAAAAGAAGGCTCAGGGGAGACCTTATCACCATGTCCCAGTATTTAAAGGGTGGCTACAAAGAAGATGGAGACTCCCTTTTCACAAGGAGTCACATGGAAAAGATGAGGGGCGATGGGTACAAGTTACATCTGGGGAGATTCCATTAGACACAAGAGGACAACTTTTCACAATGGGAACACCCAGCCATTGGAATAATGTCCCCAGGGAAGTGGTGGATCCCCAACATAGGACACTTTTAAGGTTCAGCTGGACAGGGCGCTGGGCCATCTTGTCTAGACCAGGTTGTGTCAAGAAAGGTTGGAACAGATGATTGTTGAGGTCCCTTCCAACCTGGGATTCTATGATTAATATAAATTTGCTAGTATGACTTAAAATGCTACAGTTTTTAATTAGCAGTAATGTATATGTTAGAATGAATAGGTGACATATACTCTGAAAGCTGCAGCTTTGAGGGCTTCATCTTAGCTGTAGTTGACCCACATAAGAGTCCTACTCTTGAATACACTAGATTATGTAGTTGGGGAAGAGGGAGGAATTATTTTTAAAACAGGATCTGCCGTTCCGTGCTAAAGGAAAGTGCCCTACATCTGTCTCTGCCAGCAAAATTCAGGCTCAGCAGTTTGATATGACACTAATTTACTTGCAGAGAGATTTATAAAGCTTCATAAATAGCAGAACAATATGATTAGATAGTACTTCTGTTGATTCAATTACAACTGAGGTTTAAAGATACTAGGAAAAAAATCAAATGGCCCAAGCTGGAATTAAGCTTTCTTAATGGATTGGGGAAAAAAAGTCAGCAGTGATGAAAAAGAAACAAAGAATTTCTACTGTGATCAAGCAGGGAAACCATTTCTTAAGCTATGATGGATGTAGAACATCAAAAGATGGAATTCTGAACCACACGTTATTCTTGTTTGGGATCTAGATTTCATTTATAACTTTAGTGAAATGTTTTAAAATGATTTATTTTGGTTTCCACTGAACTTGCACAGAATGGATTGTGCACTGGATCAACCCCTCTTAAATGTACCCGGAATACTGTGAGGACCTTTTTGGTAGTGACATATTATGCTTTTATTCCCTTTAATGTGCAATGTCAGCAGTTCTCTGATGTCTGTTTTTAAGCTGAGCAAGGCAGGAGTTTCAAATTAACGTCCACCATACAAATCTATTTGGAGTATTGATAGTTCCGCCATCTGTTACAGATATGACATGCCTCTTGCCACTTGTCTGCATTGGACGGTTTCCTGCGAGAGGCGAGGATGCTCAGTTGAAATCGATGGGGCATACGGTTGTAAACTTCAGCACGTGGCTAGCACCAGTAAATCTGCAGTCAAAATTCTCAAGCTGACAAGGATTTCTTTAGGAAAAGGTTTTAACTGCCACTATGTACAGCTTGGCTCAGCTTCTTGGCTCAGCTACTTATTGGAAGACATTTACAAATATGTACCTGTGTGCACGTAGAAATTTTTTTTCTGTATTTTCTGGCAAAAGCAGTTTTTTTAGGTGCTATTTCAGGTTGAATGAAACATTTCCTATCTATTAAAATGCTGAAATACTCACCAGGTGAGAGAGGTCATGAACAAAATGAGTACTGGGAGCCTATCAGTAGGTGGGGAAGTTATTTAGAAAGTTGAATACCTGTATTTCAGCCCTTGCAATAACAAATATTCAAATACCGTATGATATTTCATTCTGTCATTCCAAGAAATGGTAGCTGCCTTGCTCTCAAGTCACTAAGTCAGATTGCTTTTTCCCATTCCTAACCAATAAAAATTAGCTGTTTGACCAGTGATGCTGGATTACATGACAAGCCTACGTATAATGTACTCCTACCCTACACCGTCGAGTCTGGAGCAAAAGTGAAGAGAATTTGATGTGGCTGTTGCTTTTAAAAGACTCGTGTTTGATGCCTGTCTTTACGCTGGTAGCTTCCCAGTGAATATGAAACAATGAAAAGTGGACTTGTGATTCCCTAGCGAGTGTCTCCTGAAGATCGCTTTCTGGGTTTTGACTTTTTTTTTTGTGTTTGATTTTTTTTTATTTCTGATTTGGGTTTTTTTGGTGGGTGTGTTGTGGTGGGGGTTTTTTTGGTGNNTTTTTTTTTTTTCTTTTTTCCTGAAAAGGGAGAACAGAAAGTAGGAGATGATAAGATGTTTACCTGGTTTTAGTTCCATTCAGGTATTCTTTATAATTTCAGCCGTTAATGAATTACGGAATTTCTTGGACAAAAATGCTTGAGCAAGGTGATACAAAATGCCTTTTTAGACTTTTCTACTGAGAGATTCCATAAAGGCAGAAGTGCACTGACACACTTGTTGTTTTGAAGTATGTCTAACTGACAAATACATTAACTATCTGTGAAGAAACACTTCCTTTATGAACACAGATCAAGGAACACAGATTTAAGAAATGAAGAAGAGAGGTTTAAAATTAAAATTATTTGGCAGTGTGTTTCCTGTAGTAGGACGTAAGGGTAAAGAAAACTTTTTTGCTATTTCAGGTTATTTTATGCTTAGCAAAGCTTGTTAATTTATTGACAGTCATGCATAAGTGTATGTTGTAATACTGAAGTAATAAAAATCTGTGTATTTACAGAGGGGTAAGAAGTTCTTTGTAGGATTCTCTTGATGGCATCTGTAGGCAAGCAGAGAGAAGCAACTGGATCTGAAGGCCTTATTTGCAAGCATCTTATTCCATGGTTTGAAAAGATTTGAAGTTGAGTCAAATATAGTATTTGCTGGAAATTATATTGACAGAGACAGTTGTCTACCAGTCGTATTAAGGATTATTCTTAACAGTGCCTCCCTATACTATGATGGTGTCAAAAACCTTGGACTGAGACGGTGGAAGGGGTGAAACTCCTCTTTGAGTCGCAGGTTTGGGATCTTGCATGTCACTGTTTGCTCCAAGGACTGGCTGCGAGAGACAAGCAGCCAAATCACGATGGAGCAGCATGGGCCGCTTCTCTGGGGCTACAGCAGCTATTGCTTCCTGGCAGGGGATTACCAATGGCCCCGTGCTCGTTTGTGCTGGAAAAGCTCTCCAGAAACCTCCAGCAGCTGTAGTCCCTCAAGCCTGCGGGGTGAACGATGACTGCTGTATAACCAATGTCAGAAGGAAGTATCTCATTACCCTGAGCTGCTCAAAGTGAGCGACCGGGATCTTCCATCTGTCAGCACTCTGACAGACCGTTTGTAACATCATTACTGTTGATTGTGCTCATTTCCAAAGTTGCTGTTTTATTGTCCTTTGCTTTTTCTTTCTGAAGTACAGTGAGTATTTAAACATGAACTGGCTTATAGCGTTTGAAAATGTGGCGGTACTTCTCCTGAGGGGGAATCTAGCCGGTGTGCTTTATTTCTCCAGTTTTCTGACTGCGTCCTTAGAGGGATGGCAGTACCGGTCGTTAGGAGCATCTAAACATCGAACTTTTATCTGGACTCTGGAGGAGATTAGTGTGTAGGGATTAAAGCAGTTGGAATTGTATGTAGGAAAAAAGAGGTCGTTTTGAGGAAGGCGGGCGGGCTGAAGACCCTTGCTCTGAGCCTGTACGTATTTCAGTCAATGAGGTTTTTAACAACATTAACCTGCTGACTGCTGCTGCCTCAGCGAACTGAGCAATGACATGTCCCATCGCAGCTGGGCAAAACACCAGCGCCCACTTCTGCGGTTCTGTCAGGAATGGATTCACGGGACTGAATGTCCCCTAGAAGCTGTGTGGTGTCCTGTTTCACAAGCCAATGAAGGTGGAAATGGAGACGCAGTAGAGCCAGGTAATACCCCCTAATAAGAAAACAAAACACTTGGTCTTTCGTTATGGCTGGTGTGATGTAACCCGCTGTGGCAGGCGCTCCCTCGGCGCCCGCACCTCGGCGCCATGGCGGCGCCCCAGCTCGC
This sequence comes from Anarhynchus alexandrinus, assembly GCA_008711295.1. Lineage (NCBI taxonomy): Eukaryota > Metazoa > Chordata > Aves > Charadriiformes > Charadriidae > Anarhynchus > Anarhynchus alexandrinus. Next base: position 70,230 of record VUYV01000563.1, on the reverse strand, counting down.
CCCGCCCCGTCCCGCCAGTGGCGGGAATAGGGAGGCGGGACCCTTGGTCAACAGGCAGGGGCCCCAGCCAATGGGACGCCTCGCCCCGGGGGAGCCTCAAGACCAGGACCAATAGATGACCACGGTTCCGATCCCACCGGGCTATAAGAGGGGCCCCGGCCGCAGCCCACCTTGGAGCGGCTTTCCTCAGAGCAGCGGGGCTGTGGCGGGGGTCCCTCCCTTTGGGTCGGGGCGTCGTCCGGAGTAACTTCCCGGGACTGAGTGCCCTCACCGCCCCCGCGGTGAGTGACGGCCTGTGGGTGTCCTGAGCCCCCCTCGCCCTCTGGGGGGGCCGCTGCGTCTGCCGGGCACCCCCAGTGGGGGGCCGGCCGTGGGGGGGGGCGAGCGTGCGCGCGCGCACGTCGGAGGTGTTGGCTGTTTGGATGTAGTTAACAATTTATTTTCTGTGTGAAGTCATTTTGGGGTGCCTCCGTAGCACCCCGTTCCGTTGCTGGCAGAGGAAGCCCTGTTTGTCACAGCGAGAAATGCGCGAGGCGCGCCCTGCGTCGCGGCCGAGCTCGTGCGCGGGGGGACCGCTGTGCGCCCCACGACTCTTCTTTAAATTGTTGGCTCGGTGCCCTTGCTACTTTTTCCTCTTGGAAGGGCCGTGGCCTTTCCGTGAAAAATAGAGCCACGATATATCTGGGAGTATTTGCCCAGAATGTTCTCTGCAGTCAGAAGAGTCGTTTGTTTCCAAATTAGAAAATGAAAATACAGACGTGTAACTCAGAAATGTGCAGACGTTCCCTTGGATGCAATTTGTCCTTTGAAGGAAAAGGAAAAGAAGGAAAAAAAAAAAGACTACCTGGTGGGATTTACCAGTGACTTTTTCTTTGTATTATTCTGAAAGTCCAAACGCTTACAAATAAAGTACACTGAGAGGTAACGACATCCAGAGGGAATAGTGCTGAAACAATGGTTATGAATTTCCAGAAGAAAAATTTCTGCTTCCAGCAAGGTCAGGATCATGTTATTGGCTGATGAAAAGTATTCACAATTTGAATTTTAACAATGCAGAAGATAAAAAATCAAAAAACCCCAAACCCCTTCCAGTTGCATTTTCATGCAAATAATAGAGTGTAGAAGTGTGACTAATAATGTATAAAATTACACACTTATTAATTCAAAAGAATCATTTTTATTCGAAGTGTTAGAAGTATATAGAAAGCGATCAGATAACTGTTAGTCTTTTAAACAAAAACATTTTCATGACAGGCAAGAGATATTTAGCTTCGCTCTGTTCATGTCCTCTAATGTTCAGCAGAAAAATAAAAACAAATAATTATTCACTGACTCACATAAATATCATCAAACTGATCTTTTGCAGAAAGTGACTGAATTACATGTTGCTTGTTTGAATGCATTTTTGCCTGTCACAAAGCAGGGCAGAAAAAAATCCTGAAAAGTTGAAATCTCTCCTCACCTTGACAAACACAAGCAAGAGCTCCAGGTTATCTTTCAGTAAATATTAACACATAAAACATTCAGAAAAGGTCTGTTTTAAGGCAGACACTTCTCTACAAAACTTTCTTTGAACCTTCAAGGTTCAAACATTTAACCGTATGTCAGAAAACTTGCGTGACAGTGACTGACCCCACTTCTTACCTATTGCCTTTGATACCAGATATAATCCTGTAGACTTTCTATGAAAAAAACATCTTATTCTTCTTTGATTCTTTGGTATGCTGGACCTTTAGGTCAGAAATCTGTGGCACAGGGCTCCAGGACTGCTATTTTTAGCCTCTCAATATGTTTGGATGAGGAAGGTCATCATCTTGAAATTATCTGTTTGAGGGTTTAAGCTAAGGAAAGATGCAATGCCAAGTGTTCATTTGTGTTTCCCAGCGTGGACAGCATAGTCTGTAAAAACACCATCAAGGCAGGAAAAGAAACCAAGTTTAAAGTAGTTAATCAAGATGAAATGATGGTAGTCTCTCCCATCAGCTGGGAATCCCGGCCTCGTTTTCTTAGGAGATCCTGCTTATTCGCATCATGTCCTGTATCTCCAGTTGTCCTCCTCAGAGGGCACCTGTTGGCAAGGGATGTATTTTCTGTCCAGTCCACTCGGATCTAGTTTTCTTCTGCTCCTCTTATTTTCCTCCAATTTATTTTGCCTCTAATTCATCCAGGCAAAAGAGCAGTGTCAAAACTAACTAAATCAAGGACAGAGTCGCTTTTCTGAGTACGTAGATATTCTGCTGGCAGATGGGTCTCTCTGGGCTCTTGATGGTTTCCCAGCTCAGCAAAGGGTAACCCCCCAGACCTCCATCATCAAAGTGATGAAGTGCTCCATTCGCACAACTTTCTTACGTGAGCTTACTTACTAATACTATTGCTGAAAACACTGCGGTGAATTTAGGGTGTTGGGCGCTATTACTAATACTTGCTCTGGGATGTGATCTGTTTGCAATCACTGTGGAGTGCTAATAGGTTTTACACTGACATTCAAAACACTTTTGAGGAATATATTATTAGCAGTGAACACATATTAGCCAACAGTATTTAAGTGTTGAAGCTTAGCTGCACAGAAGCAGCACTACTATGTGTCTGTGTACACCTGAAGATTTGCATACAATGTATTAAATGAGGAGACTAATTGCTTAGCTTCCATTATTAGTATTTTTACAGTGAACCTCATGGAAAAATTATGCTTAGAATTTTTGTCTGTGTTTACAAATTGTAGAGTTTAGTTAATTAATTAAACTAAATGTCTGTGTTAAGTGACTTGCTTGTAATTTACTTTGAAATTTGCAATGCATTTATTGGATTCCAGGGCATTTCACTTGTGGCACGTTAGTTTAGCAAGAGTTTCTCAGAGTTTCTGTATAGATTCTGAAAGCTGTAACGTAAACAATGTGTTTTTGTCTCTTTATTGTACACCTGCATGCATTTCATTTACCTGTCCCTTTTCTCTTTACTTTTGCATCGCAAACAAGCTACAGCTGCACACCTCATAAGCTGGTGTTATAAAGAGGCACTTAAGAAACATTTATGAATTCATAAGGTGCCTAAATATTTTAATATAGCAGCCTGAATGTATCTGAAATCTGTAGTATGTAGGGCTGTGCAGTAAGGTGTTAGGAAATGCACCAAAGAGAAGGGAGGTTCTTCTGTTTCCCATCTTCCAACAATCTGGCTGCTTTTTAAGATACATAGGTGACCTCTGGAAAAGCGACAAAAATTGAGGTTTCACTGCCACTGATTTTTGGTTGTGATTTTGGTTTTTTTTTTTTTTACTTCATGGATGTGTCTATTAAGCGCAAGAAAGAGAAGTAAAGTCAACAGTGCTGCAAATTTCAGCTTTGTACTGTAGTCTTCCCTACTAATTTAGGTTGCTTCAGCATTACCTAACGTTTTAAAAAACCTTCAGTGTGTGCAGGAAGAATAAAAATTAGCAAAGCAAGGCACCCCAAAATTAGCACGTATTATAATTGCTTCAGCTTCATTATGTTAAATGCAATTTACCTTTTACAGTTAATTATATTGTCACTTTTCTTTGAGAATCTTTGCTTTCTTATTCAGGCTATCAGTTGAACTGGACTCTCTAAATGAAATAAGGGAAAGCCCGTCTCTATTTCAGTTTGGTTTCATCTTGAAATGTGTAGTTTGATGTTTTGACTTATAAATCATCCCTATCTTGCTCGAAATACAAAATATTAATTTCCTCATAACCTTTTCTGGGTTTCACAGCAGTGTGGCACCTGAGGACTTCACAAGCAAGATCTGATGAATTTATATTGCTGAAGTCCTCTGAGTGAGGTACGTGATTTACACCCTGCAAAGGGAGAAGAAAACTACAGCTCCTCCTGATTTCAGCTGCAACTGTGAATTGTCTGTGTTTAACAGCTCAGACCTTCAGATTTCAAGTAAGGTTCCCAGAAAACAGGAACACATAAATTCTGCCTGCCTGTCAAGAGCATGCTTTGAAACTACTGGATTGCTGGAGAGAAGAAACCAGGTGAGAATCCAGTTTTTCAGCACAGCATCCAACCATCCTCACCTTTAACGGGTGATACCAAGCCTTTGTTAATACCCTTTAGTACTATAGGGGTGTTACAGACAACTGCGTCTCCATAGACCTTGGAGATCATTCATCATACGCTCTGATAGGAGGGGATTCTCTCAGTGGCGTGGGATCACACCGTTAATGGCTCTGCAGGGCTGAGGTACAAAGATAACCGTGACTCTGACTTTTCTCAACTGTTAAACTCACAACCTCAAAGCTTTTATGTCTTGCTGCCACCTGCATATAATTTCTTAATCCCTTTGTGATTCACAACTTTTTGCTTATAGAAAATAATTATTTCTGTTAATGCCATTCCAAAGAGTTCTATTTCATCACCATTTTTCCAGTGCTAGCATAATGTTTTTAGTCAAGTAATTTATCTACTAAAAGTACAGTTCAGGACTGAATCAAATTTCCCATAGTATTAGGTTGAATTCAGAATGCATTTTGGTCCCATAAATAGGGGAGGAAACACTATGGAAAGTTTCTTCTTTTTTTTCCATAAAGTAAAATAGGTTAGGTGGGTTTTTTTTGTTTTTGGGTTGTTTTTTTTTACTGAAAAAGAAGATTAGTTAATAATAAAAACCTAGTATTTTTTAACATGGAGGATTTAGTCCAAACTCATCTGAAACATCCTGTATTTAGTCAAACACAATCCTTATTTTCGCAAAATGACGTTGTTTCTATTTTTCTTGGTTGAGGAGGAAAAAAACCCAAAGCAACAAAAAGCCTCAACTCCCAAGTAATTCCTCAGTTCTTGCTCCCACCTTTTTTCACTCTTCTTTTTTTTTTTTTTTCCAAGCTGTCCTCTGGTGTTTGATTCTATACTTGCTTGTCCCAGTCTGACGATCTGCTCTTGTCTTTGCTCCTTCATGCTCTGACTCCTGCCTCGGTTCTTCTTCTCTCGGCATGTTATCGTTACGGGTAGTCATCGAATTATCTCCTAGCAGCCGGAGTCCAGCAGTGACTTGGAGAATCTAGGGGAGAGAAAACATCTCCCAGTCTTTAACTTCCTCGTGGAGTACAATGAATACAGTGAATTATGCAACAGTTGTGCATGCCCTGCACAGTACAGGAATATAGTCAGGGAAGGCAAGTCTTTTCAGAATTTAACTGCTAAATTCTGACCCATATTACTTCAGCATATGCGAACTTAATTTTTATAGATTTAAAATATAGGAAGATCTTTAGGAAATCTGGAAAAGGCAGATCTCTGACTCTGATCAGTCTTCTTTTCAAGTTTCATGTTCTACTGCAGGCTTCAGGACTTCTGTGTGAAGTGGCTCTAAAAGTTTAACAGGAAATAAAAACATATTTCTTTCTGAGTTTTTTCTTAGAAATGATTGAAACCTATGAAATGTTGGACCAGATGATACCTGAGGTCCCTTCCAGACTGGTATTCTATGATTCTATGATTGAGCCTTTTTAGCCTGAGAGTTGTCTAAAAAGTTTGATCTGGCACATATGGCTTGCAAAATTTTGATGTTACTGGTTTAAGTTTTGCCAAAATTAGTTGTAGCTAAAGGAAAAAGTTAAATGAGAATATTATAAACTTATAGGTTGCAATACTTGGCAGAGAAATTCTTTCCTGATTACTTTAAAAGCCAGGCATACTTTCACCCAACACAATGACAGGACTATTCAAGTGCTTCCCCTGAGAGAAAGTTCCTGTAGCGGGTTACCTCTCTTCAGATGAAAAAGAAAATGTATGAAGACTCCAATTAGAGAAGGAGCTCTGGATGCGAGAGAGTCTAGCCAGGAGTTACACATTTACAAGAAACCAGGCTTTGCTAGCTAGTGTAGCAACCTCTGGTGTCTTTTTTCCCCCCCTCTTTTTTCTTTCTTTTCTTTTTTCTTTTTTTTTCCCTTTTTTCCTGCACTAGTCTCTTGTTTCAGTCATCTTGCAGTCTAGCTGCAGGTATACTAACAATGTAAATTACATTTCCATGCTTCATGTGGCAGTTTTGCCTTTGGATAGTCGCTACACGATTTTCTAAGCAGCTGATGAATTTAAGCAGCCTACTGTACTCACCGAGGTTTCACTAGTGTGGCTGTAAGCAGAATTTGACCGATAAAACGGTCTTTTTCTTCTCTGCAGTATTGCTTGCGTTTGCTGGTGACAGGGTTGCTTGTTTTATCTCAGTGCTTTTATCTGTTCTACTCTCCAGTAAGACCCTTCTTCCAAATGGCTCCATGCTTCCAGGCGTATTTTAATAATTCATCACAAAAAGCTAGAGTAAGCAAGATAAATAACACAGTATGATCTATGGCTGCACCTCAAAGGCAGGAAGCACAAATCGTGTTTAACCACAGAAGCATCATGCTCTCATCTCACTTTGCAGACAGGGAGTGGTATACTTGGTTAAAAAACCCACCTGATTTATAAACACCTTACTTTTATATTAAAAAAAGAAGAGATGGGTGGGAAAGTTCACAAAACAGATGGTTATTATTTAAAAGGAACATTATTCAACGATATAAAGGTGGATTCATGCGCATAACAGTTTTTCAAAAAAGTTTTAATATAAAACCAGCCAAATACGTCAGTGGTAAATGTCAGCTCTATTTTTCTTTTTTTTTTTTTTTGCTTTCTGTGAAGAAAAACCTCAATAGTTATTCAAGTTCTTTGTTGAAACTGAGGTCTTTGCATGTTATTCAGGGTTATTTTGACTATTTTAGTAGAACTGGCTGATAAAAATATACCTGAGCATGCAACTATGTGATAGTTGACTTCTCTTTCTTCTTTGCCCTCCCTTCCTCTCTATTTGCTTCAGAATCCCTATTCTTCCACCTCCCCAGCCTCTCCAAACCCTTAGCAAATTCCTACTTCTATACCTGTCCCCACATCTCCTAGCTCTTCCTTTAAACATTCCTTGGCAATACAGGGAGTCTATCCAGTCATCATATTTCTGTATATTTCTGGAGATAGTTGATAAACCATTCACAGTGTTCACTGTATGCTCTCTGGTTTTTGAGATCCAGGGGGCAGCAAAGAAGAGCTAAACATCCCCAAATACTGGGCAGTTGGGCAGTGAAGGTATGAAATGCCAATGCGTAGAGGGAAAGAGAGCAGTTTTTTTGGGATACCCAGTGGAAAAAAGGGTGGAAGCTTGTAATGTTCGTAATAGCATTAGCTTCTGCGCTTTGCCTTCTGTTCCAGCTTGTGGATGAGAGAAGAGGATTAGGCAGCCATCGGGAGAGCAGGGAGATAAGGTTCACTGTGCAGATGCCAGGGAGCAAACTCTGGCGATGATACGGGTGCTCCAGATGTGCCAGCGATGTCCAGTAGTGCCACGGATCTTTAAGCTCACTGGCGCCTCTAGCACTTTTCTCCTTTTTTGGAGAGCTGCAGAAACTTCATTTCATTTCCCATCAATTTCATTCCCTACAATTCCTCACAAATCTAATGCTATGTCTTAAAAAAACCAACCCTTTAACTTAGATATTTGTGTATGGCAAGTTTGCATTCTCATAAACTTTTGGTCTTCAACTTGCTTTTCCTTTGTCCCAAGTACATTACTTGTGCCTTTCTCTTCACATCTTTTTTTTTTTTCCCCCTCATCCTTTATGTGTTATGAAATGTCCCAGTTGTTTGTATAAATGATCACAATCTGTCATTGGCTCAAGATATGAGGATAATCAAATGGTTGGGTTTATGTATTTTTAAATAAGAATGATAGTGGAGGTAGATAAAGCTCCTTTCATTCACCGGGACTCTTGATCTCTTCACCAACTAGTTCACCAACTGGAAGTTGTGCAGAAAAAATCAGATAACTGTGAACTCTCGCCCACTGACAATTAAGATGGTTTCATGTAATTGAAATAGTCCTAGGCATATTAGTTAAACGGAATGAATTTGGACAGCACCCAGAGGGGTTAATGCAGTGTGAATGTTTCCAATGCTTTTTTACGCTTTAGTGATCTTCAGAGAGCCAAGTATACTTATTAATCAGCAGCCATATAATGTATGGTATTAATAATGTAACTACCAAATACAATCATTGCTGGAGGAAGTACTTAAAAATACACTGTATTTGACAGCAGTTAATGTGAGGGTATCTCTTGTCTGTCTCTGTCATTTTTTCTGCGCTCTTTTAAGGACAAAAAATTGGTTATTGCCACGTTAAAGGTCTTGTCCTCCTGTCTGTCCTTCTCCATCTCCAAAGCGAAACGCACAAACTCATGAAAGGACTTGTTACAGAGGAACAGAAGGGCACTGCACTTCTGACAAATTGTGCTTGGTGTGGGAAGAAATCTTTACCTTATATTTTATGCAGTAGCTAAATTATTTCCCTGATCTGTTTCAGATCCTTAAGTGCTGCTTATACTGTATGCTACTGGAATTAGACAGCAGGTGTTTGCTTCAGGTAGTCATAAAGTCTTTTAAAAGACTTGAGAATGTCAGTATCAGTTAAAAAGTCTTGGTGGGAAGTTAGCTACTGTGGAGACTTTATGGAAATTTTCAATACAGTGCTTTTCTTCAAAGAATTATATCAAATTTTCACTTGTCTATGATGGAAGATAGTCAATTGGATCCCTCAAGAGTAAGACTCTTCTGGACCCACGTGCACAGGAATTATGTACCATTTCTAGGCCGTTGCTAGTTTTGTCAGACTTCTCATTTCCTGCATGCATTACATACCTGCCAAGAATTCTGCTTGAAGCAAACCCGTCCTGTATTTGGGTTTTTTCTTCTCTTCCCCTGACAAGCCTTTCCTAAATTTCTTATGATTTCCATTGACCCTATTCTGATTCTGTTAATTTATTCTTTTCTCTCTTGCTTCTGAGGAAAGATCTTAGCTTTTTCAAATATCTGAATAATCGCTGAGAGAATGAATGTGTTCTTTTGTGCGTGTAAATATCCGGTTAAAACTAGAGTTAGGGACAGACATTGTCTCAATGGAAGAGGGCTAAAGCTTTTGAACTGTTTTCACTTAGAGGTAATTTAATTAAAAATATTAAAATTAATCAAATAATCTGAATCCACCTGATATACTACATCCTTAACTTTTTTCCAGAATATGAGGTACATAATAGTTGTGATAATGATTTTTAAAGCTACATTTTAACAAACTGCTATTCATTAGCTGTATAAAGAATATATATATTAATATGAATGTATAATATATGAATTTATTCCAACAGCTAGGAATTATTTACAATATTTTACATACAATATTTTACATGAACAATTTGTACCTTTTTATCTGTCATGTTCTCAGAAAAAGTTACATTTCAGTCGGGTCTATCTTTCTGCTGACTTAGCTGCAGGAAAATCATGGTAGAAAAACTGATCAATACTAATACACATTTTAGCGACAACATCATCAGTAGAAAGGAACTTGAGGTAGTCCCTGGTGTTATAAAGTGCTGTATTGGATATATTTAGGTGAAACTCCAAGTTTATGATAGAACTTCTGCAGTTTCTTTTGTTTTAGTAGCATATTGCTTTTTACTGCACTCTGTTTTTACCTCAAAGGGATGTATGAAAGAAGGCGCTTTAGACTATTCTGTAAAAGAGGTAAAAGATACACGTTGAAACTTTTGGGAATTTGCAGAGAGGTTTTCTTAGAGCAAGCACTGTGGGAAGTATTCCCAAGAGACGTTAGGGCATCTCATGCTCTTCTGTGAAGGTACTTCAGGCTGTTTCTTCTCGGTTTCATCATCTCACGCCAGGTAGTGACTGAAGGCCTGCATCTATATGTCTTAACATATCTGCACACTATTTCTAGAAGTCTAATAAAGAAGATAACAATGGGGAAAAAACAGATGTCTATCTCCAGATGTTTACAGCTCTTTTTTTTGGTGAGAGTTAATCACCAGAGAGGTAGCAGAATGCAGCCCTGATGTTTTGTGTGTAAACTGCTACACAGTGCATGTTTCTGCAAGAAATAGAGCAAGACTATTCTATTTCACTCATTAGTCTAACATTCCAGTGCAACGGCATGTAAGAAAAGAACAGGTACAAAGAAAAATCATGTTTGTTGCAATCCAGACCCTCTACAATTCTACAGATTAAATTCAGAGAAACAGTAATACATAAATATCACTGTCAGCTGATTGTTTTCAGTTAATACTAGATACGAATTTTGCTTAACAATTTGATTGGACTGTTTTTGCTACATCAAGCAGTTTATTGGGGTTTTGCATTGCAATTCTTCATTTATGTTAAAGGAACAGTATTTCGTTAAAACAGACACACGCAAAACACTGTCATGTTAATTTCAGCAATCCGCATGTATCACGCTGTAAACACTCTTTTTGGTGACCTTGTTTTCATTTTGCCTTTAAGATTTCAGTTTCAAGGAAGCCTGTTCCTTGTTAATAGATTGATTAAAGTACGTCCTGCATGTCATACAGTACTGTTGTCTTGAACTCAAACTCTGTATTATTTAATGCAGTTATCACTCGGGGGCAGAGAGGATATAAATATCACAGCATCCCAGACTGGTGGGGGTTGGAAGGGCCCTCTGGAGCTCCCCCAGTGCCACCCCCTGCCAGAGCAGGGGCACCTCCAGCAGTGGCACAGGACGGCGTCCAGGCGGGTTTGGAATGGCTCCAGAGGGGGAGACTCCCCCACCTCTCTGGGCAGCCTGTGCCAGTGCTCTGCCACCCGCACAGGAGAGAAGGCCCTCCTCAGGTTGAGAAGAAACTTCCTGTGCTCAAGTTTGTGCCCATTAAATAATAATAAATATAAGCAATAAGACTTTATGCTACTTTTGTGAATAAACAATAATTTTTGTTGCTGTACTTCCTGTAATCATCATTGGCCGTCCTTCACATGCATTCCTGTTTATTGACAGTTAGGATAGGACTTGATGCAGAAGGCTGATTCAACACTTACCAAGTGGTGAATCACCATTTCTAGGTGCTTATGTCTTTCATTTGCTGCAGAAGCGCTGGGACAACCAGCCTGAACTGGACAGTTGACTTTCAGTCATCTAAAGTTCAGTGAAATGTCTCCCAGGCCCAGTGTGTGACTTGCATTCTTGCAGCTTTTCAGACTGTTTTTTTCAAAGTTGGTCCGTTCTATGCGGTCCTCAAAAATATGGCTACCAAGAGGAGATTTGTTTAAAAGTTGGAGTTCCCTTGCTTGGAAGTGTCCAGTCCAGCAGAAATGAGTATGAGTAGGGAGTGTGGGTGAAGCAGGTGAAGGTGCACAGACCACAGAGCTGGTCTCCTGGCTGGGCTGTTTTAGAGTCTGTCTCACAGAGACGTTATTCATGATAGATAGCAATGCACACCCAACTTAATTAACGAAAATTCCCTCTCCTCTGCTAGCCGCTCCTCTCCTCTCTTCTCCTCACTGATATTGATGAAGTGATTTTCAAGAATTTCAGATATTGTGCTGGCTTGATTTTTTTCATGGAGTCTGATTTATGTACACTATTTGATGAATTTTCTTTTTTTCCAAGGTCCTTACATCAGAAGGAAAACTGATGTTTTCAAGCTGGCAGAAATCATATTTGTCTAAAAAAGAGGACAATTTTTAAAGATCAGTGAGGCATGAACTTCTATGACAATGGTGGTAAGCAAAGATATTCATGACCATGTTTTTTCTTTTTATTTCTGATCAATTTCTTTCGCGTTATAGCTTACTTTCATTGGATGTAGATAGTGCCAAACATGAAAGGCTATTACTAACATGGCAGAAAATGCTTCTCAATTAAGTACATTCCAAGATATTGATTGGGATGTCTCTCTGCATTTTGTTAAAGGGAGTGGCAACAATATTTCTGATGCTGAAATTAGTTTTGGAACAATTTTCAAGCACTTTTTAGAACGTCTTATTATCATCTGTCTAATTGTGTTTCTACATTGCTTGGATGAAATGTCAAGTAAGGTTTTATTACATACGTTTGTTCATGCTGTAAATCTTTGTTGATTATTTTACTTGTTTATTTGATGGTCAGACCATTGAAAAAGGAAAAAAAGACATGAATTCTATTCTATTTTACTATGTTTTTATTACTTTATCACAGCAATTGCAAAGGGATAAATCTACTTTATTGTTTTTCAAAAGGTTAATGTGACCATTAATCTCTCTTGAATTTATGCTACACACAATATCTGCTTTATTGCATATCCATTACAGAACCAAAGCTTTGCAAATTTGATCAAAACCAAAGAATTTCTTTTTCCCCTCATCTTCTCAAAAACCCTCATCTGCCTGGAAACTTTAGTGTAACTCGATTTTGTTGTAGCCCTTTAGCGTTTTCAGCAAATTAGCTAGCAGGCACAGTAAGAGTATCTAGATGACAGAGTAATTAGGTATGCATATTTCCTTCTCTATCAGCCCTAGTATAGTTTAAAACTGTGCTAGCAGTGAAGCTGCTTCACAGGAAACAGTTTTTAATCTGTAGACTTGACTGTTCATATCTGTTTAAAGGCAGCAACAGGACTTTTTTCAATAATAGTGGTGCCTTGGAGGAAAAGGAAGACTTTGCTTTGTGGGACGCTGGCAGATGCCAGGTCCCAGATGCCAGAAACCCCCAGAGAAGGCTCTTTAGGGTGTGTGGTCCGTTTTATTCTATGGGCAGCCAGCTCTGTTTCCCAGATATGAAAAAGGCTGTGAGTCATCTGTTATTATCTGTTGCCCATATAGGAAAGCTAAAGCAGTAGGTGGTGAGATCTGGAGCCGCCCTGTAGCAATATAACGCGTGCTACTTGTAAAGTGGCTGTTTACTCCAGGAGTGTATTTAGTGTGGCTTAGATACTTTCATGGAAAATCCCTCAGTAAGGGCTTAAGATGTGGTAAGAGACAAGGTCACAAGCAGCAAAAAAAGTCCCCACGGAGCACCAAATGAACTACAGTGAATTTAGACGGGAGGACGCTCTCCAAAGAGGTGGGTAATTGGTGCAGATATCTGCCAGGTGTAATGCACAGTGCTGTGCATTGCTGCTCAGATGCGACAGCGTTGGGGCAGAGTGTGGTTTAATCATGGCTGCGTGCGCGAGCCCCGTGTTCAGGAGCTCTGCTGGGAGGACTTTACCAGCACGTCTGCTTTTCTATTTGTGTACAGCTGTAATCCTTCGGACCCCAGCTGGCTCATTGTCAAACCAGCGCAGATGCTTTCTTATCTTACTTTCCAGCAGTAGCATTGTGCTTAAATCATCTACTCTGTAGAGATGCCTTGCAACATTGACAGGAAAAAGCCTTATCTAGTCTTGCTTAGGTAACCACTGGGAATGGCAAGACAGATGTGTACACTGCTTGTTTTACAGTTCTTTTTTTTCCCCTGTAAGTATTCTGTTTTTATTGAACCATAAATAATGCTTTGTTTTACTTTGGCCACAAGCTTTTGGAAAGAAGACTCACAAATACTTAAATCTGGTCAAATATGTTTCCATCTAGTCCAGGCTTGTTAAAGGAATCGGAGAGTTGCAAAAATGGCAAGAATACTTAGTCCAGGAAGGAGACAGTAGCACAACTAGATCTGTAACTGACAGATTGTACCCGCCGAAAAAATATTGTTCGGGTTTTCCTGTGAGAAAGCTCAGCTGGCAAAGTACACTGAAGAACCAGACACAAGGTTAAATACAGTGTCTGCCACTCACTTTTGGAAGGCACATCAGTACTTGCTCTGGGCTGTTGGACTTGGTTGTCAGGTTACAAAAAACAGCCTGGAAAGGGCAGTATATTTTACTGTAGTTGTAGCGTAATTAAAGATAATGAAAAGATTCAGATATTCAAAGTTATCTTCCTAGCAATAGCCATGTGTATGACACTGAGCAAAAGATTCAAAACTTCAGGCTCCTTTCCAAATTGACCTTGTTATATTACCTTTCTAAGTTAAAAATAGGAGGCATCATTCCTGTGCTTTTCTGCATTTTATGTCCTTTGCAAGCCCAGTGAGCGTAATGTGTCTGCTTATCCACAAGCATAAAAGGGAGGACATGCTGTCGGCTTTTTCAGCTTTATTTATTCCCAAGAATGTCACAGGGATTACAGAACTAAGTAAATGTATGCTATTATGAGTGAACGTTTCACAGCCTGCAAGGAAGCACTCATTTTTCTTCAACTGCTTTCCTTCTTGGTGGCCCTCCACAAAGGACTCAGTTATGACTAATTCTTTGTCTCAGCGACCTATCCATTGCCCTCTGTATTTCATTCAAAATCCCAGCAGTGGCTTGGAAAGGCTAGATCCAGAGTTGCTCAAGATTCACCCTGGAAGTTTAAAAAGAAACAGAAAATATAGCTACCATCCAACACGCTTTATTCTCTGAAGGGGTGACACTCTGATCCATGAGTTGTTTTTCTTTCTTTCAGACAGAGGAAGTCCTTAAGCCCAAAATGTATCTTTAGTTTCGTTGTGCAGAGCAACAGGTCCAGACAATTGAACGCCTCTGCAAGTCTTCAGCCTATGCCCCAAGCTGCAAGACAAATTATAACAAGGAAGCATTAGGAAACAGCTAATTTATGGCAATATGAGATCTCAACATGAGAGAATCCCAAGATTTTTCATCACCCTTACTAATTCTGTTGGAATTAAATTAAAAAAAAAAAAAGGTACTAAGGGCGTTTTCCCTCTGGAAGGAATGTAAGCCAGGATTTGATGATGCTTGATATCCTGAACTCTCAAGGGTCTCCTTCATGGAAGGAAAACGTTCGGATGAATGGGCAAGCATGTAAAGTCTTCCAGTTAACTAAAGCCACTTGAACAGCAAAAGGACAAAATTTTTGCAGATTGGCTATGAAATCTTAAGCGTCAGGAAAACTGACCCCCCAAATCCTCTCATTCTTAACTGTCAGTCTTTTTGGTGGTTTTCCTTACTTTTAATTTCCTCTCTAAGTAAACAGCTTTGATGAAGAGGTGTGAAGGGACAGACTCGAAGATACTTTGCCTGGTGGTATAGCAATCAAGTTATACCTTTAATAAAGTGACAGCCAGCAAAATACACTGAAGATCAGTTAACCATATGGCAAAAATACTTCACAGATGTGTTGTGCTGCACTGCAGGGAAAATGGTCAGGGACTGGCTGTTGTAGAAGGAAGGTGAACACTTCTGATCAACTTGTCAGCCAAAAAACCCAGTAGTTTTCTTTTTTTGCCTGGAAGCGTTATAGGAAATGTATGCTCCTTTTTAAGACTAGGTGACTAATTCTGATAGTGACTTTTTAAATTTATTTTTTATTTGCAATCTACTGTGGACATTCGGACCACTTCTAAAATTTGAAACTGATTTTACAATTCAGTCATGGAGAATGCTTAATTTTTTAACCAAACAAAAGAAGCTCTCAGTACAGGAAAAGTATTTCCAGCCCAGCTCTACTCATAGTGCTTTTGGATTGCTCCTGGAGATGTTATTTGGATGAAAGCTCCTGTCAGACTCGATAAAATGACTGACAAGGCCAAATTGGCATGCATTAAGGGAAATGACAGGCGAAAGGCTTAATCATGCCTGTACCAATAGATTCAAGCTATTTCGGTGATCACACTGCCATCCTGTGTGTGTCAGCAGGGCTTCACTTTCATCTCTGTAGGAAAAGCTATGAGGCAAAAAGGCAATTGGCCTTGATTACATGCTGAGGAGAGAGCAAAGAGAAGAGTAAAGCTTTCTTGGCACTGATAGGATAACTGGTCACGCTAATACACTCTGCTGTGTCCCACAAAACAAACAGGAAGATAGTAGTAAAATAGAGGAATGAATTCTTTCGGATGGAGAAAGCTTGGAAGTACACATCTCAGTCCCTGCCCCTGACCCAGTTCGGTGAGAAAAAAAGTCAGTGGAAAGTGTGGAATATTGTTAACGTGAACAAAACCCATCTGAGTAACCATTTGGTTTCTCTAATATAATGACTGTACTATTACTATGACTGATATTAAATGTAAGCTGCTAATGAAGGAAAGGTTTGTCCAGCCCTTTTTCATAATTCCAAGTGGTTCCATTGAATATCCACTGTGAAGAATTTGGGTTTCTCCATAGTCGCAGCCTTTGCTGGAGGCTGCAGAAACTCACTGCAGAGAATTTTTGAGTGGCACAGCTGGGAAGCCTTTAGGCAATATTGGAAATACCAGAGTGTGGCTTGCAGATAGAACTCCTGAGTGTCTCCCTCTGTCAGGCTGACTTGTTACACTCCTCACGCGCAGGATAGCCACGGCAGCGGTGTTGTCCTGAGAAGCTGAAGGCTGCCAGCCACATTAGTCTGGAAGCAGACTTCATTCCACTGACTACAACTGGCCATCCTTTGAGTATAGGTGGGTGTGCTCTAGGGCTGTTATCTCCTTGAATATTGTTTCCCTGTTTTCCTTTTTTTCCTTAAATATTGCTTAAGATTGTTGTTGGAGAAAAAACATCTCCACAGGACCTCTGCTTTCCACCAATCCTTTGCTAAACTCATAGAAGTGAAAATACTAATGAACTGTTAGTTCCCTGTGCTTGAGAGAGCAAAGGATGCTGCTGCGCCACACAGGAGTTTATCTGAAGTTCCTCAACTTGGTTTCCGTCCTCCAGATGGGATGTGCCCGGACATGCTAGTGAGGGACAGAACGATAGACGGGATTTCTTTGCTTTGCCAGTTTTGGTGTTTATGTCTCATTACTTTGAAAAAAAGGAGTGATTGGTTTAGGTGGGCCCTTCTGGCAGGAGGGGAGCAGCTGAGCGTGCCCGTGAAGGGAAGTGCAGTAGCTGGAGTTCGTGGCAAGCAGGAGAGCCAGCGGTGGCAAGTGGGAGGCTGTGGGAGTAGGGTACAGATGCCCCTCGCGCTCCACACTGATAAAGACAATTCCTAGAGACCAGGAGAGATTTTGGCACTGAGCATCCTGACACCTGGGCAAGGCCTCATCTGCAAGAAGCGGGCGAAAGATTTGCTGTATATATGCATTTTCTATTTTTATTGTAGCTACAGTGTTCTTTTAAAAAACCCTTTGCACTCTACAGGAAAATATCTGGCAGATCTGCTTCACAGCTCTGAGGTCCTTTTGCAAGCAGAAACATAAAAAATTGGGAATGCAAACCAGATATTATACTTTCACAGCTTTGTCAACACTGGGCTTTTTTCTTTCACTTACACAGCTTTGTCTACGTAGGTATAAATTTAGCAGGAATGGCGTTTCTGCCCCCATGTTGTGCGGATGTCTTTGTAATGCTGTTTAGCTGGAGTGGCACTGAAGACTCCCGTAGCCACAGATACACCCTCCTCCGTGAGAAATGCAAGAGTTAAGATTATAGCCAGCGGATAAAAATATTGTATATCTCCCTCTAATCCTCCCTTTGTAATATCCTAATGCACAGCAACACGGCCATGATAGTAGGCAATTACAGAAATTGCGTTTTTTTTAAGATGTGAGTCAGGATATTGCCACACGGTACTGTAATCACACGGGCCATAAAAGGATTTGTCTCTTTCTCTAAACCACGGGGGGAATATTGGTGGGTTCCGCCTCTTGCTCCTTTCAGTCCATCCTTGTATTTCCTACCAGTTTTGTCTGTTAGCACACTTCTTCCCTTCCAGCCCTGATCTAAATGTGATTCCCATTCCTTTACTTCTTCATTCCTTAGTTTCCACCTACGGTAACAGGCACTTCATGCGCTTAGAGGTGTGATCCCTCTTTTTTTTATGTTACTGCTTTTTATTTACCACATCTTTGGCTTCTCTTCCTGTTCTCATTCCCATCAACAAATTCCCCTCCTAGCCACTGTGGGACTTTGTAGCAGTTTGGTTCCTCAGTGTGTTGCTTTCATTTTATTTGGACTTTTACTTTTATTTATTTTTTTCTTATTTTTGACCTCATGTCATTCATGAAGCTGACTCCCCCTTATGGCATGGCAATGTCTTCACTTCTCACTGTAAAACTGCAGAATGCTTCTGCTTGATGGTGGCTATCACAGCCTTTCTCTCTCTGATACGTTTTTTGTTTTTTCCTACCGTAACTAATGCTCCTCATTTTCCATTCTCTGACCAGTCACCATGCCTATTTGCTGCTCATTCTTAATAGTATTAAGATCCTCAGGGGATTTCTTAAGCCTGTTTAGTGCCATGGAAGTGTGATGTGTTTGTGGATCACAGTGCCACCCTTCAAAGAGTCCAGAGCTGCTTTTAAAAACATATTTGCCAGATATTACGAGAAAAGCTATACAGAATTATGAAAACGTACTTTACCGAATATATAGCAAACTCCCCCCCACCCCCCAGTTCTTTTCACATGACATAAAAATATGTGATGCTCTTTAATAGTGTGAGCTCAGGCTTTATTAAGACAGAACCAGCTATCAGAGATGACGGTCCCTAAAATGTCTATGCATTAAACAGCAGCACGCATGGCGTGGTTATTGCTGACAACCTGAACTGAAGCAAGCTTACGCAAACACAAGGCTTTACAATAATTGCTCAGTAGCACGAGGCTATTAAAAGTCTTAGTTGACGTTTCCTTTATGATGAGGATTTTCAAAGGAACTTGGGAATTTTGGATCACGTGTCTTACCAAAATTCAAGACCAAAGGGATTTGTCTGAGTTAGATTCTGCCAATTTGACACTTGCCAAAATCCCAATCCCACTGAGTCTGTGTGAGTGTTAACAAGGACTTAAATGAAGTTGAGGTTTCACTCATGAGTCTTTTGCTTCCGTTAACTGCAGTGGGCTGTGAATCAGAGCTATTGAGCAATGGCAATGAGAAATCAATTACTTACTGTAATAAGGTATTGTGTGTGAGAGGGACAGCGGCAGATCCTACCCTTTGATTTTATGCTTTCCTACATCTCTGAGGTTTATTTTTCATTTATAAAATCACAGACGAACTAACTTCTGTGGATTCGCAAAAACACAAACCAGACTCAGATAAGAGTCCCTGTAAAGTGGTAGCCAAATCTACCTAACACATACCATGTTCAATGAATTAGCTAATAATATAACTTAGTAGGTGGTAAATGAGCTAATAAAATACGTAATATAGTTCTGTGTTGGAGTCCAGAACAAGTGTTAACATCACATTTACCGTTATGTTTGTTGTCATTTGTATAAGCTGCCTGACAGGAGGGGAGTGTGCTGCACTATTACAAAAATTAGAACAGGAACGATCTCATTATTCGTATCTGAGACGAAAGGAAGTCTGTGAATTTATCCCACAAAATGTGCTTCATGAAGAACTGACTAAGCACAGAGGTCAGCATTGGGTATTAAAATTTAAAGCCCAAGAACTAAAGACAACATTATTACCCAGTGCATCAACAGGGATGGGAGTAATTGATCATATTAGCCAAAAAAAAAAAAAAA
>VUYV01000563.1:23856-50938 GCA_008711295.1 Anarhynchus alexandrinus | reverse complement strand
ACAGGGAGGGGGGTAATTGAAAAAATTAACCAAAAAAAAAAAAAAAAAAAAGCCCACCATTGTATGCTCTGGAACAGTGATAAAATGACTTACATAATGTTGATTTGAGTAATTTTTGCTGATTCCACGGAAACAAAGCAAATGAGAATTGAAAGCAAAGCCTAACTGAGAAACCTAGCACAGAGAGCTGTATCCCGTGACTGCAAATTTTACAGGAATTGCTTTGAAATATATATAAAAAATGCGTAGTGAAATGATCATGCTGGGCTTCATTCTGCACCACTGACTTTAATGGGATTTTCCTGAGCAGCAAACGCAGGATTCGGGTCCGGTTAGTGGCAGCACCACTCGATGCCAATCACACAGCTACTCACACAGACCTGGGAGCAGAAACCATGTCTTGAATTCTATCACCTACCTAAATGGGGAAAAAACGCTCATATTTTTTTTTCCCAGTATAACAACTGGAAATATGCTGAGTTCTTTTGAACAAAGGGTCGGTTAAGTTGTTATTTAATTGAACCTGCCTTGACTATTAATGCTTGGGGATACCTGCTCAGGAAGACAGGTACTGATGTTTAAACCCAGTCCCATTCGAAGCAGCATTTCAGCACGCACGGACCTTTGAGCTTAGTAACTCCGCCTGTGTCAGTGCTCTCTGCTGCTCCCTTTGTTCTACCCACGGCTTCAGCCAGCGTTTGCTGGGCAGGAGGGTGTGAAAGGCAAAATATCATCTCGGAAACGAGTGGGCAGTGCTGCCTCGGGGCGGAGGAGTGGTGACCGCAGCTGCGCTGTGTTAGCGGGACGGTAGCCAGCAGCTCAGGTGCCAGAGTATTGCCTTCCCCCCGGTTGGAGGGAGGTTGCACCCCGCGTACCTGTTCACTTCTGGGCTACTTGGCTCCAGGCAGGGGCTTGTTTAGCCTGGAAAAAAAGAGTCTAAAAGGATAGCGGATTGTTGGCTTCCACTGCTTAGGAGCTAAGGAAGAGCTAGGACCAGGCTTTTCAGAGGGGAACAGTGACATAAATAGAGATTGCAGTCACAAAATGCAGCAAGAAAAATGTGTACTCTTACGAAAGAAAAATATGTTTCAAGATGAAAGTGGTGAAGTACTGAACAAGGTGAGCCAGAAGGGTACTGGAATTTCCGTAATTTTTTTGGAAGATGTTTAGAATTTCATAGCACAGAGCTATTTTGAAGTATGAAAATAGATTTTTAATAAAATGGCTAGTGTTTATTGTGGAAATAGGTCAATGCAGTCTTCTCTGAGTGCTTTTTTCGTTTAAACGAGACGTAGACTTGTATACTCTTACTCTCTGGAAGTTATAGTCTGCTACCCTATTACAGATTTTGGTGTTTCATTTGTTCATGTTATCGCGATACTTTGCCAGTTTAGAGGATGCCAGTGGGTTTCTGGAGTCCCAGTATATGGCTAAAGCAATGTCAGAGAAGGTATAACTCAAGATCATAAACCACCAGACTTTGTGCAGACCCCGAAATGCAGATTTTCATAATTTACATGCCAATTTAATTCTCAATTTATTTTATGTTCTTTTGAAGAATAAATATTGATTACTGGGATTTTTCTGTAATTGCAGGTCATAAATACACAGAAACTCACAAGTCAGCTAATAAAGAGTGTCTCCTCAGAAGCCGGACCATTTGGGAGTATTTGAATTGGAATATTGGAATTATTTTTAGCTGCAAACTGAGGTTGAGATTGATTTTGAAATATCCTTAGCGCAGAACAATGTAAGGGTATTCTGCTGAGGAACAAGCAGACATAATGCTATTGAGATCCTAATTAGAGCTGTAAATGCTGTTACAAAAAGAACTTGCTTCTATTCCTTTCACAGGTAAAGACCTCTGATTCATAGAAAAGTATTTTCGATAAAAGAACACAGTAAACCCATTGGTTAGCTTTTATTTGACTCATATTTCCTCTCAGTATAATAAATCCTGGTTCTTCTTTATGGCTAAGATGACAAGAGCCTTTTAAGATGTGTTGTAAATGCTGTGTATCTTTATATAACCTTCATGTAATAATTTCTTAATACTCTTGTAGATGAATAATTACATGATTTATGAAAAATATATTGAGGTCATTTGATAATACAACTGGTTATTAGTATAAGGATATTGATACCAGCTGGAGAAAGTAATTACCTGGCAACGCTTAAGCGAATTCCTTCCAAGCACAGTGAACCCAAAGCGCTCTTTCCAGAGGATGCTTACACTGTTTCAGAAGTTGAGAAGATTTATATAATAATCCAATAGTTTGTTTCTTGAAATAAAAGAAAAATAAGCACTTATTGAACACTCCAAAAATGTAAAAGCTTACTCAGAAAACAAAATGAGTAAAATAAAAAAAATACAGCTCCTATTTAAAATGTACCTGGAATTTTGAGGAAAAAAAAGTTTAAATCACTCCAAAAGACTAATTTCAAAACATAAAGCTGAGGTGGATTACTGAAGTTGTAGCATAATACAGAAACCAATTCCCGTGACACATCAAATTGTTCCGTGTGTGCTGAGAGAGGAGGTGTGAGCTAGATTTGGAGAAGAGAAAGGAATAGGGCAATTTAGTGCGGGTTCAGGTCTCTTGCTGTGCAGTGATTTGCCTGTTGCAAGGCAGCTTCTTACGTGCCTCTTCTAGGTAACTGCCTTAACGATTGTCTTCGGTTTTTTAGGAATTATTTATAGGGTACAGCCCCTAGTCCTGTCAGAGGATATTCAGGGTATCCAGTTAACCACCATGAAGAATGTTTACCTGTTTATTTCTCGCTTTGTCTGGCATTAGTGATCCTGTTCATGGGAGGCAAGACGGCCGTGTCCCACCCCGCCCCAGGGCAGGCACACCGCTGTTCTTAAGTCTTTTAATCCAAGGTATGAGAGAGCCCTGCAATTTTGTTTTCTGTTGTCTATTTTGTTTAAATTTTCTCTTTTTAATATAATAATAGTGATAATGTTGATCATTATGATTATTTTACTTGTTTCAACTGTGCTCGGGCTGGGCAAAGGTAAGAAAAATAGTGGAGTTACCATTTGGTAATTGCTTCCACAGAGACAGTAAATAGGAGATTAACTCCATGTTTTTTTCAAAACTGTGAGTAGCTGTTTTTAAGATAACGTTATTTGACATTTAGCAAGAGACATATAGTAAGCACAATTGCTATAATCAGTTACAGGGAATCTCATGGAAGAGAAAAAAAAACTTACTGGGGATTTACTAATTTATAAACCCCTTTGCTGTAGTTGGATGGACAGAACAGCGATTAAGTGAGGAAGAAGTCTCTGCCAATAGAAGTGGAATGATGGAAGGTAATTTCTGACAACAAAGAAAAAGGAGTTGTTCTTTGTTGTTTCAATCTATTAAAATCATGCTGAAACAAGCACTTTGGACTATGGAAATAGTGTAGGAAATAGTCCTGCACTAGCAGAGCATGAATGGCAGAAAACAGGCGAAAGGACATAAGAAGTCTTACGAGATTCTAATTAAATGAAATTAAAGTTGAAAGGAGATTTTTTTGTTTCAGCTACAGAAGAGATTTAGACTTGTGGTGAATGAACTAAAATGTAACCTTTAATGACAAGGAAAGATAGTGGTATAAAAAAAAATTGCCTTCCACTTACTGACACAGCTAGATCGATGTTTGATTAGTTCACAGACGGTAATTGAATTAAAGCTTGGAAGTGCAATGTATAGAGTATCGATTTTTCCTGTTGACTAATCAAGAAGCAACAATTTAGATGCTGAGAGAGAACAAAAAGGTTGCCAGAAAATATAATTGCTATTAAAACACACGTCATAAGGCAATGACAAAATCGATAAAAGACTGATACCGTGCAAGTCCGGGTACTTCTAATTACTCAAAATTATACAGTCCAAGTTCTGTATTGGCTTTATGCCACATATAACCTCATTGATTTCAGCATGAAATTTGGTCCAGTACCTACAGAATGCTCTACTCCTTTTTGTTTTCCCTTCTCACCATGGGTCTTCCCCCACTGAAATCAATAGCAGAACTCACATTAAGTCTCAATAACCTACGATCATGGAATATTGCTACTCAAGCAGACATTTGTATGAAAATTGGGAGAAATAATTTCTCCATTGATAATAATGGCAGCTATATTGATGAGGCTGTTGCTTTGCTACGTTAGTTGTCTGGTTTTAATCCAATTAAAAAAACGGGAGTTACATAGAGAGGCGTATGAAAAGGAAGAGGGCTTGAATAAAGAAAGAATCCAGGAAAGCATATCCGTGTATTCTTAACTTCAGCTATATAAGTAAAGTCAATAGAAGCCAATCGATGGTTCATTCAAGTGTAAAGCTAAGGACGCGTATAAAGAATTTTGCTTGGTCAGTTAAAACATACACAATAAGTAACTACACAAATATTTTCTGCAAATGTCCTTCTGAAGCTTTATCTTTCTCTCCCAGTGACTGTGGATTTGTAAAGACACGTACGTTTTGGAGGAGCAGCCTCCCGTCCGTGCTTTCTGAACTCGTGTCTGCTTGAACAAATCCATCGTATTTTAATTTTTTCTTTTTTTTACTGTCCCACAGAGCAATCCGATTGCTATGTGGTGAGAGTCAGACAATAGTTGCAATGTGGGTTTGTGGTCCCCTGCTGCCTTTCAAAATCTGTCCAATATGAGGAATTTGCATTGCTCCCCGCGTTGCGGTTTGGGCTAGCCTGTGCGATTGTCCAGCTTTGTAGTTGAGCGACATTTAGAGATGAATACTTTTAATGTTTCCACATAGTGTACTTCACTTCCCCAGTGGAACTATAAAAACACTCCTTTATTATGCTTCAACATATAATCGTTACCAAAAAGGGCTGCATTTAAACAGAAGTACTTTCAGAATCCAAAGCTTCAAATGTAATTTGCCAGAGGCCTCAGCGGCCAAATGAAGATGCGCCTGCCGGTCTATTACGCCAGATGTCCCATTAGAGCTATGATAGTTATTTTCAATCTCAGTGATTAATATACTGTGGCATCTATAGATGGATGGGAATCGAAGCTGATTCTGTGTTAGAGGATATTATCTGGTAATTTAGGATACGCGTATATATACAGACACACAACTTTTGCACTGACTGTATGCAGATGTAAGTGGAGCTCTATCAATTTGGCAAACTGTTATGATGACATAGACATATTTAAAATTTATCTTGGTTTTTAACATAGTAATTTTCCTCTAGACACTATCCTGCTTCCTCTCACGAGCCTTCTGATTAGCATGCCTGTTACTCACATACCTCCTGCTTTACCCTCGAATGGAACCACTGGATGCTGGAAGCCTCCAGTTCCTGAATGAACACTTACAACTTGGCAGACAAATATTTTTTTTCCCACGTAAGACGAAATTAACATTTCTGTCATGGCCACATAAAATGAGAGACGTGGACTCTGGCTGCTTTTAGAAAATGAGTCCTTTGGGGGGATTAAGCAAAATGTTAGTCAATCATATTAATCCACATGGAAGTTCAGTGAGCTCAGAAGTGCTGTCTGGTTGAAAAAGCTGGTGCATGTTGGACTCGGGAGTTTAGGAGTGAGTCTCTTTGGGAAAACATGATGCAGAGAGCAGGGACTGGTTCAGCTGGAGAAATTCCTCTTCAGACTGGTCTTGGGTAAAGTTGCATTTGCAAGACTGATGGTTACTGTTACCTGTTAGGAGAGGTTCAGCGTTTTCTGGCTGAAAGTCCTGATGGTCTTTCCTGTAAGTGCTCTGAGCTCCAGGCTGGGCAGAGGTGAGGTACTTGAGGAGGAAGGTACTTTTTAAAGTGCTTTGATTTCTCTTTCTTACTGCTAATATTTATGGAGGTTCTGACAGGTTTGTAATGTAAGAGTTTATTGGCTGGAATAAGAAAGAAATAACATCCACTTTTTAGTTGTTCATTACAAAATCTTGGTATTTTCCTCACTTGTTATTCATTTTGTTAAGAAAGGTTAAGATACTAAAACGTTAGAGTAAAAATATATCAAAGGCCAATTACATGTCAAAAGTAGTTAGTTTATGCTCACAGTTCTGTTATTAAAACAGTTTGCTGAAAATATTTGGTGAATATATACATTTGAGAAAGGAACAGCTTTCAGCAAAATCATTACTCTAAACTCACCTTTTTTTATACAATATAGTAGATGCATTTATTTTTTGTATAGTATAGCATGTACTATGTGTATACATACATATATGTGTATACATACTTCTATATATACACACAAATACTTATGTGAAACAACTAGCACAGAACACTGATGGGGAATTAAGTTGAAGACCAGCTTGAGGTGCTATGCAACAACCGTAAAGCAGCACTGCATGATAACAGTAATACCTGAACAGTTGTCCTTGCCCGCAGTTACCTCTAGAAATCTGCTGTGATTTCATGCAAAGTGTAGCCATGTCGATTACTCCAAATTCCTGCGCTGAGCTACTTCACCGTGAAGTCTGTATCTCTACCTGGAAAGATTGGGGAACGTAACGTGTTTGCTTGTGTTGTCTGCACAAAGTATAGGATTAAGCATCTGAGCTTACTTGAATGGGAGCTGCCAAGTGCTTATCACTCTTGATATCAAGTCTCTTGCCCTTTGATCTGAATGGGAATTCAGAAACCTAATTGTTGTACCCCATCTTTAAAGGTTGTCCTGCCCGGGGATAGATTTGGGATTCTGTCTCTTAGTGATAATTAGTGTATTTAGTATTGCGAACAAAGCTTCATTAACTAAAATAAGTTTATATTTTGATTTATATTGTGCACTTTTAGCTTCATCCCAGTATCTCATTTTATTTCTCAGTTTAGCCACCTAATGGGCTACAGAGTTTAAGGATTTGTCTATAATAGTTCCCAAATCTCTTTTTAGGTCAATGCCCTGATGTTCATTTTCTGTTCAGCAGCTATACGCTGTCTCTTTTTTCGATCCACACTCATTAGTCTACATTTATCCGCATTTGTCATCCACCAGCCAGGTGCATTCCTTATTTACATCATTATGTATTGCGTTGCGTTTCTTCATTTGCTGTTCTTCCCAAGCACAGCTGATAGAGTAGTAGGAAATAATCCACAAACTCACCAGATCACTATCTCTCTTTTTACTGCTTTCAAGAAGAGAAGCATGGAGTTTGGTTCAGTACAATTTGTACAGTTATTTATGGCAATTTGGACAGATATTGGCAAATCAAAAAACATTCATGAATTAGTATATGATAATGAATTATCAACCATAAATCATTGCTCACCAGAGATCTGTAGAGAATACATTGTCCTGCCTGACATTTGCTGTTCTCTAATTGTTTTTTTCATTCCTAAAAGGCTTGTCATCTCATCTCAGAGAAGAAATCAGCACGATGTGACTGAGGCAAGTAAGCAAACATCTCAAATATCAATAACCCTATTTCAAGTACCTCCTTCAGTGCACTTGCTTAGCTGATGGTGAACTCTGCTTCTCAGGTGCACGGACAGAAAGGTGTGAATACTCTCTGAATGGCTACACGTGTGGGCGTTTATTGCTTGTACCAGATGCCTGCTAATAAATCACCACATCAGTCATTTTTTACTCAGTTTCCAACTGCATAATTCAATTGAATCATATTTTACTGCTTGACAAGGTGTAGAACTCTGATTATAAATCAGATACGCCCCTCAGATATCTGCTGGAAGCACCATCTGCCCTATAGAAAGCTTTTTGTGTTGGGGTTTCTATTCTTGTTTATCACTGCGTTCCACTCAGTCTGATCAAAAACCACTGTAAAAATCATCAGTGATTTCAAAATGCGTTTTCTTACTGCTTTCCTATTGTATTATATGGTTTAAACTTTTTTTTTTTTAATTTTGCTTTCTTCTCCTCAAGGAGGAAAGTCCTGATGTCCTTTGCCAGGGCCTGACCCTTAGTTGACTACACGCCTAATTCAGTGGTTTTGGAAAAACGTACAATTGAGAGTGGTGTTTCTAATACTGTTGTTATTCCGTCCTTAGTGAAGTCTGGCCTGTAAAATTTATGCAACATTATAAGGAAATTCACAAGCAGTAAACAAGTAAATCCTGCAGACAGCAAAATCCACCTCTCGTTAGCCAAAGATGGACAGAGACACTCAGCAGTAGAAAGAGTTGTTCTGGTTTAAGGTAAAACAGGACCGATTTTGTTCAGTATGAAAGTTATCTAAAACTTGAAACTTTTTAATTTACATCTGAAAGTCAGGTCTTTTCTAAACCAGTCTTACAAAAACCACCCATAGGTTCTGAGCATGCAAAGCTATTCATGAGAAAAACAACAGTGTAAATGAATGAATTGGGAAGAGGAAGAGCGCCAGTTCTGAGCTATTTCAGGGACGTTTTTCCTGCTGAATGAGAAAGGGAATAAACACAGTGGTTCTAAAACTCATGTCAGGCAATAGAAGGACTCTTGGCAGATAGATAGGTCTGCACAGACTGAAGTTCCAAGAATAAATGAGACATGATCGTTACCAAAAAATGCAAACTAGCCAAGTAAAAGCAGCTCTCAGTAAGTTGTTCTGACCCTGCTCGCTGCGTTATCCTTGTGTAAGCCCTCCACCACAGCCTGCATGCTAGGTTCTCCCTCTCGGCTCATATGTTGAAAACACATTGGTAATTTCTTTTAAAGAAGACCTCCATCAGCCTCGACTATAATGAGCCATTGTCTATTTCTTTGTTCACATCAAGTCTCTTCTGATTCTGTAATATGCATTTGTACTTGCACACTGTAATTGCATAAATAATTTCGTAGAGAAAAAGCTGAATTATAATTTTAAGAGTTTATTTAAGCAAGCTTTTTAATATTTATAATACATTTAATCTAGAAGGCAGTTAGATCCAAGCATCTTTGATAAAGTGATATTGATTTGTTCAACTGCCCTGAGCAAAATGGAGAGTATAATTTCTCTTGTTGTTGATTAGTAAATGCTCTGGCTCTGCTGGCTTTATTTTTTAAATAGTTGACAGAATGTTTGGGGGAAACAGACAATGTTTTGAGAATTGCAGCATTAATTTAAATTTGTTTTAATTTATTTTGATGTTATGTTTAGAACTGTGATCATCGCAAAGATTTATTCTTTCACAGAATGTAGTGATGAACTTTCCAAAAAATGCATTTGATATTTCTGTTTACAGAATATGGAAATTATTTTAGAAAGAAGTAACAACTGTGAATTACACACAGTGACATAGATAATATTCATGTGAGAAGTGCAACAGCAAATGTGAAGTTTATGAAAAACCCCAATCATTCATTGTTCCTCAAAAATGAATGAAATCATAAAATTGCTGCTGGAACATTCTCAGCAGGCTTCAAATGTACTTTTCAATTATATGGTAGTCATTCACCATCTGTCAGCCCCCATATCTGGTCATTTATCTGTATGATGACTCACTGCAGGGTGCTATCAGTATCACCATTACTTTATTTAATGCGTACCCTGTCTATTTGCACCCCTCCTGACAGCTTGTGTCCATATCATTCATCCGTTGTCAGCCAGCCACCAACATAGCAGGAAAGGCAGCTCTGGCTGCTGTCTCGTGACAGCCTGCTGCCTCTGGTGACATCCGTTCCGCATCCATCCCGTCACCGCCGAGTCCGGTCTCATTGCAGCACCGGTCGCCACCGAGCTACTTCAGCCCGTGCTGTCACAGTACTTCTCCCAGAGGAGGACTGGAAACTTACCCAGGGAATTTGACATCACTTTTGACCTTGAACAAAGATGATTATCTGATATAAGGGGAGAGTGAAAAGGAGATACTGATTCACATCGATCCTCTCCATGGAAAACATGAGGAAGTTTCTGGTGCAAAGGAAAAAATTGCACGGAACTTCCTCATTCCTCTTGTAGCTCAAGTTGTTCCACGTTGGGAGAGAATTCCTTTCCTCATTCCTCCCATGTAGGAGGTCTGGGGTCCAGGTAGGCTCTGTGGAGCAGAGTTAATACCCAAGAGTATTAATTAAAGGCTGTGTGTAATGCTGAAATACAAAGAGTAAATTACTATGACCAAGATGGGCAGGATCTGTAGAGAGGTTAGAAAGAAAACGCCATGGGAGGCAGTGCAAGGGTTGCAGATGCATTTTGAAAAGCAGCTTCTGCTCTTACTCCTCATAATTTCAAATTTTATCAAGCCATGCACTTAAAATTCTCACAGTGAATCTGCATATATCAGTACAAAGTCATTAGACAGGCAGCTAGTATATCTTTCCTTGTAATCTAGTAGTGTATGCCATCCATTTTCCCTAATCATCCGAACCTAGGAAAGTTGAGAAAGAGTGTCCTTTGAAGTGGGTTCTACTCTCTTTCTATACCATACTTAAGTAACCACGCTGGCTGTGCGTAAACAAGGGCTCTTTATCCTGTGTGACAGGAATCTGTTGGGGAAAAAAAATTTCCACGTGGAATTGTTAGTCATGGAACAAGGTCTCTTAGCTCCCGTAGCCTCTACTGGAGGATATACTTCCAAATTAATTAACTTTCACTAGGGAGGGTAGAAGGAAAGCAGTGCAACGTTTCTTGAAGCAAAGAAAGGAACGCTCATTTGAAACAAACTTCTGTTTGGTTGATGAAATTTTACAGTGGCATAAAGTAACGTTTCTAGGTTTGTTACTCATTGACTGTATGGTTTTGAAATGTATCAAAAGTGTGGGTCAGCTATATAAATGTTAATTTCCCTGGTAGAATGAAACAGAATTTAAAATTTAATGAGAAATGCCTATCTGAAGTGGGAATAAGAGAAGAGTTATTACAACTTGCAGTGGTTTGGGTGTACAGGTGCTAAGATTTAACCCTGCTGGTGGGAGAGGTTAATATCATTCTCATTAATAATGAAGAAGGATAAGGATAATAGCGTGACATTCATAGATCACCTTCTGTTTGAACTCAGATTATCATAAATTATGACTCTCTGGCATTGGGTTAATCAATGTCCATAGACCCCAGGGAAGATTTTCCAGGTCTTGTCCTCTCCTGGCTTGTTTCCTGCCTCCATGGAAGGAAGAGTCACCTTGGATGTAGAGTGATCTTACTCTTTTGCCTCAGCACAGCACGGAGCATCCTCCTGTAAATGATGAAGCAGGCAGCAAACAAAAAAACCCTTTCTTCTCAGTTATTTTAAGTTAGATACTCAAAAGCATAAGTGCCTAAAATATAGGAAGCAATAAGTATTCTAGGAGGGGACACCACGAATACAATACTTCACCTTATATAAATAAAGGAGGTAATAAATATAAATGAGGAGCTACAGCTACAGCTAAGCTATGCAGAAGAGGTGTAAGAGATTCATGTATGCTAATAAATTTCCCTTGAAGTAAGGAAGCATAGCCAAGGAAGGAAGAATTGTCCCAGTGATATTAGATAGAAAAATATCACAATTGCTGGCAAAGATTCTAAACGTGGAAACTCCCATCTGGTTTTAAGTGATTCTATCTCCAGTATTTTGCTGGTATTAATATCTGGCACATGTAAGTGGTCGAAATGGAAACTGCCCCCCCAAACTTTGCATATGAACTTCAATACAAGAGAACGTTCAGTGAGAAAATCCGCAGAGAAGATATGGAAAAACTCCAGACCCTTCTCACTGCAAGTTCCAGCCCAAGAGTGGTTATCAGGAATCTTCTCCCTACTTTAACAAAAGCAGCAATTAAAAGAAAAGAAAAAAAATCATCCTAGCAGCCCAGAGGTAACCTAGGCAACTTGAGAAGCGTATGAGGAAACACTCACAGAACGCCCCTCCTGTGTCTGTGCATTCTTGTAAATTCATGAAATAAAAATATACTTATTTCCTCCAAATAAATGGAACAATCAGTTCTGAAGAATCTGTTACATGTTATTTTGCAAAACCAGCAAGTAAAGCAGGATTTTTAATGCTCACATAATTTAAACAAATATAAATGTAATTGCCTTGAATGAGCCGAGATTTCCTTGGAGTACTCTAAGCCAGTGCATCCCTTTTTCTAACTAAGATGCAAATGAAAATGGTTTCTTGCTCAATAATAAATAAAGCAGACTGGTTAATCAATCTCTTTCTCGTTTCTTAGGTTTTGTATGTCTTTTAGATTCCTAACAGTATAAACCAAATCAAAGCCTACAATATACTAAAACGTTATCTAATATTTACTTGATTTGCTTTTTCATTATTGTTGGGAGAAGCAATAATTTGAAAAAAAAATTGCACAATTGTTTTCTTGATTTTGAAAAAATGACCTCTTGTCAACTCTCAAAAATGTTTATAACTGTGTGATGTAACCATATGAACTGAAGAACTTTAAACGTTAGTGTTTGTTGTGGTGGCACAGATAGCTGCAAGCCGAATTACCTATTTGGCAGGCTTTTGCTGCTGGGATCCACTAGCCTACAGCATCAGAAAGAGGTTCTCCAAAACTGTAAACACTAATAGCCTTTCAGTGAGTCATCTGGCCGGTCTCTGGTACTTTAGTGTTCTACTAGGCAAGACCAAAGCTTCCAGTTAATGAAGATGAAATGAAATGAAAATCAAATTCTACTCACTTAAATCGGGCATTCCCATAAAATTGCCTGTATTGGCACTCAGTTGATTTGGGTTTTTTCTTTTTCCAAGAGCATACCTGAGATCTATTGTGTTTTCGTTCAAATAATAAGACTACTAATGGACAAAGTTTAGTTCTTTAGGCCCTGTACTTCAAGATAGTCAGTGTTTGGTGCAGAAATTTGGTGTCGATTTAAGTCGCATATTACTGAGAAGTTAGCCCTAAAATTTTATAAGAACTCCGTCTTAGGATAGTTTGTCTTTTAAGCAGCCAGCTGATTTAGTTAAGAATTCAAGCTTTCTCAGTCAGTAGACCATTTTTCAGTAAAGTAGTAAGCCATTGCTTAGTACCAGAGTGATCTAGACCTGTCACTTATTTCTGACGTTTTACAGCTATTCTCTTAATCTGTCAAAAATAGACGACGTTGGTTAGACAAGGATAGAGTTACCACAGAGTAGGGGTTATGCGTTAAAGAGCCGGTGCAAAGTCAGCCACACTTGACATCTGCTGAGGTTTATTGGCATTTATTAAATATCAAATTGTGACATTTAGGAAGTCGAAAGCATTTAACCCGCTACTAATAAGCTCTCAAGATACCATTGCCTATATGAGCAAAACTAAAATAGCAGCAAATGTGTGTATGTATACACACATAAACACACATACACCAGAAGCTACAAAATCACTAAGCCATGTGCGGGCCCGTGTGTTATTTAGCATATTGTTACTCATTTATCGTATTCTGTCTTCAAAGGGCTGTCACATATGTGCAACCACTCATCGGTTTTGCTCCCCCCCCTTGGTCCTGGGCTGCCTGCTGATGCTGACGGGCACACTGGACTTGGGCTTTGTGCCTGGCTTTAGTCATACGCCCTTCTAGGAATTGTTAACGGCCAATCTGAAAAGAATCTGAAACACTTCAGAACCTGAAAAAACCCGCACTTTTTCATGTCATTTTACGCCCAGGCTTGCCTTTTCAGCATTCGTGTTGTCAGCCTTTTCTAAAACTCATTTATTGGTCGTATTGCTCTGTAGATGTGTAACATCCACATCAGAACATCAGCAATAGGTGTGCAAGATTTTGACCCTATATGTATTGAACGTTCTCTGAAGAGTTCACTGAGGAGAGATTTGGAGAGAGTGTTTTGTTTCTAACCGTCAAGACAGGAAGGATTTTGTAGTAATGGACCTTGAGCAAGACAGATTTCCTTGATTTTTTTTTCTTTTTCTTTGAAGTTTAAGTTTAATACTGTTTGGGTTGTAAAATTGTTTCTAGCTTGGGAGTATCATATCTCAAGCAGCAGGTGTTATTATACACGGACAAAGCATGGTGTATTGCAAAGCAAATGGATCACAAATAATGTATTCCGGATATGTAATGCATTACTCTTACCTTGGACTATTTTTCAACTGTAACGTTACTTGGGAATATTTGCTTGTAATTCCTGATGATGTATATTCTTTGCTGATACGTATCTACTGCTTGGAATTACTAAGAAGATGCAATACAAAACCAAATGACTGGGAAAAAGAGATGCAAAATAAGGGAATGGGCAGAGGCTGTTTTTTGATTTTTAGTCTCAGGTGAAGCGAGCTGTCTTGAGAGCTCCGTCAGCAGATGACCTGCCAGTGCCGGCTTTTGCAGACTTGGAGAGCTTTTGCACGTGTTAGAACAACAGGCAATCCAAAACCAGGCTGGCCTTCATTGTAGTTTTTTCCCAATAGCTCACAAGCAAATAAGGAACAGGGATTTTAGCTGAAGAAAGGGTACAATGCAGGCTTGAAAAAGACAATGCCTAATTCTTGTACTTGTCAAACTATTATCGGGAGCTGCTAAACAGATGGGTCATGGCTGATAAACTAGGAATGGCTTTCTGCAGTCCATCAAAGAACAGTCAAAGTGTAAACATAAGCAGACTTTCATGAAATTCTGGGACAGTCTCTGAAGTGTCAGTGACCTTTCAAAGCGGATGCATAGATCAGATTGTCGTATGCACATGCTGGAGAGGAGAGCCAGCGGCGTCTAAAACCTAAGAGAATGCATATTTCAGGATACAAGGTGCCAATTAAAAGATTCATATTCGTATTCAGGTCTTTGGGCAGGTAACTGCCATGATACCCTTTAGTCCGCTGTAGGCTGAAGTTAACATTGCTGCTGGCTGCAAAGCCTCAGTGTTGGTTTGAACTCTAGGAGGGGACACGACTGCATGAGTCCAGTCCCTGGAAGAGACTAGAAACGTACTCGGGAGTAATACCGTGGCCAGTAAGGGTGATCAGCTCTCCCTCAATTACTGGCTGCTGGTGATGCCCAGAGGTCAGTTGTGAATCGGTGCCCTGAAGTTTCGGGAGTCTCTGCTATGCCTGCAGGTAGCTTTTGGGATGAATCAGCCGGCAAGAGTCTGACTCCATAAGGAGCAGGCGACAGAAATCAAACATCGTGAATTCACACATTGCAAATGACATTAAAAGCAATATGTAATTATACAGGATTTCTAGCTGTGCTGTGACATTACCTATTCGCTGCCATCACCCCACATTTAAAAGCCGATCATCAAAAACAAGTGAGATAGAACAGACGTAAAATGAAGCCACGAGATTAATTTAGCCCAATCTTAATTGCAATGATTTATCATTGTCCACTGGGCATTGCAAAAATATTAACAAATCTCACAGAAAGATTAATAGATACCCAGTAATAAACTTAGCCTCCACATCATATATAAAATTAAACATGGAGTTTCCTCATGAGACTCAGATTATTATTTAAATACTTGAATTATTATCACTTTAGTGTTTCCATTTTGTGGAATTTCCGTTTCTGCTTTAGCTTTAAATGAGTTCATATTTATCCAGAATTGTCTTGGTGGCCTCAAGAGTCATGAAACAGCCCGTGCTCAGCGCTGCTTTGCCGTCCCACAGTGGGTGCGTGAGCTTGGCCTCCGTCGTCCTCACACCTCGCTGCTCACAGCGGAGCCCCAGGAGGTCCTTTGTGGGTCCTCCTGCTTCATTCCACCAAGCTATTTTCCGAGAGGCTCCCCATCCTGCCCCTTCTGAGCACCGCCCTGTTGCGGTAGGCAACCGCTGAATGGTCTTGGAGTCAAACGAGGAAACTGGTGCTGATAGAAACAATATTAGGATGGGAAGCACTCAGGGCTCTGTCCCCTAGAGCTCAACCCAGGACCTGGCCAGGCATCCTGCGCTGGGTGCAAGCAGAGGGAGGCACCTCACCGTGAACCCAAACCAGATGAAGAGGAGCAGCCAGTACGACAATACAATTATTTATGTGTTATGCAAAACTTACTCTTGAGCATAAGCAAGTGACTCAGGACTTCAAGTGAGGAGCTCTCTGTGCTTAGTGTATACAGGCCTGATGTCTTTTTTGGAAGCAACCCTTGAGTAGTACTGTTCTTTTGAAATGTGACAGTAGCAAACCCACCTTTTTAC
Organism: Anarhynchus alexandrinus; assembly: GCA_008711295.1. Classification (NCBI taxonomy): domain Eukaryota; kingdom Metazoa; phylum Chordata; class Aves; order Charadriiformes; family Charadriidae; genus Anarhynchus; species Anarhynchus alexandrinus. The sequence goes on along the minus strand of VUYV01000563.1, from coordinate 34,989 downwards.
ATGTTGCGCTCTGTTTGAAGTGCCCGTGATAAGTAAGACAAGTCGTGAGTACCGAGTGGTTTAGTGCCTTCCTTGGCCAGAGGACCGAGTCCTCTCCCATGGCAGGCATGCGCAGCGGGGGACTGCAGGGCCCCGCCGCCAAGAAGGGCTCTTCATCCCGTTTTCCTTGCTGGGTAACAAGGAGGTCCGAGAGATTTCCCAGGAAGGCTGGAGGTGAGCAAAGAGGAGGCTAGCCTGCGGGCTTTATGGGTACATAGAAATGGCCTCTCCCAATTTAGAGAGGCTCCTGATCCTGTGTCACTGTAGGAGTAACAGCTTCAGAGCTCCGAGAAATGGGGAAATACTTCTCCTTCTCATGGCTGAACTGGCAAATAATGGGTGTGTGTATGACACGATGGATTCAATGGATATGCTTAATCCCTTTGGTAAAACACATTTCACAACTTCTGACAAGAAACATCCATTAACTGCTCTTCCTACCCTCAGGTCATTTCTTTCTGATGTCTTTAATTAGACTTTTAAAAATGGACTGATCTTATTGCATGACATTTTCTGCAAAATTTCTGTGTGAATAGAATTTTATCAAATGCTTAAAGGTAGTTCCTGTTTGAAGCTTTATCAAGAAAACAAACAAGTAGAGATATTAGGGAAATGCAAACAAAATTAGACAAGATTATGTAAACATTTCATAATCAACATATTTCGTACAAGTAAAGTGATAGGTAGAATAGTGTTTCCCAGAGGATCTTAAGTTTAGGTATAGAAAGGGCTTTGCCTTTTCCCTTTCAGTTATCAGATGGCCATACCAGTCATTACTTTCAGAGTGTGGGCTGAGATCTGATGGGTGACTAAGATGTTCCTTATTTATTTGCTTAGGTGCTCCTTTTTAGGAATGCTCTTCTCAAGCATTATCTGTAGTAGAAAATCCCCCAAAGTTCTAGTGTATAGCTTTTAGTAATGACGTAGCTGAGAACTTGTCTGTAGGGAAAGACGACGGAGTTGATGGGTGTCTGCCTGGCAGCGTCCTCAGTGTGTTTCGTATTACTGCTCTCCTCCCCTTTGTCTATGGATGTGAGCTTTTTGAAATGATGGAGTATTTGGTTGAAGAGTTAAAATAAAATGATACATAAAATAATCGGCAAAAAGTAGAAGAATAAGCAAGAAAATACTAAACTGCGAAATGACACACTGCAATGATAAACTGCAGTACTGGCTTTTCATTCAATGTTTTATGGATGCGCTGAAACTTTATAGTGCCCACTGCTGTTAACAGCTCTTGAGCTAATTAGCAGATGCTTAAAATCTCTAAATGTTTGGCCCAGAATTACTAATTACCTACTGTATGTCCCGGACTGAGGAGAAGCTGTGAATATATGATGGGTGCCATGTGCCTGTCAGGCACTCACACCTTGCTCAGAAGAAAAAGCACGTGAGGTGTGCTGAGACACCAGGGTTCGATTGTCTCAGGGTATGGGGGTTTTGAAGAGTTTAAGATCTGGTCACATTCTCCTCTTTGATCCCTCACGTTTCAACATCTGATGAACCTGATGACATTTTGATTATTTAACTGAATCAAATCTTCAGGAGAAATACTGGAGAGAAATGGAAGCAGCACCTGCGCTTATGAAGAGCAAAGCTGCTCATTGTGCCAAATTGTGTCCATTTAATATTTATGTGCTGTTTGACACGGACACATTTAAATCTTACAAAATCGAAAAACAAACGAAACCCCTCATTTAAAATGGAAGCTTCGAGGAGCCCCTTTGTTGGATGGTAGGCTGATACTCTGTTGGGCAGTGGCGGGGGGTGACACGGCTGCCTTTCTGCCTTTTAAAAAGCGTGTCACAACCACCATTGGCTCATCTTTGAGAAAAAAGTCTTTCTCAACTACCGACATTTTGGAGATGTTTCAGCGTATCTGCAGACAGGGACTTTCCTGTGAACATGTGTGCAGTACTGGAGGAACGCTGTCATGGCCTGAAGTCCCTGTTTCGTTATTTTTTCAGCTATTTAAACTAACTTCCTTGTGTAATGAACAGAAACACCTATCTGCAGTTGAGCTAGTTTTTCTAATACTGTTATTAAATAATCACGGCTCACGTAACGCTCTGATACGTTTTATTTCCAGTGCTTTTTACAGAGTAGGCTATTCTCGTTAGCCCAGCTTAGCATAACAACTGTCAAAATTGGGCCTGTGTTGCTTAGAGCTCCATTAGTTGTGTTGATTAAAACACTTCTATCTATTCTTAGTTCAGTCCTACACTATCGAACATCTTCGGGCCTAAAAAACCTCCTAAGAATTTCGAGTGGGTCTGCGTCCCAGAGGTTACCGCTCCAAAGGCCCTTTGAAGGAGAGGGTCACGTCAGATCAGGTAGAAGCAAATTCATTAAATCCTGGTGAAAGCATTTTGAAGTTCAGCTAATCAGATTTTCTTGAGAAGGATGTCGGACCTCTCCTGTGGACGGCTCTAGTGGAGTTGTGCCCAGTGGTAATACCCGCGTAGTGGCTGGTGACCGCTTTTACCAGCGCGGAGGTGAAGTCTGTTCCTGGCTGTGCTGGTTTTGGTGGGGACAGAGTTACTTTTCTTCACAGTAGCTGGTGCGGAGCTGTGTTTTGGATCTGGGCTGGAAACGGTGTTGATACCACAGGGATGTCTTAGTTACTGCTGCACAGCCCTTCCACAGAGCCAAGGCCTTCTCTGCCCCTCACCCCACCCCAGCAGTCATGGGCTGGGGGACACGAGGAGCTGGGGGGGACACGGCCGGGACAGCTGACCCCAACTGACCACAGGGATGTCCCAGACCGTGGGACGTCACGCTCAGGATATACCGCTGGGGAAGAAGGAGGAAGGGGGGACGTTGGGGGCGATGGCGTTTGTCTGCCCCAGTCACCGTGAGGCCGATGGAGCCCGGCTGTGCTGGGGACGGCCGAGCCCCTCCTGGCCATGGGACGCGGGGGAGCAATCCCTGGTGCTGTGTGCGCGGCTTTTGCTTTGCCGATTCAACTGTCTTCATCTCAACCCACGAGTGTTTCCTCACTTCTGCTCTCCCGATTCTGCCCCCATCCCAGCGGGGGCAGTGGGCGAGCGGCGGCGTGGTGCTTTGTTGCCGGCGGGGGTCAAACCACGACACTGGCCAAGGAGTTGTACTCTGTTTGGAATACTCTTAAGGCTTAATTTTAGGATTTGGAGAACTGTTAAAAACAAGGAGTGTCAGCCTTTGCCGGTTATGTATGTTTTAGCAAGCACGGGAGTAAATGGTGGGGAAACACATTTTATTAGTCAGTAGCTGACTATTAAAATTTTCCTCAGACTGTAGAGATATGGACTAATGCTACACTTTTCACTTTAATGGTTGTCTTTGTATTTTTAACATCTAATCATCCTAATGAATCTTGAAGATGTTACACATAGATATACCGATTTATTTCTTAATGAATTTTTATGGATGTCTTATCAGTAAGCTGGAACCATTCCTGATTGAGTTAGTCCGATGTACTTAAAAACATACTAGGAATAATGAGTAAGCAGTACATAAAATCACAAACCTTAACATAACAAAAATTAGGTGGCTTTCTGTGATGTATTTTATGTCTGATTTTTATGGTGGCTCAACTTTTCTACTACACTTCTTCCTGATGAGAAAGGTCATTGCTCGTACTTGGTGACACTGCCGCCTGTTTAGCTTCACTGCTGCATGGAAATGAAATGATTTTTGCCTCGGACTCAGAGGCTGCATTTTTGCAGACAAAGAAGCAGGCCATTCGCGTGCACAGGAACGGACCCAAAAACTACAGCAGCTGAAGGGATCTTTCCCTTAGAGGACAGAATCTGGGGTTTTGCCAGAAAAGAGGAATGGAAGCTCTCATGGCTTAGATGTCATATTTAATTCACAATTGTGTCCTTATGACAAAAAAAGAGTTTGGTAAGGGAAAGAAAAGTTGAGAGAATATAACTTTCTTAATTTTTCATACATCTATTCATCTGTACCTTCTTTATTGACACTCTCGTCTGAAGTCTGCATATATAACCATGTTTTGAGAACTCAAAAATGAGTACACGCTAGGTCAGTTCGGTACTGGTTCCCGTAGTGTTAGCACTAACAGTACACGTGAGCATAGCTTTTGTGCAAGGAAAGTGTTCGTTTAAATTCTGAGAGATGTTAAAACCCTTGTCATTTGGAAAGAAATAGCAAAGAGGGTTCCGTCCCAGGAGAAGCTGTTGCTTGTCTCTGGAGCTGCTCCCTTGTTAGGTGGGTTTGTGTGTTTGATATTTGTGTTTGGTTTGTGCTTAAATTTGCAATATTTACAAGGTTAGTTTGACTTTCTGGACTAGATGTATAATAAATTAAATGTCCATAAAGACGAAAACATAAAAATAGGTGTTTGAAATGAACAATGTAAATTTGATATCAGTGTTTAGGCTTTTGCCTGCTCAGAATTTGCCTATGTGGAAAACTTCAATATTGAACAAGCTAAATTGTGGCAAAGTAAAAAAATTCTGTCGTCTTGCCTTCGTGGTTTGTCTTGCTGTCACCTGCACGGTGTCAGTCATCAGTGGGAAGTCTGTGAAAGCGCATGTGGATGACAAGTGTTACGTGGATACTAGTTATTCAGCTACCAGGCAGATTTCTTTCTGTTTTGTAATTTAAATGCAAAATTAGTTTGTGTGTGAACGGTTGCACAATTCGGTGCACTGACCAACGCGTAGTGGGGAATACTGGAAGTGTGGACTGGGTAAGAAGCAGAGACTGAAATTGCAAGGAGTAAGTCAGCAAATGTTTGAATGTTTGTTCCCAGCTTATTAGGTTTTGATGCAGGAATAAAATTTCTTTACTACTTGCATATATATATATATATATATCTCTATATATATCTATCTCTAAACAAAGTCCTTGAGAAATGACGAACTTGAAACAGACACAAACGTTAGAAATTAAGGCAATGATGGAAATAGTGACTTCCTCTTATGAAAAGGCCACTGCCATTTTCAGACCTCTGTGCTTTCCTGGAAACTCTACATTAACCTTTTCAGTATTTTTTCTGTCCTTTATCTACTCATGCTTTATTATTTCATGTGTTTCTTATTCTAACAAGTAGATGGCATCAAAACTCATATCAGTATTTCTTCAGAAATCCATACAAGACATTACAAAAACCTTTAAATGGATTTAAAATCTAAGGGAAGGGCAGGTGAGGTGCAAAAGTAGTAAGACTAATGTAAAAGCAAAGTAAGAAAATAAATTATATATATCGCAAGGGGCGTAAAGAGGCACCATTGTTCATGAACATTTTATGGTAAGATCTGAATCCTCTTTTGAAAGTTTGGCATTTAAAGAAAGGACACTTCTCTAATTCGGATCTAGCTAAACTGGAACGATGAACTGAAATCGAACCACAGAAAACGTGAAGTTTTATTGCATTGGCTTTCTTGTCAAGCTCGCATACAGCTTCTCTTTTTTTTTCCTTTTAAGAGGAAGTGCCTATGAGCCTGACTTACATATCAGTTTCTATCTCACTCTGAGATAATAAGAATAAAAGATGAGTAAAGAGCAGTTATGGTTGTAAGAGTCCAGCGATGTGATGCCCGACGGGGGTAGCGGTCTGGGGACGTGTGTGGAAGCCGAAGCCTGTCAGGGTGTCAGTAGCGGACTGTAAAGCGGTAGCAAAATCTGAGAACGGGGGCACGATAACCAGCACGCCTCTGCTGGGTGCGCTGGGAAGCCACGTCTGCTCCCAGCTCCCTTGACTGGCATCTTCATTTCTTTTCACATCATGGTTTTAACTTAGATGATTTAGAAAAATGTCTGGCACCAAAAGAAATGCAAAGCTCATTGTATTATTAGTGCATCGGCTCAGCGCCGCGGTTGTGAGGTGTTGTACTTCCTGTTACGGGGAGGTTTTTAGGCACGCCACACGGTGCGCAGACCTCAGAGGTTACAGCAGTGACATCTGCAATTCGACAATGCGAGACAGCTGAAGAAAAAAGACCCCCTCACCCCGCTCCTGAAACTGACATTTCTGGTCAGTTATTTCATCATTAAATATTGTTTAATGCTATATAAAATAGACCCTATTAGGGAAAAGGGAACTGATTTTATTATATCTCCCTTTTAAGCCAGCAAGCACTAACATACTGGGGGGGGTGGTGTGTATGGATGGATGGATGGATGGATGGATGGATGGATGGACGGACTCCAGCATGGATTGCTGCTTCAAAGGCAGGCTTGTGCCCCAGGGTAGGCTCAGCTGCTTCTCTTATCGTAAGGAAACCAGAAACATATCAAACTGATCCTCATGGCAGCTAGCAGGTGGCAGGGGGCAGCTAAAAGAAGCCTCCTACTGCTTGGAAGTCACATCACATTGAAAATATTTGAGTTTATATTCAACTTAAGTGCAGACAGGTAAAGCAATGACACATTGCCATTATTTCTGTCTTATTTCAGATTAGGCTGATAAAAAATACTCAAAATAAAGTGCCCCAACCAAATAAAGGCTATAGTATCTGTTTGTCAATACTATTGTTGCACAAAGGATACTGAGGCAGGTTCACATGAGAAAAGATTTCCCAGTGGGACCCGTAGCTGATGGCATCCGTTGGAACAGGGAAAGGTAGTTCTGGGGCAGGATTAAAGCAAAGCAGAAGGAGAAGGGGGAGGGAAAGGGAAAACTCTCCCCAGTGGTCAGCCTCTGGGGACACTCTCCAGCACAGCAGGTGGGAACGGTGAAGGTGACGAGCGGTGAAGGTGACGATGGTGATCTTTGTGCCGTGCTTTCTCCCCAGTGCTGTATGCTTTACGCGGGGACCTGCTCTAACTCCCTCCAGCTTGTTCTTGCTTACGGGGCTGTTGGCACTGGTGGGGGAATGCCGTCCCGCTGCAGGCACAGCACCCTGTCCTTCTGTTAGGTTCCTGTGTGCACGTGTTGTTGGACAATATTACGGAGTATTTCAGTAGTTGGTACCTGCCTTGTCTTGCACTGTGTTGAGCTTTCTCCCATAAAAACAAGACCCAGAAAACGGGAGGTGAGGGAAGGCAAAGGAAAGAAGGGCCATGTCCCACCGGTGGTATTTGCTTCCCCCGAGAGCTGCCACAGCAAGAGCAGCGGGGCTGCGCGGGTGCGCGATCGGGGGACCACCAGCACAGGCAGACCGGGGTGGGGACAGAGGGGAGGGCCACTGCCGCGGGGGCGCTGGGAAGAGCCCGCTGCAGCGGCCGCGGAGAGGGGCGCCGGAGGTGCGGACAGCGGGGCCGGAGCGCTGCGACAGCGATCGCGCTGAGGCACCCACGGTGCTGCTCAACAGCATCCGCGGCATAACCTGGGGTTCGGATTCGGTGCCTTTGAGAGATGGTCCTTTGTTTTCTTCTCCTTTGTCCTGCAGATGGGGTACGCCAGGGAATGGCAAGACATGGGAGAATATATCCATTTGCAAAGGGAAAGGACATAAGAGACATTGTCTTGGATTATGTCATGAAGAGAAAGATTTAAAACATTTTTTCAAAGGAATTTGAAATGCTTTGACAATTTACAATGCTTCTTTTGGGACTTTAACATTTTTATTTTGTATTAGAATATTTTCAGAATTATGCTTTTTTTTTGAGCTTATTTCATAATTATTTTATTGAACACACTTCATTGTGAAGAAAAGTCTGCATTCTGAAATCTGTCCTTATTATTTAAAAAATGTTTTTCCACTATTTATCCAAGTTACAGTGTCAGAAAATGATGTGCCATTGACCAAACTTTTCTTAAAATGGAAAACTGTTTTCCAAACAGTTCTTGAAAGGACTTTTTGGAAGGGAGTGAGCACCCTCTGTAAGTACAGAACTGGCTGACTGCATTTCCATATTAACGCTCAAACCCAGCCTTAACCATTACCGCCTCTGCTGCTTCTGTGCATTTAAGAAGTAACAAATGAACAGTTAGTATCCCTGGATACCTCTTACCTGGGTACCCTTATATATATATATATATGAATGTGAACACGTATGTAAACACACACACACTGCTTTTATTTACTTTTTGTTTTATCTGAAAGGTTAGTCCCAGTTATACTGATTTCTTCCGCTTAAGAAAGATGTAAAGGATGAGTGAAGAATTTCCTCTGGCCAGTGTAAGGCGCGGGGCGTTACGGGCAGTGCTGTGCAGCGCCGTTTGGGGGCTGCTGCTCTCTGCTCGCATACAGCAAAGCAAAGACAAGCTCTAAACCTAGAAATCTCAGTTTTGTCAGCTTACTCAACCATTTTTAAATGCATTTTTGTTTTACCGGCAAATACTCCTACCCATAGACATTGTAGCATGTGGGAATGAGAAACTTCCAGATAATTCATAATTAAAGCATAAGCAGATTAGTAATAAATGAAACGCAAATAGAGGCATTTACTCTGGGAAGCTTCCAGGCTAAAAGACAGACAAAATTGCTTCGAAAGACGCAGGAGGTGTCAGCCACTTTCTGCGTGCACAGGTGAGACACGCTGTGCGGGGGAAGAGCTGTTGGGGCTGGGAGCCCGCTCCGCGGGAGGGGGGCTCGTGCCGCGCTGAGAGATGGGGACGGGAACCGAACGACGGCAGGGTGTGGGGGCACGAAGCCAGGGGGACGGAGCACGGTGTGATGGAAGACAACAGGACAAGAAACAGAGATGGAGCTTTGCTTTACTTGCAGGCTGAGGTGGGGGATCTAAAGGTGATTTTTTTTTCAAGGAACCGCAGAGTACAAAGAATGCGAAGGCAACCTGCAGTGAGGGGGACGAAGCTTAGGGGGAGATGTTGGTGATGGAAGAACAGCAGAAAAGGAGAATAAGGAGGACTTTTACGCCCCATCCATCACCTCAAACCTGTCAGTCAATGTCAAACCAGAAGCAACCGTCATTCTTTTTGTGCAGTTATGACAGGAAGAAAACAATATTTAGCTGGGGAAGGACACGTTTCCTCAGCTTGTTTTCCTGGGGTTCTCTTACGCGGCAGCTTGCCAGTTAACCTAAAGTAGGCCTGAGTACGTGTTTTTGAGAAATATAAGGATCTGTACATAAAAAAAGTACTGTCACATTTGGAGATATTGGGTTTTGTATTGCAGCTTTGTATTTATTGGTGGGTTTTGTATTTGCCGCTGTATTTGCAGCCAAATTCATCGATTGTGTGCTCCTTCCTACATATGGGCTTTCCTACATAGTGCCTTTTCCATCAAAGAGTCTCTTAAGGTCGTCTTCTCTGGAATAAAATTTAATGAATCCCTCAAGATCAGGTCTATAAGGTGGGGTGATCTTTAATATCTTCACATTTACATCTGTGGCAATAAGGGACATTTCCCAAGAGGTATGTTCTGGATCCTTTGGTGAGGGCGAGTGCCACATTGCTACGCACACAGTACCACTGAGTTCCCTGCGGTCTGTCTTTTCTGTCACCTTACTGTGGGTCTTCATGAAGTTGGAACTTGGATTGCTTCCATCCGAGTCTGGATCGTTAATTCTGTTTCTGTGATGGCTTATGCTTAACTCTGTTTTGGAGATAGCTGATGCTCTGGCCCATCTCTCTTACGTCGTGTTGCTTCTTGCCCCAGGAAAACACGGGTTTGGGGTAGAGCTTGTCTTGTCTTTGAAGTCTGTCCCAAAACTCTGCTGCAAAGGCACGTGAATGCTCTTCCATAGCTGCCCCAGCACATTTGGTGCCTTTCGTTACTCTTTCTGACATATTCAAATACTATTTTAGCATTTTTTAATCTTCTCCTTTCCTTAGAGTCTCACCATGAAAAAAGAAAAGAACAATAACTGCAAGACAGTCGTAATCCATTGCAGGAGGAGTAACTTGACTGTTAAAAAGACTGCCAAGGAGCAATATAAAAACATCCTTTGGGAACTTCTTCTTGCAGAACAGTCCAAGATACTGGGGTAAAGTTTGGGAAAAAAAAAAAGAAAGAAATAGCTTTGCAGCAAAATGAAACCAGGTCTACACGGCAATGCCCTACGTTTCCTTGTACTTGAAAAGTTCTAATAACTTCTACAATGCCAAAGATGTCAAGGATGAAATTTTAAGAAGAATAGAGAGATTATTTATTATAAAACCAGAACATAATTTAATAGCAACAGGAATTTGTTAGGCTTTGATTTCCTATGTCTCTTTAGTCCCCCTGGCCTCCAGGCAAAGCTGGAAATTCTGCTTTTAAAAAAGAATAGGCTCATTCTGGTATCTGAATCAAAGTGATTTGCAAAAAGTTTTATGAGCATCCGAATGCTTAACAAAGGCTGTTAGGACTTAGTCATTACTAGATAATCATATACAGTGCTGTACTTTATTTTATCCTTTCAGTAAATGATGTTTGTCAACATATCTTTAGCTAAAAAAAATAGTAATCATATTTTTCTATGACTGTCCAAGACAGTAGTAGTTGGGTTAAGGACATAATATACTGTTTTGCTACTGGTAAATAGAAGAGATTTTAAATTTGGCATTGCTTTCCATCAAATGTCTTCTGAATGCGATATACTATTTTTTACCCTTGTATTGATTATGGGACAAAAGTTCAGCTGATTCAAATAAATAAACATACAATTTATTTTTAGCTTCTGCTACAGGTCTTCTGTATCAAGATGTCAGTGAACTGAAAGAACAGAAGATAAAAGCTCTATGACAAGTGTGAAGTAATATTTTTTTCAGACATAAAACCCCACCACAACAGTGGCTCACGGTACTTACTGGACTGTTTCCTTTTCCTTCATTGTGCGGTTTCATTCTCTTTTCCGTGTTGATAATTCTAAGAACAGACTACCAAAGCACCCAGAACTGTTAGCTTTCATCAGTGTTTCTGATGGAACACTGTTTATGAAATGTTTATGTGTGTGCTGGAAATAAGAAACATTTCACTATCCTATCGTTACTGAGTTCAGGTCCAACATTTTAGGTAAAAGGTAGGAAGAAAGACCTCCTAGATCTAACAGATTATCTGAAATCACAGTAACGGTTGACACTCTGCAGAACCAGTTTAAAAAATAATGCAGAACTCACTGTCTGTTTTGTTTGATTGGATTCTTGTGTTGATGTTACACTGCAATTTAAGGTACAACAACAAAAAGCCCCAGCTGTCTGCTGTTGGACTGGAAGGGGCTCTGTACATTCGTGTACAGGGCTGCATCCTTTAAACC
>VUYV01000563.1:0-22703 GCA_008711295.1 Anarhynchus alexandrinus | reverse complement strand
CTGTTAGGACTTAGTCATTACTAGATAATCATATACAGTGCTGTACTTTATTTTATCCTTTCAGTAAATGATGTTTGTCAACATATCTTTAGCTAAAAAAAATAGTAATCATATTTTTCTATGACTGTCCAAGACAGTAGTAGTTGGGTTAAGGACATAATATACTGTTTTGCTACTGGTAAATAGAAGAGATTTTAAATTTGGCATTGCTTTCCATCAAATGTCTTCTGAATGCGATATACTATTTTTTACCCTTGTATTGATTATGGGACAAAAGTTCAGCTGATTCAAATAAATAAACATACAATTTATTTTTAGCTTCTGCTACAGGTCTTCTGTATCAAGATGTCAGTGAACTGAAAGAACAGAAGATAAAAGCTCTATGACAAGTGTGAAGTAATATTTTTTTCAGACATAAAACCCCACCACAACAGTGGCTCACGGTACTTACTGGACTGTTTCCTTTTCCTTCATTGTGCGGTTTCATTCTCTTTTCCGTGTTGATAATTCTAAGAACAGACTACCAAAGCACCCGGAACTGTTAGCTTTCATCAGTGTTTCTGATGGAACACTGTTTATGAAATGTTTATGTGTGTGCTGGAAATAAGAAACATTTCACTATCCTATCGTTACTGAGTTCAGGTCCAACATTTTAGGTAAAAGGTAGGAAGAAAGACCTCCTAGATCTAACAGATTATCTGAAATCACAGTGACGGTTGACACTCTGCAGAACCAGTTTAAAAAATAATGCAGAACTCACTGTCTGTTTTGTTTGATTGGATTCTTGTGTTGATGTTACACTGCAATTTAAGGTACAACAACAAAAAGCCCCAGCTGTCTGCTGTTGGACTGGAAGGGGCTCTGTACATTCGTGTACAGGGCTGCATCCTTTAAACCACTGCCTTGCTTGGGGGGAGGTGAAGAGCACAGACTACGTGGATGTATCTTTCACTCTTCTCTTCCCCGAGGTTTGTGTACCTTATTCAAGACTATACATACTCTTCCCTCGGGAGTCACAAGTCGGATTTCTTTCTTGGGTAATTTCTTCCAAAGCTCGTTCTTTCAGCTTGTCCCAGAGGCGGTCTTAGTCTCCCGCAGTAACTGGGTAGCTAACACATTGGTCCACAATATGGGGGAGACAAATTTAGTACCTCCTTCTTCAGAGAGGGGTTCAAATCCACATCCTCTGTCTTCTGGGAGAATACCCGAATTAAAGGGCTCACATAGAGGGTCTGGGACAGGACTTCTTCTGCGGAAAATCCCAATTTGGACAAAAAAGTTCAAGACCCAGTGATGGGCGAGAGAAGGCTTGAGGATCCTTTCCCTTGCACCGCTGACCTGGAGAGGCAGTGCAGAGTCCCGGTTCCAGCGCGCCACGGGGAGGTCCGCTGCAGTTCTGGTAAGGAGTTTTGTGGTTGCACATGCTCAGTGCTGCGAGTGAAATGCCATGCGTTAGCAGGGGTTTGGCGTACAATATGCTGGCCCATTTCAAGTTGGTCTTGACTGAGGTGGGGGAGGGCCATGCAAAGAGGGGTGTTTTGGGGTTTTTTGCTGTATAAATAGCAATTTATTTGAGCAATTGCAAAAGCTTCATTCCATTATGATTTTTCAATTTTCTTTTAAACGGACTTCATTTTTCTGCCTAAAAATTGTGTCAGTCTGCAGGAGGATAGCAGTACAATGTTGGGAATGTTTCTCAGGCCTCATAACCGCAGTCTTTCTCTGAAGTCCTATAATCTGTCGGTCCCTTCTCTTTCGTCTAGACTAGTGTTGTATAACCTGCCTGCTTCCTTTCTATTCTTGCAATCAAAGCAGCAGTTCTTTTCAGCTTCTGTCTACTTTCCGTTTCCATTAGAGCTCAGAGATTCGTTCTCCTTCCTCTGTCTTCTACAGGTTGTCCTCAGGCCACCTCATCTGGTCCCATTTACAGACGGTACCGCTAAATACCACCCCTGAGCTGACACCTTCTAGCTCTCCTCGTCACACTTGACCTTTCGCTGTCAGTCTGCTTTCCGTCGCCGCTGCGCTGCTGCCAGCTCAAATTCAAGCTGGCACGCTCGTGTTTATGCTCCAGAGCCCTGCGCAGCGCTAGTGGGAGGTGACGGAGTGGCAGATTGCGTCAGCCCTCCTGCCACCGACTGAACCCCTGCCCATGGCGGTGAGGAAGATGTGAGGATGCTGTGCGCGGCATTTTTGGTATGGATTCGGTATCACTGTGATGTATACATAAGGGCTTCCTGTGCCCTTCGGTTGATCAAGCTATGGCATATGAAACTGTTGAAATAATTATGAATTGAGAATGCAAGTATAAAGATCTTCCAAAATTGACTACATTTCTGCGATGCATAATTAAAATGTTCATGTCAGCAAATACCATTGATTGCACTTGATAGTGTATTACGCTACTGCTCCATGGAGCTGGCAGAGATACGTGCAAAAATGGTTAGGGTTTTAATAGAAAGGGACTGGAAATCTATTTCATATTCTCACTTTGTCTCCTTACCTATAATGTGACTTTATATGTATATTCTTTAAGGGTAAGTATTGACACTCGGGACGGTTCTGAAGAATGTATAATAAGTATAAAGAAAACAATTGTTTATAACTTCCTCGGTATTCTAAATGGGATCAGTCAAAAGAAAAGTGAATCAGCTCACTGTGTCTTCACTGGTGAGTAACATTCCTCGCAATAGTGCCTACGACTGGATAGTCACGGGCCATCCCTGGCTACCTGATAAATCAAAACACATACTCTTTTTTTCTGTAGCCCTCAAAGATACAATGCGTAGGACACAATTATGCCTTAGACAATTTCAAAACAGTGCAGTACAACACTGACTTTATTAAAGCCATTCTTGATTTGTTTCATGCTGTGATCGTAGCCAGAATCAAGTTCTTTAATGATACAATTAAAGAAAGTCTTCTTATATATCCCTTATAGTTTCCTTACCTTCTTTATCTTCCCCAGCATGGCTTATTCATTGCTTCTCTGAGTCTCTGAATTTGCAATTTTAAGTATGATTTTCTGCCTTGCTCCACTGCTGCTCCGCTGCTGCTCCGGCTGGAATCAGCAGTGGCCCAGTGTTCACGCGCTCAGTATCTAGAAATCTATTAACTCCTCTCTTCTAGGCTGGTAATGGTATTACCATGCTCTGTATGCAGTAGGCAAATTTTCCTCCTGGGGCAGTGTAATTAAAGTCTAAGTGTAATTCCACATCTCTTTCCTTGAAATGGGTTTATTAGCTGTGGAAGATACAGGGGCTTAAAATAACACTTAAAATAACTGAACGTTATCCAAATTTGCACTTTGTTCAAATTAGGAAGTGAAACCAATGCTGAGTTTGACTCAAACTTTTTTTTTTCTTTAAATACCTTTTCCCCGAACATGAAGGAATGCAGCAAGAGCCGTTGCCTTCCGGCACTCCATGCTGTTTTGCAGTCCAGACTGAGGTGAGAAGGTCCGTCCTCAAGTTTTGTTGACGCGAGGGAAGGCCAGGGAAGGAAAATGAGCAGGAAAGAGCGTTTCCAGGAGTTGCACCAAAGTCACCGTACTGCCTCTGCTGTTGAGATAAACCCCTGCTAATCCCAACGGTTCGCCTTCTGCCGTGGCCGGTAGCACTGGGACACCTCTTCCCCCCAAGGCGCAGTCTTGCCCCCCGCGCCGGGGTTGGTGCGGCGGCCGCGGCAGCAGTGAGCTGTTGATGCCGTCAGTCTCCAACGGGGAGCTGGGAGTGACGTGTGCCGATTTCGATACCATTTAACTCAATGTTCAATGCTATTTAGCTCAACCCACCACTTTTCAAAACACCTAAGACTTGCTTTGAAAAGAATAAAGGAAATCTTTTTTCTTAATTAGCTCTTCTTGACTACTGAGAGGAGTCCTTTCTCTGACCCCGATCTTTTCCGTTTGCTTTAGGGACTATGTGTGATTTTCCACGTAGCACATGAATACTGACTCTCAAAATAGTAGAGTTTGAAAGTACTCAGCTGGGCTTGGCAAACCTGTGCGTGCAAAAAGATGTACAATAATTTTCAAGAGGTTATTTCTACACCATCCTTTATTTACGCCACAGTGTAGACACAGCCCGGCCTCTAACGGTACTTAGGCAAAATTTCTAAGTCACTAAAAATACAGGCAAATGCTTAGTGTAATTTTCAGAAGCAGTTATGAGTCAGATCCAGTTTCTGTTACCCTAATGATTCAGATCAAGCTTCTTTGTGCATGACATTCATATTTGCCAGTTCCTGACGATTCCAAAAGGAAATTGAAATAGTTGGTGCAAGGACATGAAACTCCGCGGAGTGATGCGTTCCTGATACCTGTGCCTGGGCAGTGCTCTCAAACATTCCCTGCAAGAAACAATTACAGATACTGCAACCTCTAAATGCTTTCTGGCAGTACAGAACAAAAATATCTAGACGAACATTACATACTAATTTACATACAATGAAAAAGGAAAAGAAAATGTATGTTCCAAACCCAAACACTTAACAAGCTATTTCAAAATGTAACTTACATAAATGCAGTATTTCCACCAGAAAGAAAAATCATAGAATAGTCTGGGTTGGAAGGGACCTTTAAAGGTCATCTAGTCCAACCCCCTGCAATGAAGGAAGCCATGTAAAAGCAATAAAATAATAGTATGGAGTAAAGTTGGTATGGTTTTGAGTTCTGTGTTTTGAGTTGTTTGGGGTTTTTTTTAGTCCTGGGGTAATATATTAGAGCACCTGTTCAGAGATAGTATGAGAATTTGAGTATCATTTTCTAATTATTTTTCTTCTTTTCTATTTAACAACAAACTGGAGCTTAGATTAGCAATGGACAGAGGCCATGTAGGTGAAGTGCAAGTCTGTAGGCAAGCATTCTTTTTTGGGAGAATGTACTAATATTCTTCTTGCAGTTCTACCCAGATATTGAAATTGGATAGAAAAGATGTTAACAAAACCTTTTTTTGCAAAAACTTTATCAACCATCAGCAAATTTGATGTGATTAAGCAAAACATCCAGGAGAAGTTCTATTCTTGGGTGAAAAATTACTGATTACACAGTTGTTCCTCCATGGATTGTAAGTGGATTAAGCAAGCATGAAAGATGGGACTCTGTTATTAGGGCAAAATAAAAGTGCAACTGGTCCGGCTATGGGAAATGCGCCATGGATGTTTTACATCGATACCGTAGTAGAAGTAGATCGTTACTATTACGGACAGATCACACGGGATTTCCACCTCTCCTATAGCTGCTATATAAGAAAAATACGTCAGTGTCTGTCGGAAATCCTGACAGCAGCAGCCGACAGCGGGGCTGGTGGGGAGGCAGCACGGGAAGGATGTACGTGTGTCGAGGGTGTGAAGCTGCCCTGGGTTTGGGATTTGTTTGGGTTGGGAAAAACAATAAGCAGTGTGGAGATATCCCCAAAAAGATCCTCTGTGGTGAACAGACGTGTATTTTAGTGGGAGAAACCCCGGACGGGGAGAAAGGACCCATCTCGCTGTGTCTAAAAGCTGAGGAAATGCAGGAGAACATTCCAGGGAATTTTCCAGAGCATTCTTGACTTGGTTGGTAGACATTCATAATGAGAAGCATCCCAGAGTGCCGTCTGATGCGGCCATATAAATGCACGCAGAGTACTGTACATCTGGTGGCATGCGCCTGGAGACGGCTGTCCCGCCGGCTGCGCTCGCTGTGCTGTGAGGAGAACAGGGCTAACACGGGTTTTGTTTTACCCTCCTCCCACCTGCAAGTGAATGTCAGACGAATGGTACCTTTACTGGTCTTTTTTCTGCATCGGTGTATTTCTGACAATGTGCACTATGAGCATAAGAGGATGATTTGACCTCTTTATTGTAGTGGGATGTGGCAATTAATTTTCTATTGAAATTTCAATTAGCTTTTCTGTTCCCATAATGTTTTACCTAAATCCTCTTTTTAAGTTCTTACTGAGGTTACCGGAAAAGATCATCTAAGCGTGACTGTGTTAAAAGGTAGAGGTAAAGAAAACAAATTATTTCTATTGTGTACAAAATTGAGGTCACTTTAGGTTAACTGAATCAGATTCCTTGAAGAGATGAAGACTTTCCACATCATGAAGAATCATTCAGAGAATTCTAATTGAAAAAAGAAAGACAACAGCCCCTTAGAAAAAGAAAAAGATACCAAGATTAGTACAACTGAGCAAGAAAACCTGAAACAGATTTTACAGACTGGTGCCTTTATGGCCCTTATAAAAGAAGAATCGCCAAATGAAAAAAATGGAGAAACCCCTGCAGGTTACAACTCTATATTCAGCTGTCTGGCGTCTTGGCCCAACTAAAGAACAAAGGAATTAAGTCTTACATTTAGATTTCTTGCGCGTCTGAAATACTTAAATGCTAATAGAAATGTTAATAAAAACCTACTCTTACACTTGACACCAAATTAAAAAATGCTGTTCATGGAGCCAGCTTTAGATTTTATTTGGCAGCGACTACTATTGCTAAGGTTGAGATGATTTTTCCTTGGAAAAATGTTATTTTTGTTATGTGTGACTTCCTGAAAAACATAGTAGTTAACCGAAACGTTATATTGTTAATGAAAAGACTGTTTTTCCAATCTTTAGCCGGCATCGTGCAGAAGACACGTACGGAGCAGTGAAGCTCCTTTGAGGAAATGGGTACGTGTTAAGATATAGGGAATCTGAAATTCATTAGCCCTGGTGTAAGTAAGTGCTAAACCAGCACTTACACTTAAAATCAGCTTTACTCAATACCAGAATCTGACTGTGTTCAAAAACATGTCTGTATTGCGGAGTCCTGTGTTTTCTGTGAAGATTTATGCCGTTAGCCAAGCCTGGTCTCTGGGGTGGCAATGCATGTAGGTAAGAGAAGTTCATAAATCACATACCAGTGGCTCCCATAATGAAGCAGGTCATTCTTACCGCTCGGCTCAGAAGCCGCTAAGCGGAGTTGGACGATGATAATGCCAATATGAGTCCTGGGGCGTTTAACTCTGCGCGGGGCAGGTGGGACCAGGAGGGTGGTGCCTGGGCAGGAAAGCGTTTATCGGCTCTTCCAGTGGTGCTGAGTCCCTTCCAGGAAGTGCGGAGGAAAAAAAGAGGAGTTATGGCCTATTGCGTACTGGAAGGCGCCTTTTAAAGGCGTGACAGGAAGGAAGAGATGCAAGCTTCGGGATTCGGTGCGTGTCCTGCGGTTTGCAGAGACGGGCCGAGGGTCACCGCGGGGGCGGGCGAACGCCGTTCCCCGGAACGTCAGTAGTTGATGGAAAACGTCAACTACGGCCACCTGGAGTCAGAGCTGGTTGCCACAGTGGTGGCACCTCCTGTGTCAGCGGGGGTCAGGCTGCGCGCTCGTCCCCCGCTAGCTCTTCTTCTGTCTCACAGAGCTACTCTTCTAAACTTTGCTACTCTTCTAAACTTTGAGTCCATTTTTACTCTTTTTGTTTTTAATCTTCTGAAAGGAAAGAGCTCAAAGCACGCCACTCTTACTGCTGCACATCCGTACACGGCAGCTCAGGAAAATGAATAATGCCTTTCAAATACCATCGCACGCCTGCATTTTTTCACCTGTCTTTGCATACCTGAAAGTAGTTAAAATCCACGATTATCCAATGGCAAAAGACTGATACGAAGATAAGGACAGTTTTCTCGGTTCCTGTTGTTCTCCATTAAGCATGTGTCTTAAAAACTTTGCTATTTAAAGCTTGTCCTTAGCAGTAAAGGAACATAGAGAACGTTTCTGCCTGGTAGAGTGGAGGAATGGTTTGTAGAAGGAGACTGCTAACTGCTTACCCTAAAATGATGCTTGTGCTCAGTGTACCTAATGTTTTTACTCTAAAACTTTTAACCATTTAACTTCTTAACTTCTGACTTGCTGTTCTTAATATCTTAGGAAAGCAGATAAGTTCATTATTTTATGGTGGCAATTTTGTGAATATGTAACCAGTAAAGAGAGGAGAAAATATACCTGTTTGTTTTGAGATTGATTTCAAAAAATATTTTGCTGTTATTTTTGCATGACACACCTGACGCTTTAAGGTCAAATCCGAACTCGTTCCTGTTTACAGGGATCAATAAACTCTCTACATGAATGCAGCAATTTTTTTCAGCTTAGTCTGTTTCTACCTAAAAATACGCCTGTGTCTTTTCTCATTTGTTGGTCTGATGAATGAGGAGTGTTTGGGCCAGGGGACAGCCTGAAACAGAACTCACTGGGATGAACTGGGCCCTCCCAGTTGACGTCAGTGGTCTCTGAACTGGGCTGAAGTTACTTCCCGATCACACAGCTGAACTGCAGCGCAGAGAACCGTCGAGCGTGGATTGGGATGTACGGACGACAGACAAGCACTGACACTGTCAACGTGATAAAGGGAATGCGTAATATTATAACAACACCAAAAGTTCAAAATCAGCCTCCACAAAGGATTGCGTAGAATCTAAGGCAGGGAAATCTGTGCGCTTTTGGGGGAAGATGAAGGAGTTTCTGTGCTCGGCATCACGGAGTGGTTTTCAGACGCAGACAGAGCGCGTGTACCTTGGACAAAACGCAGCACGAGCGTGAGGAGAGGCACCGGACATCGTAGGAGAAATGGACAGTGTTGCCGTGGAAAAATGAATAAACCGTTACCCTGAAAGTAAATATAACTTCTATAGTTCTAAAGAAAGAGATGTACAAGCCCATGAGATGATACCAGAAGCTGAAGGCAGGAAAAGAAAACCTACAGCAATAAAGAGTAGGAAACTCAGGTCTCACTGTGACTAAACTACCACCATGGTTCTTAAATATGTAATAGTCTCTGAAAATTTTCTGCTATGATGTTACTCCTTGATGTTGTCTTATCAGAGTGAACATGTGAACTTAATTTTGAATCCTGCTCTAAAATGCTTCTATTCCCCTGATGATGGATTTTCTTCCTCAGGTTTTGCATTTCCTGAGTATGAGGACACCAACCGTGCTTGGTTTTAGCATTCTGTTCGTCGAAAGTCAGAGTGAAACGATGGTTTCCTTCGGTGTTCTTCAGCTGTTCTCTGCAGTAAACACGTACCGCAGCTCTCTTCTTAAACCAGGGTCCGCGGTTGTTTCACTGGTACAGGCTTAGCCCTGTTCTTCAGCTGGTCCATCAGATTTTGGGCAGTATCTTATAGAATCATAGAATCATAGAATGGTTTGCCCCTGTGTGCGGGTCAAGTGGGAGAAGCTCCAGGCCTTTGCAAATTACGGGAATTACTCAGACGTGTGCTGTTGGTCATTCTCTGAAAGGAGGTCGGTTTGCCGTTCCCTCACATAACCAGAGTGTCTGACAAGAGACGCCGCGCAGCATTTCACTGCAGTTCTGGTGAACAGATCGCCCACTGAGCAATCTTAAGAATGCTGTGAAAAGGAGACAGTGTTGTCTGAGGTTATTTTTTGCGTAGTACATGCGAGGATGCATGTGTGGGTTTTTTTTTTAGAATTCCTGTGTGAATTTCCATTAAAAGCAGTCACTTCTTCTGTCTCACAAAAAGCTAATTCTTCCCAGTTAACTGTTTTTTTACTTCATAAAGGTCTCTATTAGTCTATGGAAATTACCGGTTTTGTGATTTTTAAGATTCATTGTCCTGTGTTTCTCTGGCTGTTTGTGTTATTGCTGGATGCTCCCAGTGCTCCGGCGCGATGTAACCAGTTTTCCAAGTCTCCTCTCCTGCCCCCCCAAAAGTGCGCACAAAGATCCGCAATGAAACTGTTTTCTGGGTCTGCTTTTCACTTCAGGTCGCGGTTTTATTGCTTTCGGATCACATAATGAGAATTCTGTGGAAGAACTCCCTCAAAGGCTGGAGTTTTGTCAGAAATGTTCTCCTGGGTTTGGAATCTGATTAGGTTCATGTGTGTACACAGTGAGAAGGAGACCGAGAGAGAGAGATGAAGTTCCTGACGTCTGTTGAGAAAGACGATCCCTTCTCACCTGAATAAAGCTCACCCCGGAAGGACAGGAGAGATGATGGGTTGGTGACACTTTAAATTAGAGACACTATCGGTTGTTAAAGGCGCTGAACTCTTCGAATGCTGATGGATTAGACTCAGACTAAAAAGGAGCAGGTGTCTGCCCAAGGAAAAGCAGGACTTCATAGGTCATGCTGTGGGTTTGAGACAGTCACTGCCAGGAGACAGCCATCGCCACAAAGAGCACCAGCCTTCTCGCTGCCATCATCAGGTCCGCACAGATCTGATTATTGTGCGTTTGACATTACCAAAGGTCAAAGTAAATATTACAGTAACATTATCAGATTCAAGTGTTTCTTTTATCAGGGGAAGTTTTCTGTCCTTGATTATCAGCTGCACGTGAATGTGCTGTTACTGCTGGAGAAACCGCTCTTGTATTGGTCTCCGTTCCCCAAGAAAGCAGGAGAGAGAGGAGCAGGTCATGAACACGTGCCTGCTTTTAAGGAGAGGCAGGCTATCGTTTCTAATTAATATATCTGTATTAGAAAAAAGATATGAGATTTTGGTCTGTGGGGTGTGGGCCCCAGCCTGGTGTCCCCCAGCCTGGCGTCCCCCTGCCCGCCAGCCGTCCCCACACCCCCCACAGCCTCCGCGGGGCACCACAGAGCTGGCGTGGCGCTCGGCAGTCGCCCGTGGCTTAAAGCATCTTTTGGTTGTGCTGAAACTGTTTTGCACTTTTCCATGTGATTGTATTTGCCCCTAATTAGATCCATGTGCCCATGTAAATAAGGAGGGCTTCCCGGGCCCTTCTGCCTCCTTGGTGGGGTGAGACCTCGGGGGGTGAGAGGGCAGATTTGTTGCACCTGGTGGGGTGCTGGTACTCTCTTGAACCTCTCTGTGTCCCGGCTGGAGAAATATCTCCTGTATCCCATGTGAGAGTCTGTTTTCTATTTATTTAATTTTTTAAATTTTCTGTTCAAACTTATGATAATTTAAAGGAGTTCTGAATTGTTTATGAAAAGCCACTTACCAGCAAGATTTATTATTTTTTTTTTTACTTTAAGGGAAGAAAAAGAAAAATAGATTAGGAACAAGAGAGTGGCTTAAAACCAATGGGAGTATTCTTGTTGTTTGGAGAAGAAATTACAGAGCAAAATGCTCAGGGGAACTCTGGACTGCTCCCTCGGACCTCTGCAGTGAGGTAGGAAACAGCCGCCACCGCTGTTCTGTTCAGTATATGTTTGTGTGTGTGTATTAGGATGTGTTGCCCTGTGCAAAGACTGCCTTTTTTAAACTCTGCTGTTACATCATCTTAAATGGGTTTAATAAATGTTTGTATATTTATTGTTGTATAAAAACGGATTGGTTTTTGGAATGCCATTTGCTTCTGTTGCCTCGGGTGTCTGAGGAAGCGGAGGAAGTAGCGGACATTAGTGGGGAAGGTTCTGGTGCAGTTTGGTTAAGTAACGATGGAAGATTTAAGAGTGCTCCTGTTGACTATAGGATTGGCCTACTGTTTTGAATGTTTGGGGTTTTTTTTGCTTTTGATGGCTGTAAACTGTTATTCACAAGTAGGCTTTGTTCCTCGGCCCTTTGTTCCCCCTCTCCGTGTGTTTTGTCCCTTATGTTCCTCTGTGCGTTGACCTTTGATCACTGTTTTCTTGCTGGAGGTATAACTTCAGGTAATGTGTCCTTCAGACAGTTTGCTTGGTGACCACACTCTGGGATTAGGCTCATGACAAGTACAAGGGATGTGCTTTAGGTTGGGCATGGAATTTTTCTGTTTGTTTGCTTATTTTAAATGAAATTTGTATCTTTTCTGTATCTGAATCTGTGAGGAAAAGTAATATGCAATAGCGTAGGAAAAGTATGTGGTTAGAGTTAAAATATTTTAAAACCAGAAAGTGTTGCTGTTGGCATTGCTGTGTGGTAGAATTCGCTGGTATTTTGGAGAAGCATAACCTCCAGATAAGTTCACCGTATTAATTGAGAGAGGTTTCCTTTTGTACGGGATACTAACTAGCAGAATAAACCCAGGAGTATTTGCTCTTCATTTGAGAAATGGGAAACCCATTTTTTGTTTTATTCTGAGCAATCAGAGAGCCAAATAACTCTGATTCCAGGAGGTGTTTTCAGCAATGCGTATTTTGGCTTGTTTGCCGTTAGTACCAGGCTTTCTAATGTGTGCCTACCCTCTAACTCTAAGATGATAAAAACACTGCTGCACGTGGGGAAGAGTCTGTCTCACAGCAGGCGGTCGTTCCTGCATTTCACTGAAATATTACGATGGAAATATAGTAGCAGATGTTGCGTAAACTTCTTATTTGCAGTGGAAATTTTAAGAAAAGGTTAGGCTTTTCTGCTTGGGCTCTGATGGGTATTACCTAACACTGAGTACAGAGGCTTTTTTGTTTCCTTGTTCTTGTTTTGTGGTAATGAGGGGACAGGTTTTCTATAGGCAACTATCAGTTTAAGGTAATAATAACTCAAACCACTTCATTTGCACTGACCAGTTTTGCTTTATATTTTAGTAGTGTTTAAAAAAAAAAACCCAGAAAGTATTTCAGGTCTGTACCCATATGGATGGGAACTTCCTGGAGACCGCTCTGCGGGCTGAGGAGTTACGAGTGCCGGCGGTGGTGTATCGAGTGCCTTCCGCCGTCTCTGACACTCCTTACTGCTCGTTCAGCCTGGAGTTGGTGGTTTTATAGGAACCAGCAGAGATCTGTTGTGAAACAGAAACGCTGGGAAAATAAGTAAACCCCCTGCATCGTGTTTCCAAAGTATGACTGAACTCTGAGTGTCCAGCACCATGGAAATGCTGTATGCAAAATGCCTTTGTTATGGTGTATGAGAACTCAAAACTTCCATAAGGAAATAGGCAAAATTACTCTACAATTTAACTGTGTTAAAGTAGCCACAACTTGAAATGCAGAGTTCTCTAATTTTACAGCAAAAAGCAGCAACAGAAACTGCCCCCCCCTCCTTTTTTCCTCTGTCCCTGGTGTTTAATTTTCTTTCTCTCTAAGCAAGAATAGGCTCACAGCCCTACAATTGACCGAAATGTGCTAGAATTGACTTTCACCAGTTTTGGACAGGGGCGTTTAATACTATCTTAATATAATGTAAAGCCTCTTGTGCAAGGGATTTTTCTTTATGCGTCTGACAGGAACGGTATCATAGAACGTTTGAGACTGCGGTGTTCCCTTCTGTGGTATGAGTACGCACTAAACTATGGAAGTGTGTTGGGCATTACGTGATTTAAACTGGAAACTTTATTCCCTGACAATTGTTCTTCTAACAACAAATTTTCTTGGGGCAGTGATGTCTCTTTCAATAACAAGAATCTCTCTTAATGAGAACATGATATCCGAGTTGTAACATGAAATTGCTGGGGCTGCTTTTATTTTAGCAGATGTCAAATTTCATTAACGAGCATGGGCACGTGTCTGTACGTGGTTAAGTGGTCTGCAAAGGCGCTTGGGTCAGAGCTTCACTAGGGATATGAAAAGGGTAACAGATGTAGCTAGACATAAAGGCACTGAACGTATATATAAATGTATATATAAACCCCATTGGCTTGAACCCGCACTTGCCAGGTTTGTTGGTGTGTGCTTCAAAGTCCAGAATGACTCATTGACCCACCTACCCATCAGGGACCTGGAGGAGTCGGGAAGAACACGGCTTCAGTTTTCATGGCTGGGTTTCTAGACAGGCATGGAAGAGGGCAGTGGGAGTTTCCAGGAGTGTACGCTGAACCGGGACTATCGCGGCTGCTTTGCTCGTGGTCGGAGCCCCGTAGTGTCATTCTGCAGTCTACTGCTGTACAACTTGGGTATTTATTTTCAGAAGAGTGAGGGTAGAAAGAAAGAAAGAAAACGCATTTCTTTCGTGGAGTGCACCTTACGCCCTGTCCCAACCCCCACCACGTTCATATTTTCTGGTGCCTTTGCCTGACAGTCCTACCCTGTAAGTTCATTCAACTTGGGTGGTCAGTTCTTCGGGTTGTGTAATGAACTCTGAATGATGAAACAGTGGAATAAGAACTCTCTGGGGAAAAACCCCACAAAACCAAACCAGCAAAACACAAAAACCAATCTGCTAGTGGTAACTGGCCAAGAGTTCTGATATGAATAACCAGGGTGTTGAAAGAACACTCGTAATTCAAGGTTTGTATCTAGTGATTAAACTACACTGCAGTCTTCTACTGAAGGGAAGGAGGGAAAGAAACGGTGACTGCTGGCCAGGAGCCAGAGACTTCTTTGAACTAATACTAACTCCTATTTGAGATAGTAGGAAATGATTAAAATTAGGTCAGTTATGTGTTTGCAAAGTAATTTTTCAGTCTATGAAAGCAAAATTCTTATTTAGCCAAGAAACTGCAGTCTGTTTTATTTGCATACTGAATTCCTTTTATTGGTATTTTTGGCAAGTACAAGCCACTATGTGATGTTAGCGTAATTTGTTTATAATGTTCATGACTCGCTCTGGGATCATTCATAAGGAAAGTGCTCTATAAACATTAAAGATGACCTATGACTGGAGCAATTTATCTTGTGCTGCCTGCAGCCTTCCCTGCAGTGGAGGAAATGGGACTCGGATCCTGTTTAGCTCTCGCTTATCCACCTCTCGCAACTTGCAGTGCGGTAAGAAACACGGCGGTGGTGCTTTCACCCCCCTCTCTCATAAAGCTGCTCGATAGATTTTCCTCATACGCAGCTATAGCCCTCCGTAAAGCTGCGGTGTCACACTTCTGCATCCCTGTTAGAAGGAAGGTGAAAGAAACGCGTGCAGATGCTACGCGGTTTACCGCGGTCTGCTACGCAGACGGTTACCGTTCCTGAAAGAAGGTCGGCTGTAGCTTTGCTGTGTTGGAGAAGGGGCTCGGAGGTACCTGATGCTTTACATTTTTTGTTTGATTGTCTTTTTGTTTAAGATTAATTAACTACAAAAGTAAGCTGTTACGTTTTAAATACACTGTGTTTAGGGAACAGGGGAGGTTCACTTCCAAATCTTGATTTATTATTTTTTTTAAAAAAACCAAAGGCTTGTTGTGAGGCTGTGGAGAAGGGGGGGAGGGGGAAGCATAACCTTGAAACACTCCAAAACGACTAATACTCTTTCAGAAGAAACGATGCGTTTCTCCATGAGGTTATCCTGCTAAGATTCCATTTACTCTGTGTATTTCCAGATGGCTGTAGGAATAACCGGATTTGCATATTCCAGTGTGCTATGGATATGAACTTGTTCTGGGGCTATTACTACACCAAGATGCATCTTTGATTTAAACAAATCAGTAGACTCTGAAATAAGCTTAGTGCCAATTTTTTGCCATACTCACCAAGTTGTTCTGTTTACGGCTTTCAATCTGCCTTTATTGGCCTCATGCTGCGGTGGCTGCGGTGTACTGAGTTAAAAAGGACCTGACATGATCTCTAGGATTTGTTCATAAGTGGAACTCCTATTTAGAACCTCACAACGCTACTTTTCTGGAACAAAAGTCCAGATTGTAGTTCAAACCTCAGTGATTCTACAATGCCTGCTTAAATCCCGAAGTTAGCTTTCTTCTGCTGACCTAGGCAAAGCCTCTTGCGCTATGGAGGCTGCAGGGCATGGTTCTTCCAGACTTCTTTGTTCTAAAAATGCATCACTGCAATCTTACTGATGTAAAAGTTTTCACCAGTTTCTTTCTCCTTCCTCCTATCCATGAGTTCTTACCCCAGCCCTCTTAAACAGCTATTGCAACTGTTCTCTGCTCCTTTGCAGAGTCTAAAAAATCATGACACCATCTGACTTTGAGCAAAGTCTCCGTTTCTAATGGTCCTTTCATAAACATGGGCTTATGAAGCAAAATAATTTTAAAACAATGGGATTTCAGAAGTCCAGCAATATTATTTTGTTTTCCTTGTACCTGTGTGATCTGCTCGGATGCTGTTTTTCATGACTGTTTGGCCACTTGACGTGGCAGTGACGGGGATGTTGCTCTCTGCTCACCGCTGTGTTGGCGATCCTCTCGATTGATCTTGAAGAAATGGTGAAAGGCTGTAGCAGCCCGTGCTCCCGTTACAGAAGGGCGCTGAAGTCCTGTAGGGGCAGGGTGCTTGCAGCAGCACAGATAAAAGGGAGGTGATGTGCTTCTCTGCCCATTGAGCGGGTAGGAGCTACTGAGGCTACGCAGTGGAGAACCATGTAGGTAAGGGGTATGGACAGTAAAGCGGAGACTGTAATACCTCAGGGAGAACACAACGTGTATTAGGAGGAAGAGGTGGGACAGAGTTTTTAACTGCAACCAGAATAATGTTCAGTGAAGTAGCATGTTTCCCTGGGATTAATACTACCTCCCAGGTGGTCATGATTAATCATAGACTCATAGAATGGTTTAGGTTGGAAAGGACCTTGAAGATCATTGAGTTCCAACCCCCCTGCCATAGGCAGGGACACCTCCCACCAGACCAGGCTGCCCAAGGCCACCTCCAGCCTGGCCTTGAACACCTCCAGGGATGGGGCCTCAACAACCTCTCTGGGCAACCTGGGACAGCGCCTCACCACCCTCACAGGGAAAAACTTCTTCCTCATGTTCAATCTAAACCTGCCCTCTTCCAGTTTGAAGCCATTCCCCCTCGTCCTATCACTCCATGCCCCAGTAAAAAGTCCTTCCCCAGCTCTCCTGGAGCCCCTTTAGGGACTGGAAGGCCGCAAGAAGATCTCCCTGGAGCCTTCTCTTCTCCAGGCTGAACAGCCCCAACTCTTTCAGCCTCTCCTCTAATGCTGCTTCATATCTTGTTAAGATAGACTGAGATTGAAGGTGGTTTTTTTGGTCCCCTGTATAAACGGAAAACAATGGGAGGGATTTGTCCATTGAGAGAGGAGAGAGAGGGCAGATGTGTTTGAATTGAAAGGGGACAATTTCGACCTCCTTCCGAGCTGTTGCTTATTTTAAAGGCTTCTAGTGCAGGAGAAGCTCCATTCTGAGCTCACCATTGGGATACTGCTGTCCCTCGTTAGAACAGCCCTGTAAGCATCAATAGTTTTTAAACAGAATATGGTCTTTTGATTTACCTCTGGCATAACAGTGTTTTTTCAGTGGAAATATGGCTGCAGGTAAAGAATGAGCTTCTAAGGGAAATAACTTGTTTCCATGCAAATATCCGACATAACAAAAGTAGGAAATACAGAAATGCTTCGCATAGCAAACTTTGTTGAAAATGAAGTATCTGCCCAGAGAGCCTCAGCGAGGCCTTTGACAAAAGGGCTCCTGTTCCTGATCGAGGTACGGCCGCGTGCTCACGGCGAGCGCTGCGGAAACGCTTACGTCGGCACTGGGCACGCGCGGTTATTCACTCTGCGTTGCAGCGTGAGGAAGAACCCTTCAAACACTGTGCTCCCAAAAATCTGATAGGCCTTACCTCAAAGCTCCGTGTTTATCAATAAAAATGACACGCTTGGGGGTATGCCGAGACCGGAAAACTGGCTCTATTTAATTAGAGTGTTTTAATTAGCCAGTGGATTACTGACACAGCCCAAGCTCTCGGACCTGCTCCGCGTTATTACCTTCTGTTACACATCTTTCTCTTTCCCCCTCTTCCTACTCTCACCCTCTGGGGAGGGGAAAATGGATGGAAAGGTGCTGAGCCGTGTGAGGGGGGCTGTGAGCAGCCGCCGTTCCTTTGTCTCGGGGGACAGAAGCGGTTCTAAGCTTAAAGCAAATGTGCTTCTGGCAGCCATTTACCCTCTTACCAATTGTCCAAATGATTTTTGGTTGATCGACGTTGTTCTGTCCTTTCTGTGAACATCTTGTGCACACAAAATAATGGAAGCAAAGTCACAAATAACAGCAGTGAAGAGAGAAATAAAACTTTTTTTTTTTTAGGAAGCGTAGGTGTCAAACAGACTACTTCATCTTCAAAGCTTGTGTTTGGGGGGGGCTAATCCAGAAAATAGTTCAAATTAATTTTTTTTTCCTGAATCTGTCTGGTCAGGGGAGGAATCACTCTAAAGCAATAAAATGTGAAGATTTTAGCAAAAAAACCACACCACCCCATGTCACCCATAACAGCAGAAACACCCTAGGCTTACCCTCAGCCAGAGGAGGTGGTCAGGATTAAGCTCTTCAGATTTTTGCATAGTCTAAATGGGGGACTGCCTTAAAGAATGTGGTGCGGTGCACTATTTTGGGCCCTATATTTTAAGCAAAATCCAGATGGCTTCCTGATGCCGGAAGATGCCCTTAGGTACTGACTGCATTGAGTATATACGTTTAGAGGAGTGGGCTATATCAGCGTTAGAGCAGACAGCGAAGCAGAGGAGCGCTGCACGTGTTTCTCAGATTGCGCGATTATTTTTTTTTTCTTCAAGAAACTTTTGCTATTGAAAGAAACTGCTGTCTCTGGAAGAACTTGTGAAATCATTTCTTCTTCTACTTTGAAGTAGTTTTATCTGTGCCCTTTCTTTAATTCTTTTTTTTGTTTGATTTCTCTGGACTTTTAACCCCAATTTTTCCTGAAGAAAAGCAGACATCCTTTGCTGTGATTTCCATCTTAAGGCATGGACTCCTCGTAACTGCTCTCCACATCTGGTCATCAAATCTGCTATGTCAGCAGGAGGTTACAAGTGTCTTAAGATGATGTTAGTGTGTGTCTCTCCACTGCTGTGCCACAGAAACCGCTGTGACACCCTGTAATGACTATTTGCTCGAGCTGTCAGTATTCAGTTAATGTTCCCATTTAGCACTCCGTACACCTGAGGGCCGAGTGGTAATTTATTTTACCATTCACTTTTTTTCAGTAAAAGGAAAGAAACCCCAACTCTTGGGTGTAACTGCCACATGCTGTATAGATTTCGCTCTTACACTTACGTCAGTGGAAGACAGTTTATTGTAGGAGGAAAAACAGTTTAAAGTCCATGTGTTAATGCATGTGGAACGAAAAGGCGCTGGTGTGCGGGGGCAGCAAGGCCACCCAAAGCAAACCCATCCGACGCCAGGAGCGGCTGCCTTTCAATGCTGCGTTTTAATCCACTTCTCGGTACGCTCAGCTCTGTGTTGCGCCGAGTCCTTCAGCTCGGGATGTACTGGGACGTTCTCAGCGGGGGTGAGTGGGCACGGCTGCCGCTTTGGGTGGGGAACGGACCGTATCTCCTGGCCTTTATTTGTGAAGGTGTGTGTGGAGCTCATTGCTCGGCCATAAGTCTTACCAGCTCTGTTTGCAGGCTGGTTTTGAGTCGGGTTCTCCTCGCGCCTCTTGCCCACGTGGCAGAACAGCACTCGGGTCCCCGGTGGGATAACACACCGCGGTGGGTGGCGCTGCCGGCTGACGCGCGCCCATGGCCCTGGGACGTTCTGTAGTCGCGGGGTGGCAGGGACTTTTAAGAAGGGTTGTTTCTGGGAGCCGGCCAATGTCCGCTGCTGTTCGTGCTGCTGGGGCGGGGGTGAAACCAGCCACGGCAGTGAGCGTCACCCCGAGGCAGCGCTGCATCGCCCCGGGGCGGGAGACCGCCTACGGCATTGTAAGAGTGGATCAGAAGATCAGTATTGTCTCAACACTGTCATCAGGGACTAGGCCCCAAAACCTGGACTAACGTCTTGACATGAGTTTGCAGTGGCTCGCTGAGCTGGCTGTTATCAGACGTGGAAACCCTGGAGAAAGGACTGAGGTACGAGCAGTCGTTACTATGGTACAAAGGTACGAACAGTGTCGTTACCTGGTACAAGCCTATTCTACTGGAGCAGCAAAGCAGAGAACTGCTGCCGAAGAAGATGGATCGCAATGGCTGTGCCAGCACCGATGAAGTAATCTCGAACCTCAGTTGAACTTTCCTCATTATAATGTCATTATAATGTCAAAACACACCTCCTGGTAAGAAGCTACCCACCTCCAAAGCTGACCACACCTCAGACACTCCTCTCCAGGCATGCGTGGAAGCCTTACTCCAGACAGGCGGAGATTGGCACCTTTCCACGGGACAGAGGTGGAGTGGAGGTGGGTCCAAGGAGGAGCAAGGTGTGCTACCTAGCATAAAAGATGGTTCCTCAGCAACTGAATTTCTGAAGATCTTCCCCACCGACAGACCATGACAGTTGAAGAAGAAGCAGCAGAACGCCTTCTGGATTCGGGACCATCGGGACGCCGGTGGACCTGTGGTGGTAGCTTTCCCCCCTTTTTTACCTCATCTTTCCTATTCTTCCTTCTTTCTATCGCAAGCCACTTTACGGGCAAAACCAATAAAGTGATTGTGTGTTGAAAGCATAACTCCCTGGGCCTGATGCCATTTCTTTTTGCACTTCGAGATCAGAGCTGAAATGAACCATCACGCGTCCACCGAGGAGTGGACCGTGGCAGGCATCCGCCACGATGTGCGTGTGGTGGAGATGTGCATCTCCCTGAGGTTCAGTATAACCGGAGCACAAACGTAGGGCAAACTGTCCTCATCTGTCCTGTGCGTTTGTGAGGGGGAAGCACCATCCTGGCCACCATTTCAGCCATGGTCCGTTTGTGTGCTGGGTCCGCCACGGAGGTGCCACTCGTGCTGAGTGGGAGGGGGGAGGATGGAGAGCAGCGGCTGCTCGGACCCCTCCTCTTCCCGTGGAGCAGTGCCGCTTGGGTCTCGCCGGAGTTCCCATTGCTGTACGCAGGGACACATACACACGCTGGCTTTTGAAGAATAAAGACTACAAAAACATACAGAGGCCAATTTTTGTTAAATGTGATTATGAAAGTACATGTCTGCATGGCAAAGGGATGACCGGACCGGCTTCTCTCTTCAACGGGCTGCTGCCTGTGTACTGTTTATTATTATTTAAAAGCAGTAACTGTACCTTCAGTAGGAATGCTGCTGCTTGTGCTCTTTCCCTGGTTTCGCTCTGTGTTTCCCAGGGGGAGGCCCATGGCGGTGACCCCCCGGGTGGGTCTGAGGCGGCAGAGCGGCACCGCGCAGGCGGGAGCCGGCACAGGGGTACGGGCTCCGCGGCCGACCCGGGGCTGAGCTGCCGTGGGGCAGGAGGGATGAAACTTCTGTACGGGTTCAAGGGGACTCCGAATTCAACCAAGAAAGCCACTAAAAGTTTCCGCACTTGAAACTAAAACTGGAGGAGAGAGTCCTATGCAACGCTGGACAGAGAGGACATCTTTATCGGCTTCATCTCACGTTCTTTGTTTAGAGCCGTCTTGTTCCCAGTCGCTGTTTCTGTGCTATAATGAGTCATCTCTAGAGAGCGAGCAGCCTAAGCTAGCTTAATAAACTCATCTGAAGGAAAATATGGTAGAATTCTACCTCAAAGTTCTGGCTGTAGCCAGAAGATCAAGAATTACTGGAAATAAGAAAGTATGGGAATTACCAAGTTGGCAAAGCTATTACTGTTTACTAGGTGAAATCTGTAAAGAATTTTATATACCCAGGCTTTACAGTTACCATTTAATACTTAACCTTCCTTAGCTTTAAAAATGACATCGAATTTCAAACAAAGAAAAGTCTCTTGGACTGGTCAGAATTAAAATCTAAATGGTGATCTACATACGTTTGGTTATGTTCCTTGGCTTTATGCTTGTGTGCGGTCTCTTTCGGTATTGACACTTACCTTCAGAACATCTCCTCTACCTGTCGCTTATAAATAATTCTAGTTCATCCTACTTCTCCGTAGGACAACATCGTTTGAAACCCCTTTATTTCGTAGCTTATAGCCTAATAACGTAAGCAATTTAATTCAAATGCCAACTAAACAACAACTTTGTTTTGTCCTTGCATTGTATATTTTCAACACTTTAACTTGTTTACTGTGATGTTTCCAAACAAGACTTCTTAGTCTTTCCTGATGACATCTGAATTATTGAAAGATTGCATCTTGACTGCAGAACTCACAGAATGTCTGAAAGAATCTAAATCTATTCCAGACAGTATAAATAATTCATGCGCAATTCTTCTCTCTCAGCTGTGGGGATGTTGCTGCTTATTTACAGCACACTTCAAGGAAAAAAAAAAACCAACCAACTAAACAACAAACCCCTAATTTTATTAACATTTCTCTGCTATTAAATAATTCTGGTGGTATGTTCCTATAGTAGCTACTCAAATCAATTTACTGTGATGTAATCTTCTTTAATGTTCTATGATTTTTGTTATTGTTCCTCATTTCTCATAGAATCATAGAATGGTTTAGGTTGGAAAGGACAAACTTAAAAAATTTGCAGGGCTTTTCTTGTTGTTTTTAAACATGATCCAAAAGAGATAATATCAGCGTTTTGCTGTAAGGGATCCCCCGCTCCCCTTTCAGAACCGGAGACGGGGAAGGGTGTGGGAGGCAGGTCCGGACTTTGCCGTGCTTTGGTTTTTGGGTGCCTGGTTGAGGACAGTGTGTCCGCATTAACGTTCAGTCTTCGCATTTGTTTTCATTCCGCTGTAGAATGAAAATAAAGCTTTTGAATGTTTCTGTGGCTCAAAATTGCCCAAATACTTTCCAGCTGACAATCTTAGAGTGTTTGTACGAAGGACTCCTTTCTTCGGAACTGACGGGCCAGTGCAGCCTGTCCCGGCCAGCGCCCCGCGGTAACGTCGCGCTGGGTACCTTCCACGCGCGCAGTGGCTTGATAGCGCTGAGGGCAAGCGTAGCTTGCCGGGTTCCCTTTGACAAAATGTGTTCAGGTAGGCTCTGGCTGTTGGGGTTGATTCCATCTAAAGAGATAAAGGGGAAACTAGAAAATAAATGTTTAACATGCACTTACCCGCACTTTATTTTCTACATTATCGGTATTGGGAGACTTGAGAGAAGCTGTCATATGTAAGCTTCTAATTTCTGGATC